>JAYDZK010000056.1:39265163-39281573 GCA_034509185.1 Euphonia xanthogaster | reverse complement strand
TTTCCTTTCCTTTCCTTTCCTTTCCTTTCCTTTCCTTTCCTTTCCTTTCCTTTCCTTTCCTTTCCTTTCCTTTCCCTATTTTTGATGGCACACCCTCACCTTGAGCACTGTGTGCAGTTCTGGGACCCACAGTGTGAGGATGTGAAGGTCCTTCAGTGCATCCAGAAGAAGGCATGAAGAGCAGCTGATGAAAGGGCTGAAATGAACATCCTGTGAGGAGGAGCTGAGGACTTCAGGCTCCTCTGGTTTGGAGAGCAGGAGCGATGACCTCATGGCTCTCTCCAGCTTCCCAAAGAGGGGAAGTGCAGAACATGGTGTTGGTCTCTTCTCCCTGGTATTCAGTGATAGGACTCCTGAGAATGCACTGTATTGTAATTTTGTTTGGGCTTCATGGTCTAAGTAAACAACTTGACATTTGACTGCTCATTGCAATGACACTGGATCTGATGCTGAGTTTTGGGTTTGTTTTTTTTCTTTCCACTTATCCTGAACTAAAAATATTAGCTCACACTCTATTTTTTTTTTTTCAGAAATTCAACCTCAGCAGGCAACCAGAATAAGAAATGTCTTTATGACTTGTTAAGTAGAGCAAAGTAAAAAGAAACTCAGAATCACATCTAAAAAAAGAAAGTTTTGAATAACTCACTGAAAAGCTTTCCATCAGCTTTACACAAAGTACAAAACAGGGACAAGCAGCTATTTGGTTCTAGAGCAACTCAGTCAGAATACATCAGCCAACAAGTAAATTGAATAATCTATTTTGCTGCTATAGGTACATCCTTTCTAATTATAAGGATGAGAAATTCAAGTAGCAGTTGTTTTAAAGAAATGGAATAAAGGTGCATCTGGAGTTCCATTCACATTCCTAGAAAGAGTGCAATAAAATGTAAGCCAGTGGTAAATCCACACATTTAAAGGAACGCCTTTCTTGTTTAGTCTGTTTCATAAATTCTTCCATTGCAGACAATATGTCCATAGCATAGTTACCCTTACATGTTACAGGCAACAGAAATCAGATCCAATCCTTACCTATGCAAATTTTTAGTTTTTCAAGATATCATGCACCTACTCAAAATTTCCACAAGAATTTGTTCTACAATTATGCTTGAAAATGAACATAGGAATGACTAACAGCTTATTTTATCTTTCATATTATGAATCCTCTCTTAGTCAAATACACAAAGTAAAGCTTAATCAAAGCAAAGGGTAAACCTCCATCAAAGCAAACTCATTCTTAAGAAATTTTTACATACAGTCCCACAGATCTCACATTTTTGTCTTGTATTTCTCTAGACAAATAGATTCCTTATTCCTTTGCATCAGACAGCACTCATGAATATGTAGTATTGTCAACTCGTCTGCTTTATTTCTTCCCAAGACTGGAACGCTTTTCCGATCAATAGTGACTTAATTTTTTTTCTTTTTTTTTTTTCTTAGTGAATGGTAAGTCCCACCAGAGCTTCAGAATAAGGATCAGGACTGAGACAAACTTCCCTTATCTACCTGCAGTTCATAGCTATTGATATTATCATACTTGGATTTTTTCAAAATTTCTGGTAATTGCAGTTCTATATCTTCACATGTTAGCAGCAAGAAAACCACTTCCTTTTTAACTTGGACGTGAAACAGTAACGGCAAGACAAGAGTTTCTCATTCTGCCATACATTCCTGGACATGCTTAACTCTGATGTCATTACTTCATCAGAGATGGAAAAATAAATAACACAACTGAATGTTTTAAGGCACTCAAAGTTGCATTTAATAGATTTAGATGTCTGCTTATGATGTTTTACAACAAAGCTTTTCCTTGGCCCTTTAATAGTGGATCAGAAATTCTTAACCCAGGTCTCTTACAAACATTATAAACAGTAATGGTATGAGTGAAGATTTGTTTCCTTCACAAGGCTCTTATATCAATTTTTAATTCTCAGTGACTCACGAGATGCCAGGAATTGTCCTTTCCAGAAGCACTTATAATTTAAAGAGTTCAGCCTTGCAGAGCTAATATTTACCGAATCTTATCAGAGCCAGCAGCTCATATATTTCTTATTGAATGACAGTCTTCATTGTATAATGTAAGGCTGGTAGAATCAAATGTTGAAAACCATCCGAATTTGCTTGTCTTAGAAACCTGATAACATGGTAATCCTTCAGCTCTGTTAGGTCTAGCCTTTGGATGAGAACAAATTCACAGGAGCAAGAATCTCTGGGTGCACATCCCTTTTCTTAGAATATCCAATTCGGACAGTGTTATCTGACTTGGCTTTCAGTGGCTTGTTGCACAGCAAGTCTTGCAACTCTAACTCTTCAAAGAACTCTCATGAAGGAGGACTAAAGTCAATCACAATCTTTCAAAATCCTGTATGTGATCCTTTCATGTCAGAAAAAAGTTAGATGTTTTCCACATGGGACACATGAGCAGCACTTTCCTTTGTGTATAGTCACTTGGTTTCTGCCAGTCTTGAATCTTTTAGAAGCATTTGGATGGACAGATGATGGTATCAGAGTGATCCAAAAAACCATGATAACTATTGGCTCTCAACACTGAGAATTTACTTCATGTTTTTACCAATATTTAGGAAAATTTAGTATCAATAATAATTCTTTTATATTAATTTTTGCTGTTTAAATAAGCTTACACCATTTGGGTATCTCTTTCACATCTGTAATATTTTGTCAGTTATATAATTTAAACTTAAGTAAGAAAAGAATGCTTTTTTTGTTATATGAGGAAGAAATACACTACGAATTTTAAAAGACCTCCAAAGAACATTATTATGAAGGTATTTACAACCTATGTTAAATGCCTGTGCCATAAAATTTTACTTGGTTTCTAAGAAAATAATTAAATTTACAGTAATTCAGATGATCAAATTCACCCCTGATTTGGACACATTAAACACTGGAAAACACAGAGCCAAAAAGAGGGAAGTGCTATAACCAGCAGAAATTATGCAGACCTTGATGCATTCAAATATGTAATTTTTATAGATATGTACAGATGTATGTTCTCTTCCAGATTTTTCAGTTTATCAAGATTCAAATGCAATACACAGTTCTTTTTCTGCACAGTATTTAGTTAATGAAAAATACATGCAGTATTATTCATAATGAATTATTATAAATAGTATTGTATACTATTCATAATGAATTATATAATTAATAACAAATAATAATGAAGCCTTTTTTGTCAGCTTACATTGATGAGTTTTGTGTCTGATGAACGTACTTTCTTTTCTGCTGTAATTCTGATCTATTAGTAGGATTAGACATAATTTTAAGTTCATATAATAGTTCAAAAAGATGTCCATGTAGTTAAATCAATTATGTACAAAAATCTGGAATACATCTTATGTAATTATACATCCTTACTCACAAACAGTAATAACATAAGAGCTAATAGCTTAATATCTTTTATTCTTATCTCTTATCAAAGATCCTTTCTTTTAAGAACGACAAGGATACTAATGTTTTTCGCCAGGCAGTACTTCACTGCTGCATCAACACGCAGCTAGGAACCCTCAAGTCAACAGAGCCAGTTGGACAAACAAGCAATGCAGCACAACTGCACCTGATGCCAGCTCATAGCTTTTTGCTCAATGCAATGGAGAAGGGATGTGTATCCCACCAGCTCTCTGATCAGGCTGGCTACAGCTTCTGTAAGGAACTTGAATCACTAAATAGTGATTCCAGGATCAAAAACCATCCAAAAGGCTCACAGCTGCCTTTGAATGTTAAGAATTCGAATGGAGTTAATATGCTACAGTGCCACACACTTCAAAAAACAGAGATCTGAACTGAAGTACATTAAAGTACTTTACCAAGGTACATTAAAATCTTGTGATTAATTCCCAGATTACGAGATTTATGAGACTGGAAAAGACAAGCCCCAATTTTGAGATGGAAAAATTGCAAATTTTTTCTTGTATAAGGAAAATGAACTCCCTTTGATTTTATAGGAGTACCAATTCCCAAACCTATGTTAATTATTAGAAAATAATAGTGTAGGACTAGTGAGTCTTTTTTTTTTCTTCGAGACTCAAACTGATATTTTATTTCTAAAAGCAGAGTTCCATTATCCATCCATCCCTCCACCCATCCATCCATCCATTCAATCATCCCCCGAAGGATCAGGATATCAGAAACAATAATTAATAATAAAATTAAAAGAAACAGCTTGCTAGGAAGAGACCTGTACCTTGAAATATTCAATAATAAGTTTTGTAAATATTCAGGGATTTTATTTTGTGGGACTGAGGCTGGTCCTATAACTAAAGAAAATTAGCTATTGAAATAGTGCAACCTGGAATGCATCTTCCAGTGTGATATCATCAAAAGAAAAATCAGTTCATGTCCTCTGGTTTCCTTGGAGGATATGTGAGAACAATAGACAGATTTCACACCTAAAACACAGTCCTCAGCTACTATATATCATAAAATTAGATACATCCTTATGTAAGATGATAAGGCTTAACAATGACAGAGTGGAAAAAAAATGAGTCGATGGTAAGTCAATGATAACTATGAGAGTTTCCATTCTCGAAAAAAAACACATAATTCTAATATTTAGGGAGACCATGGCTACTTTTGGTTTGAGTTTTGTTATCACTAAAGGCTAATAGCCTGATTCATATGAAATTAAAAGTCATTTATTGTAAAACACTGCTTTCATAACCTAGAATTTTGAGGACATCAGAAAAAAAATAGATTTAAATCTTAAAGCATAGGCGGCAAAGGCATCTTTGTGGAGAGAGCAATGTATCCAGAAAGTTACCAGATAGAAATGACTGGCAGCAGCAGGAAGACCTGAGTATCTTATTATGAGTCCAGCAGAATGCATAAATCAATTGCTGCAGCTCTTTATGGTCAGTGTCACAGTTAAGAAAGAAATTAATATGTGTCAGCTGTCCTTTAATGAAAAACATGCAGTATCAGAGGGAACTCTGCTTGCTACCTGACATCACATGTAGTACCAACATGAAAAACCACCACTGTGCTGAATTCATTACATAGTATGGAATTGCTGGAATTCATTACATAGTATGGAATTGCTGCATGTGGTGATTTTGGAAATGCTGAAGGAACCTGAAGAGGCTCCATGCAAATTAACACCTGCTCTAATGACATCACCATGAAGCCTGATGAATTATTCCATGATGAGAATATACTTGGGAATTGCATTCCAAGGTGTACAGGGGGAATAAAATGAAGGTATGGAGGACAATTTTTACATGAGTTAGCTGAGACACTTGTAAATTTTTGGAGCTCAATCTCATGATTCAATAATAAAATCAAGGTTATTTTTTTAAGCAAGGATAGTTTTCATATTGAAATTAAATCACTACACAGAACCGATTAAAAATTTTCCCTGTGAAAATTATGTGGATCTTCAATAATTCTATTCCTACTACCAAATATATGATATTCTGGGGATAGTCCTTCAGAACTCTGCACACAGTATAAATAATTTTATGGAAAAAAAACAAGGGATGAAATCCTGAAAAATCTGTTTAAATCAAAGTTTAGTGTATGCTGCAATAAGTTCTGCAAGTATTCTACACTCTGCTAAGGGGAAATTAAACAAAGTGATAGGGTAGGTAAACCTGCTTGATAGATAGCAGATTATTGCAGCATAATTGATATCAGAATCTGCCCAAATTCACAAAATATGCAATCTCAGATGGGAAAGCTATCCACAACCTCTTTTTGCCTCTTTCCATGAAATATTTCCTTCTGAACCAGAAAGTGCACCTTCCTCTTATGATTTTTAAAAATAAATTTTGGCATTTTCTGGTTTTTTTTACAGTCCATTCAGCACAGTCTTTTGAAAGCATTGAGATTACCTAAAAGAGTCAATCAGTCACTGTAGATGACTTATAAAAACTGTCTATGAATTACTGATTCATACATTGCTGTCACATCAGCTATTCAAAACCACACAGCCCACTTAAAACCTAGGGAGCTATGGTACCTCCCACCGGGTGGCAAAGACAATTACCTATCCACCTCCACTGATATGTGGCCACAAGTGGATTTTCTCACTAGGCTCCAAGTTTTCAGTTAGGTAAGTACACAGCATCAGAATGTGGTCTGTTCCTTGCTACTGTTTTTAAGATACAGTTTGTTAATTAAAAAAAAAATAATAATAAATTGGAACTCAGCCTTTTCATTCTCAAATTATCTAGTATTAATTAATAATGTTAAAAATCAATCTATTTTCCAGCAGATTATATGACAGCATAATTCCACAAATTACAAAAATTTTTTGCTGTTTATTCAAAGAAAATATATTTTGGTATAAATGTCCATATAACATATAATTTCAAAGAAATTAATATACCAATGTACATTAAATATGCTTTAGTTGTATAATAGCTTAACAATTTTCTACTACTCTCCTCTTTATACAGACTTTTAGGCTAATCTTCTATTTTTAAGGGAATTTCAGGAGGCACTGCAAGAATTTCCATATTACAAAAGGCAAATTTAGCTCCAATTCTTAGCACAGAATTCTTTAGAATAAAATATTTAAAGTTATTTATAATGAGGATTAAGAAAGATTTTTAAAACATGCAATATTTTACTTGTGTGTTTAAAATATTCATTCCAAAATTGGTAAAATAACCCTTTGCAGCTCTGAATTCATAAAAAGAAGATTTTCTTCAGGCCCTTGCCTTACTTAACCACCACAGGAACTCTGAGTGCTGCCTTCTAAATCAAGACTTGTATGCTTGCCTTTGATGGGTACTTATTCCAGTTCCTCAAAAACTGCTCAGCTTCCAGATTTACAAGCCTGAGAAATAATGAAAGCTGCAAACATTTAGGGCGGGAGTAAAACATAGATCAAGTTCAAACACACTAGTCAACTCAACATAAAGCAGCCCTATCAGCTCAAAATAAAGCTGATATGGCCCTATCAGTCACATGAACTTTCAGCATAAATTTGATCACGGCTCACAATGATTCAGATGCTTAAATCAGATTACTTTCCCCTGGTTTATAACACCTCAGCTGTGCTGAGGATGTCTTCCTCAATTCAAAAGTCGTGACCTGTTCCATCAGCATGGGGAGACTGCTGTCACTGCATATTATTTTGACTGTGATATATCTTACTGACAACATCACCTCCTTTTGATTTACACTGACAGGACCTAAAATACATAAGTGGAATATTCTCCAAGGCATATAATCAATTGCATCTGCTGCATTTCTGGTATTTCCTTTGCCCTGTTTATGCCATTAACATCTCTGCTGAAGCTCTATTATTATTATAAATGTTTCCAGGAACGCATGTTGGCATCAGCTCACAGCACTGTTTCTATAGCACTAACAATTTAAAACCTCAAAGGAATCTCAGAAGTGTTACTACTTTATTCTTCTAACATTCAAGTTATTGTGATAAATAGGGTGATGAAACATAAACACCAAAATCCTTTGTAGCATACTGTTGGTTAGTGCAATACAAAATAATGACGTGCCATTTTCAAGAATAATTTAAAAACTCTTATTATCTTGGAAATATGGTAATTAGACATTTTTTACAAGAGCAAAGTAAATAGTGCACAAATACTAAAATCAGCTAACTTCAGGGAAAATGCTTGTGTAGAAATCAATATCCTCAAAAACTATTTGGGATAATATGAATGACAACAAATGAAAAAAATTGTTTTATTTTTTAGGAAATATGTGTATGTGCATTAAGTTATACTTATGCACATACACATATTATTTTAAAAAATACTTATTTTCTGACATAAGTATTTACATGCTGTTAAATATCACAGTTGAAAATGAAAGGATTATGTTAAAGATGGAGGGTAGAAAATGAGCTAAAATAATCTGATAAACTACAGGGAGCTGAACAGTGGAGAGGAAAATCTATGCATAATTTAAATTAAACAGCATGGTCTGACATAGTTCTGATAAATGTATCAGTCTGAGTATTCTAAAATACAATATTTTTGTTAATGTGCTTTTCTTAGACTCATAATGATTTATGAAGAATATCTGATATAAATACCATCAAACTGTTTAACTATGGTATAGACTTGTAATTTTTTGAAGTGATTATAAACAAAAAAAATAAAAACCATAAACATCTAATGTGTTCAGGTGAAGAGAGAACAGTCCGTGCAAGTATTTTCTTTTAGGCAGCTGAAAAAATGCTTTGCTGAATCAAGCTAAAATGCTCTATCAAGGTGAAATTCTGAAAGACAATTATCACATTTTATGAAGATATCTAATGAGGAGCTTGTTGAAGTTTATCATTGGAAGTGGTATCAAGAGCTGTGAAAGCTAATGAAAAACAAAAAGAATTATTGAAGATCATCTGTGAGCTGCCTACAACTCTAGTACCAAACATGCCATAACCTCAGCTCTAAACTCCATCTGTGTGTGGACTGCAAAGTTCAACACATTAAACCTGTTTTGCTGAGCAGTGTACATAATTTGTATTTCTCACAAATTGCCTCATCTACCAAGATGACTGAGGATTTCTTATGACTAAAAATAAGTCTGTATTAAACTTAATTCAAATTAAATTCCAGAAATTATTTAAATATCCCTTAATTGACAATTTAGCTTTTATTTAAGAAAGAAAACAATTTAAAAATCCTATATGTGCTATCACTATATTAAAAAAGCAGAGATGTCAGTATTTTCAAGATAGAAGTACATATTTCTTGAATAATAAAGGACATTAGGTAAATTTTAGATTATGTGTCTAAATCTGGTCCCTTTTCTTGAACTCTTTTTTGAGATTATGTCAAATATGTAAAAATTGTAATTTTGGGCTATTTAAAAGCTCATTTCCATGTAAGAATGAAGGAACAGGGTGAACTGTCATACAGCAGAACTCATTCTGAAATCTGAAATTCTGATTTCTGATTTACCATACAAAGGAAATTAACATCAAAACATAATGGCTTCAAGGACGGAGCAATTTATCCTAATCCAGGAAGGATTTTTGTGTCATTTAATTTCCTAATGAAAAAAACGTAAGTCCCTGACCAAATCATTTAGCACTTCTCAATGTTGAAGTTTAAAATGCCATCGTGGAGGATGCCATTGTATTTAATAATGCTTATAAATAACAAAGCATTGCTTCATATGTTCATTTTTTGGAAAGTGATAAAATAGCCTCATTTATTAAATCACTTAAAGTATACTTTTGAGATATTAATATAAAAAGTATGTTGTATTTATATAGATGTGCTTGGGTTTTTTTCCATTGCAGGTTTTAATGGTGCAAAATTCCAGCTGTTAAAAATTCATATTAGTATAGTCTAGGTACGTATATCAGGTAAATATTCTCTGACATACATTTTCTTTAACTCCTGGAAGAATACAGTTACTTCTAAGAGGTGTCCACAGAGATGGTGTCTGCTACTCACTTTCCAGGGCTGCCTGAAAGCCAAGCTTTCCAGTTTCAGAAAAATGTTACTGACATTCAAAAGCCTCTGCTAAGAAAATAAGTGGAGTCAAGGATGAATCAATTATAAATGCATTATAGGATCCACTAAATAAATGAAATCCCTGTGAGTAAATCAGAGAATCATAGAATATCCTGAGTTGGAAGAGTCATCAAATTTCAATTCCTGAAAAAACCCAACCGTCCCTTGTAGAACTACTCGGTGCTAGGCTAACAACTCACCCACACTGACAGCCACAAAAGGAGGCATGGCAGGTGAAGTAGCTACTGAATCAAGCTTCTTGCATTTTTCCTGTGATTACTTTTCTCATTGCTCTGAGGTCATGAAAATAGATATTGAGTTTAAAATCATATTTCAAATAGGAAACTTTAAATTATTTGTCTATCATTTTCTCTTTCACAGTATCAACACAGATTTCCTTTCAAATTGAGCAAACATCAAGTTAAAATTCTTACAGTGGATTTGCTAGCAGTCATGCACATTTTTGTACCTTGATTGGCAGGCCTATACTTAAAACGATTAACTAAAGATTATGTTTTAAAGTGGTTATAAACCTTCCATAAAACTTGTCAGTGTTCTGCAGGGTTATTTTTCATTTTTAATATTCAGGAAAATATTTCTTGCAGTTTCTGCAAAAAGTAGAATAGAATATAAATTACATACATCAGTTGGTAACAAAAAGATTATTAGGACTGGCAGTCAGACATCCACTATATATTATAGCTATAGTATTTCTGATAGTGCACAATTGCAAATATACTATTTGGTTGGTGCACAACTGCTCCAGGAGAATTAACTTCCAATCTAGAGCAGAGCAATGGCCAGCAGCACCTTTGTTGATGACAGAAGCGCACAGTTTCTCTGAAAGAACAAGTGGAAGACAAGTTTCACACAGCTTTATTAGTCACTTGAAGGTAGTTATAGAGAGTATTAAAAGAGAAATTGCAGCATTTTTTCTACATATCAAGTCTTTGAGCTATAAGCCTAAAAGGAATGCTCAGTGGTCTGAATTCTTCTGTGTATATATATATATATATATATATTAGCAGATAAGCCCATAGGTAGGACTCAGCATCTTATTATAGGAGCTTTAGGAACAGACAGCCATCACAGCCTGTCCTGGATTGCTCTGCCTAAGGCTGCTGTTAAGAATTGAAGTAGGTTTTTGGCCTTACCTTATCTTCACATAAGACATGCTAGAACATGTTAGTATACAGAAAAGATTTTAAAAACTAGAAAATGGATTTATGCCACTCAGTGTCTAATGAACATACAAACTGATGCAATCTGTTGTGTAAAAGAGATCTCTGGACCAATGCTAGTTCAGATGTAGATGCATTATAATGACAAATCTGATTATAGAACTGAATTTTGTTTTCAAAATACAGCTTAACTTCACAGGTTTTCTGCCAGCTTATTTCTTCTTGAATATTTAAATGTCCAAAATGAGTTCTTCCCAAAACATAGGGCTTCCAGATAGAGCATTAAAGTGTAAGTAATTATATTTTAAATTGAAAACAAAGATGTTTAACTGAACTCGTTAAAGGCTGCTGAGCCTAGAGAGAGATATAAAAAATAAGACAGAAAGTCAGCTCAACATGCAGGTTCTTCTAATCTTGCAGGATATTAATCATGTCCTTTGTAATGAGAAAATTCTATTAGCCATTACACAAAAAATGATGTGCAAAAACATTGAAAAGAGGTCATTTTAACAACTATATTATGTTCAAAGTTTTTAATGGAGCAATTGGATTCAATACAATATGACATAAAGCACGTTTGCTATACATATATAGGTATATAAAAGCTCTGTATTTGGGTGACTGGATATCCATTTGGACATGTATTTGGGCAGTCGGGTTGTGTGTTTCTTTTCAGTCATAAAGTGACTGTCCCTCCACTACAGCTCTAATAATTGAGCAATAGTCTTACAGTGAAAAGATTTTTATACACTGGAAACACCATACGCTGTGAAAGAACCAAGATAAACAGCCAGTCAAGATCATTTATGTCTCAGTTCCCCAAACTTACTGCAACTGAAACATTCCTGGATGGTATCTAAACCACTACATTTACCTTGCAGCCAAAAGTACAACCTAAATTAGAGTCCAGACATGCCGTATTTTAAGTACTTCATTAAATGTTTGGATTCTATGTCCATAACAAAGCCAAACATCATTATTATTAGCCACTTAAGGCAATTGGGCTATATTATAATCTGTGTTAACCACTTAAACGATGTGAAGGTTTCAATTTCCTTCTGGAGACTGCAGGAGCCTTCTGCTCCTCGCTTTCCACAGGATTCAGAGGGATCCTAATTTTGGACATCACACAGCAAACCAGTTTTACTAGCAATTAGTAACCAGTAATTTTTCCCACTGAAACGTACTGAAAACAAAGGTGCAAGTACGGCAAGACAACACTCCGCGCTCTTGCAACAATTGCAGACATATACATTTGAGTTTCATGTTGCTGACAGCTCATTAGAGAAAGCTTTATGTGGAAATTTTATGTCTCCTTTCCCTTCCCAATACTGTACACAATTCAAATATCATAAAGTTTTTGGCAATCTGGTAGGAAGGGATACTGTACTCCTGATGTTTTGTTTGAGTACATTACCCAGTCATTCTCTGCAATGCCGTTTCTCTCTTTTCCATAGATACAGAAAGAAATTCAATGAACTGTCAGGCTCTGAATTGTGGCTCCTGCTCAAATGGTACGAAATATTTTGTGCTTGTCTCACTGAGAATAATCACTAAAATAAAGCAAAGCAATCTCATTCAATATATGTGTTTCAGTGACTTTGATATTTTTTACAATATACCTCTGGTATATATTGGAGTTTTTATGTCTTTTTTTTTGTTTTTGCTAGGCTGTTGAGTAAGAGACAATTTGAATGAGAAACTTACAATGACAGCTCAAATTAAGCTTTCCAGTTATGAATTTAACCAGACAGCTATTGGACACTACAACTGGTAAATACTAACTGATTGTTAAAAACAAATTCAGACATGATTAGCTGTGTAATATATACATACATATTGTATTACTGTAAAAGCTCTGTTTTATTGGGCTTTACTAACCAAGTGCTATTTCAAGTGCTTATAAAATCTAACTACACTATTAAATCTGGTTCTTTAGACTGAATGTGATGGATTATGTATTATTCAGTTGCTATTTGTGACTGCTGTATGTTGACCTGGATGTTGAGATTGTTAGCATATGGCTGTGTTTTGCTACTGGCAGAGCTGGATTGTCGGGGTCTTCCTGGCTGTGCATCAGTGAACTCACACTGAAAACCAAGAAGAGAAATATACAGTGCACAGCAGTCCTGTAAGTCCTCATCATACAGCAAAGCCAGTCTTTAACCTTCTGTAAAGAAGAAATCAATGCCTGAAGCTGACTGATAGCCCCACCTCCAAGGTGACAAATTTAAGTTTTGACTAATGGATTCAGAGGTTGGCAGGGACCTCTGAAGACTGTTCAGTTCAACCACTCTGCTCAAAGAAGAGCCAGCACGTAATGTCTTTTAATACCAGTGACATTATGGAACTTTAACATGGAGGGCTGCTTCTTTGAATGAGACAACTAAAAAACCAAAAGGATACCTTGCCATTAAAAAGTCTTTCCAAAAGAGACTATTAAAAGATGCTTTTCAGATGAGCTGTTTTGTGACTGACCCAATCTATTCCATTCTGATAAAAAAACAAAGGACTGTTGTCCTTGAATATCCTGTTTGAACTTCAAAACCCATCAAGTTCTCTAAGAGTCCCAAATTTCTATTTAAAAGGGCTCTTGCACATGATTGTATTATTACAGCTTTGAGATTTACTCTGCCTCAGCTGAAGATGACAGGCTCAGGGAATGAGGTTTCAGCTAATAGTTCAAGCTGGAGTATGTGCACACTTAGCAACAAATTCTCAGTTGATCAGTAGTATGTTTGTATGCAGTTTTGGTTTATGTCTGAGCCATAACAGAGAGACAAAGGAAATCCACCACCCACTGTCATTGGAAGCAGTGTCTAATGTGAATCTGTGGTAAGTTACTACCCCATGCAAAGTATTTCACATCGCCAAAATGAGTCCAGAGTTTCCAGATGCACTTTTTTTTTAGTGGAAAGCATTCATTCTCAGTTTATGGAACTAAGTCATCACTAAAATCATGATGACTTGGGACCATCCATACAAATGCTTTTACACAGTTAAAAGTGTGCCTAGGGAAAATGCCGTAACTACTTGCTAGATTCAAGCTTTGAGTGTGAGGAAAATACATGAGCAATAACCGAATCTCACACATTTCCATTTTTAGTCTGGAACTCCCCATCTCAGTCTGTTCGGAGGGGTTTCAAATTTTATTGCCATGGCAGTAAAAACAATGACCCAATAGTAAGTCCCCATCCAGCCAGTGAAAATTCTGAAACCTAAAAGGCTGATCCAGTAAGATATTTAAACCCATGTGATTCCTTAATAGAGAAGTAGTCCTATTGAAGTAAACTAGAACTATTTCTTTCCTTGAAAAAACGCCTTCTCTTAGGTCCCAGTATTCTGCCAAACTGAGACCTAAGAGAAAGTGTCTCATAGAAAAGAAAACAGCTATAATTCCTATTTTCTGTTGGGGATTATCAATTTCTTTCCCTAAGTTTTTACATCTGGGCTCAGACTTGCTTGCTTAAGTAATTCAACTGGCATTAGGAACATATAGACTTTTTTTATTTTTTAAAGAAAGGCTAAGTTGAAGAACAAAAAAGTTACAATGAAAATAAAACAGCACAGCTGAAGACCAAAAGGAATTTTTTCCAAACAATTCTGAGGCAACTCTCCAAATTATTTGTGTTCTAGTAATCCCCTACATGCAACAGATCATTTCAGCATAGTTAAGACTATTCAAAGAGCCAGTGAGCTCCAATTGTTCATAATAAATTAAAACCAAATTAGTTACTGAAATTTTCTGGGGAGACTTTCCCTGATGATACAGCACATTCCCTGACTACACCTTCAGTATACATTTTCATTCAGAGAAGATGAGCTATTTTGTGTGATCAGATGGCATCCTTGTTCAAAACTTGCTCTGTAATGCTAGATATCTTAGGCAAATTTAAACACTAACAACATAACATATTTCTAGTTGTTTCTGAGCTTTTCCACCAGTAAAAAAAAGCCAGAATACAGAGATGAATACTGCTTGTAAATTAATATATGGCAGAAATTTATTTTTTTCATTCTTGCTAATGTGTTATGCTGTTAGGTGACAGTGGACTTGACCTTGCCTTCTGCCCTGTTTACAGCCTCCTGACAATACAGTAATGAGTTATTGCCGGGTACCTAATTAATGCCAGCTTTTGCAGAGGGAGTTTTATGGCTCATCAAGACCATAAAATTATTGTTATTAGAAGTCTCACCGTATATTGTTTTGTCAGAAAATTCTGATTTACATGCCACCTACTGAAATTTAGTGAATTCAATCTGCTTATAGTTTTAGCACAAACAGGGAAGTGCATCTTGTTTTCACATCCTGCCCCTCTAATCACACTGTTCCAAGACAATAAATATCCATTACACCTTGTACACAACCCATCATAAACTCAAAAAAACCAAATAAGTGTGTTTATGATACCACAATATGTTTTTAACAAACAGATTTTGAAGACCCACAATCCTGGCAAGGTAACTAGATATAATTTGGTGGGGTCCACAGTAGCTGTAATCTGATTAAAGAACTCATAATGCTCATAACACTCATAACGTTGACCATGAGTTTGGAATACATTCTTTTTTACTCAAAGTGTTTGTTTTAGTACAGTTAGGTTATAATTTTAAAATATCTGCTGCTGCAATGTAAATTGTTGCAATTTATAAACTAAATATTACTGTCACTAATATCTTAATTTTTGAAAAATTTTTGTTTAATTTGATTGTTTCAATTTGTTGATAAAAAGAACCTGAAGGAGCCACCCGTTGTATCAAATATGCATTCTTCTTCTTGAAGTAAATCACACCACACAGTCCTCTTAAGCTTCCCCTTAAAATCATTTAGGCATTTTTGGCTGCCAGTGTTGCAAAGAAGTAGATTGGTCCAAACCTCATTCATCTAACGGTTAAAAACCTTTATAGTGATTTCCACCCTAGACCTATACATGATCACTTTGCTTACCCAGGTTCACGTGCCAAGTACTAGTTTTCAGCTAAAATAGTAGTTTTATTCCCTAGTGTTAAACTTTAGTGAGCTTTTTAGAGTGAAAAAATATTTTCCAACCTTTCATTTCACTACCATAATTAAGATAATCCGCTCTAGCCTCCTCTCATAAGATTAGCTCTCCAAACTGTAATCAGCCAATAGCCTTTTCCTACAGTCACAAGAATCTGAACTTCTTCTAGACCATGTGGGAGCAGAACTGAATCCATGCTCCTCTGGACTGAATCCAGTATCTTGCACTACTTTCTCTAGTGGCAATGCCTCTCCTTATGTTATTGGATATCTCTATTTTCAGAGCTGAATCATGTTAATAGCTCACAGCAAACCCTCCATAAATTAAAACACATATTCTTCTCATGCATGATCATGCATGGTATTTTATGGAATGTTATTTTGTTTAAATTATCATTAAATAGTTTACCCAGTTCTTCTTTATTGAATTGCATCTGATTATACCTATTTTTATTTTATTGTCATTTTTCTACTTTTTGTGAAATGTTGAATCTAGCCAGTTCCCGAGACCCACCTTTGCAAAGATTTTCATAGTTCTACATGCATACAAGCTGCCTATTTTTCAATGGTTTCCCCCCACTGCCTTGTTCATGCTCTTCTATACATTTCTTCTGAAGTTCAGTTTAACTAAAAGATATTCAAGTGAAATCATTAGGGGATAATACATGATGATTCCTTTGCTTACAGAATGAATTACCAAAAAAGGTAGTATAGGATATAGTACCTATATATAGGATTATATTTGTCAAATATAATCAACCTTTGGTAAACCATA
>JAYDZK010000056.1:39202939-39265063 GCA_034509185.1 Euphonia xanthogaster | reverse complement strand
TCAACCTTTGGTAAACCATATTTCCATCTCCTCAAGTGTCTTGATTTTTTGTCTTAATATTATCTGAGAATAATTTATTTAAACTAAGCTACATTCATCTAGTCTTCTGAATTACTTTTTCCTTTCAACCGACAAAAAACCAATGCTAATGAAGATATAAATACTGCTGTTGAGATGAAAGAAAAAGACAGCCTGTTAATCTAATGGAACCTGTTACATGCATGTTCAATTCCAACACTTCCCAAATATGTCATACTGCCTACCCTGATCTCTAAGTCTGGATTTATTTCCAAAAAACAATGCAGGAAACAGTGCAAGTTTTATCCACTGCTACCATGCCTATGCCCTCAGCTTTATCCAAAAGGAAAAAAGTAATAAAAAGAAAATAGTATTATTTAATTTGAGGGGTTTTTATCCTGCCCTCCAAATTCCTTAAGAACTGATTAACAAAAATATTTCTTGATGCTGATTATGCCATTTGTATGCTGGTACAGAGCAAGCATTTATTAATACTGGGTTAGTTGGGTCAGTATTAGTAAACAAGAATCAACTGGTAGCGATGTCTCATTGTGCTAAAGCATTGAAATGGGAAAAGTTTCCTATGCCACTACAAATATATCAGGTAATTTTCAAATCAAATTAACTGAAAAATTAAAAAAAAAAAAAAGCTATGTGTTTTTTAAGCCAAACTCGGTTTTTGTCAAACAATATTTTGAAGCAACTGAAAGCTGAGCCCATTTAAGCCATGTTCTCAGCTTTAAAGTTAATTCCTTCTGAGAGAAAACCTCACATAAAAAAAAAAAAAAGACAATTAACCAGAAGTTTTGTGTATTCTTTGCCTAATACAAAAAAAGAGGAAGAAATAACAGATGAGGAAAGAAATGTTCCCTGAAAATTTTTGAGTCACATAATGCTAGAAATTCTGGTGAATATGGCCAAATGACTAATATGTATAATTTATATTGTTGAAAAAATATTTCAGACGAATATTTGGCAACTGTTATTTAACAGTTTACTTAAAATTCCTTCTTTCTTAATGATTAATTTAACCTCTAAGCTTATTACAATATTGTTCGTGAATGATGTGGAAAGCAGATTGTTTTATAGTTTGAAAAGTATGGATGGAACAGTAGCTAGTGAGCTATAGGAAATTGAAATTTTTTTTCAGTAAATGTAAATACATTAAAACTAGAAAATAGAGAGCATTTAACTTTTACTTTGCCATTCATCTTTAGAATGAATTTATTATTTTTATTTGTTTAAATCTGAAAATAAAATATGAATGTCATTTAAATTATTTTTTAATAGCATATACGAACAAAATTTTTTTTAAGTATCTGGTAAAAAAGAATATAAAAGATACCTTATGTCAACATTTCTGTTTTGCTTAGAGAAAAAAAAAAAACCCTCTAAAACTTCCCCTCTGGTAATATCACCTGTTAATTAACCACAAAAATTCCAGCGGTATGTCTGATGATGTAACATGGTTTAAATCTGTGTGACTTTCAGAGGCCTGTTAAAATTTGAACATTCTAAAATAAACATCTTAAAGCCACATCCTCAGTTTAGGGATTGAATTTGCCTTCCAGGGACTTTGTTTCCTTCTGTTTTATCCATTTTGAGAGAAAAGGCCCATCCCTGGTCCCAGTAACCCTGGACCTGGAACCCTGCTGGCTGTGGTCCCTGAAAGTGATTTCTGTCTCTCTCTTGCTCAGTCTCTCTGCCCACCTGTCCCCCGTCCCTGCCTTTCTCCTTGTCCAGCTTTTCCCTCTCCTAATATGTATTCATTCACTCTTTGTGCACCATATTCACGTGCAAACTGGCTACATATTAATGACCAGTTCTGACTCTAAACACCCTACCAGAACAAGAAATCTAATAAAAAATGATACTTAAATGGGTTTTTAAAAGAATGGTGTTTTATAGTAAGGCACCAGGTAGGCAGTAAGATTCACTACCTTCTTGAGACAGCAAAGCCATACTATTAAGCCAGATTCCAAGTCAAAAGTTACTTCTTTGTTCAAGGGTACCTCCCATATAAACCTATCTAAATTCAAAAGGTAACAAAACAGCTCAATCATCAAAACTTGAGTGAAAAGCTATGCAGAACATATCTTGAAAATAATCACTTTGGGAGCGAGGGGGTCAGATTTTTTCCAATACTGCTTCCCAAGGCTCTTTTCCAGTGCAACGTTTCCTTTGAAGCCTTATGTGGCTTTCAAGGGACAAGCTACGAGCTTCTGAAAGATGTCAGGGGCCTGGTTGGAAAAGACAGAGTGGGAGAGGCTGACGAAGTCAATGCATTCTGTTTACAGAAATTTTGCCTCAGTGATCAATAACCACGTGGAACAGAAAAATGGTTTTTTTCTCCCTTTGACATGGTGCCAGCTCCATTGCCTAATGACTTTTTCACTGTCAAACATGTTTTGTTCTAGTATCTATAGCCAGTTTAACAGCAACATAATGTTTTATACTCAGAGGTGCCAGCTATGCTTTCACGTTTGATTTGCATTTATTCCATAAAACGTCAGTATTCTAATATGCTGTAGCAATTGGCTTTAAATCACTGTCAGCAACATAAACCTACTGAATAACAAGTTCAGACTCAAAGAGACAATATCAGAATGTCATTTTGCTGCCGAGTTTCATCTTCTAGAACTCAATCTTCACAACAGAATCTCAAATATTGTGGCAAAGGTAATCATTATCCTCAAAGTAATTAGTAAATACAGGTACTTGTGGAAGATTGAGGTGAAATAGGCAATACTGCTGAAAAGTACACATATCTTCTCCACTGAGACTTAAAAAAGAAGGTGTAAATATGAATGGGGTATGGCATACAAAAAAAGCCCACATGTATCTGGTTGTCACACTGACTTTTATGTCAGGAAAATCTGGTTTGGATTTAAGATTTTTAAATTATTAGTCTGTGTTTATTTCCCTTTTGTAAAAGCAGATTTTCTTTCAGATTTTCATAAGAAGTTTATGGGCTCACGACTAAATGTTATCATCTTACCCTGATCAATAATTTTCATACTGACAGCTGAGCTGACACAGCTGACCTGCCCTGGCTGGGAGATGAAATCCATTAGCTCAGTGATGAGAAGTGCTAAAGGTTTGATAGTGGTCAGGGAGACTTTCCACTGAAGGAATGAATGGAACTGAATTAGAGACATTTGGTAGCTCTAATTCAGTTCCATTTAGCTGTATGTCCCTACCTTTAAAATATGACTCTGCTGCACACTACCAGACATAGAGGCGTGGGTATGGTAGTGTTAAGTTCATGAAGAAAAAGCTAAGTAGGTGTGACTGTTTATGAAAAGGAGTAATCTAGAGAAACAGTAGGTTGTTTCACTGAAATGGAAATGTAGATGAAATGTGAATTTCATTACTTACATTTAACAGGAAGCCCTGGGTTGTTTTTCAGTTTTGGTTCATTAGGACAAAAGTCTTGGAACCTGATCTAGTGATGTTTTTGCTGAGAAAACAGAGCTTTAAAAACTCTGTCAGAAGTGGTAATTATGTCTATACAGACATGTCTTTAACTAAATGAGTTCAAATTTTTCCTTCATGTGGGATCAGGTAACAAACAGCCCATTTATCACTGTCCAGATCCTAAAATTAAGTCCTTATTTCTTTTTATGTTTCTTTCCCCATTGCAAACTAATGGCATGTTTTTCTTAAATACAGACTATATAATATATGTAAAAATTTAAAAGAATAAATCATTAAAAAGCAAGCATTTTGCAACATAGCTGTTTCCACTTGGAAGCCAGTAGTGTGAAACTGTCATTTCCAATTACTGTAACTTACAACCTGGACAAAATGGACTTTGGAAGATAGGAACCAGAATTTATAAGTGTTTTTACCAACTTTGTGGGCCAGCACTGGGTCAGTGGGCCAGAGAGAATTATTATTTATATAAACTTTAATTTAGTCTCCTGTGTTAAAGCAATGTTCTAGGGATGAACTATAGTCAGACTGTAGCTCACCAGTTAGAAGAAATAGATTAATTCCTAGTCCAGAACCAGCAGAAGACTGAACTGCTTTGAAAATGTCTGTATCCTGTGACATTTTTGGTCCTTTTTTCAATTTCTTTATTCAGGCCTTTCTGCTTTTTTGGTCAAAAAGCCCAGAGGACACTCACCCCAAGTTTCATTCTGAGTTACTTAAAAACATCAAGCTTCTGGAAAAGAGATAGGTTATCAAATCGCTTAAAATTTTGATAAGGTTTTAAAGTATTAATATATGTGAAGATTTGGAAAAGGGAAAAAAACCATGGATGTTGCAATTTCTCAGGCTGGGAGAGATTTTTTCTTTTAGACAGGTACAAATCTCACTATTATTTTTGCAACATCATCACTCACAGAAGGGTTTCTGTTTTGGATATGAATCTGAAGAAATGTTAGAAAACTTAAAGTGGAATTTTGTTTGTTTGCCAGAGCTTCACAAAAACAAGGCAGTGAAATGCCTGGAAAGAAGCTGCTTTATGGCTTTGTTTTTTCCTCAAGGAACCAGAGTAGGAAATGTCAGGGTATACAGAAGGAAACAGTTGATAGGCAGGTGCTAAAATAATTCAATGAAATTGAATTTGACTTGGGCAATTATAGTGTTGACAGTGCACGTACGTGTGTGCACGTATGGGTTTTCATAAATTGTTTGGCCCACTTAGTGATCAGGAAAAGGCACCAAAAGTTAATACAAGATTTAGTACAGAAGAACACAAAAACTGATAAAACAATTTAAGCAACAACAGAGCATATTTTTCTTTAAGAACCATATTAGTTCACTGTTTGAATAAAATTATATTGCAGGGTGTTACACCTGGTGTATTTTCATTTTTATTCTGTTGACCAGGCAATGTTAATTTTGTGCTTAGTAAAAACAAGGACATACTTGTCAGGAAATAAATTTTTGGTTGGTTTTTTTTTTTTTTTGTTATTAATTGTTACAGAAAAGAATCCCTGAAAGCCACAGCAGCCTAATTTCTGCTTATAATTATTTAGGGCATAAAAATGTTCTAGAGATCTTTAGGGACTTCAGAGAGTCTACTCACATTTTCTCAATATCAGTACAATTCTTGGGTTTGGTTTCTCAATTACTGGAAAATCATCTTCATGCATAGACAGGAAGAAATGGATCTCTTTTTTTTCCCAAATGTACACACAGCTAGATATTTGAAGTTTCTGCAGTTTTACTCTGGTATTTTCTCTAGGGTCCACAGAGAAATGTAGAAGGATCTGTGCTGAATATTCTGAATACTGGAACTTTTTGCAAAGGTGTCCTGGCAGCAGCTTTAAACCATTTTGCCATTATTTTTGAAGGAAATGATTTCAAAGAAGCTTTCTAGCTGGTATAGGCTATCTGTTCAAAGTTTCTCATTATGCAATAGAATTACAGAGAAGATACAAGGTAATTGAACCCACCCATCTAATATTTCTCTCTCACTGATATAGCAGTCATCATGACAGCATTTTTGCTTACCTTGGAAAATTGTTGGAGTTTTTACTACAATTATAGATATGTAATATTAAATTTTACATCAAAGTAATATTAAAATTCCTTCCTGAAGTAGGAAAAATATGCTATAAATATGAAGGAAGTGAGATTTAAAGGTCCCAAACTATACATAAAGAAATTACTAGAAAATCTTGTCCAACACACCTAGATAGAAAGATGTGACCGCTTGGATGAAAATAGGTCATGTGATGAGAAAATCTGCACCACTTCTATTGCTCTGTGTGTGCATTTCTGAACATTGGAAAAAGGAAAGAACCTTCCCAGTATCCAATAGCCTTAACCTTGATGGAAACCTTCTTACCTTCCTGCCTTTTGATGCTTTACTTCACACCAAATGTATAAAAGAACTAAAAGCAACTGCTTAGAGGAAGGAATTAAGTTTACAGGCATAATTTTACTTTGGATAGTTATAAACCTTTATATCTTACAGTCTTCAGAACTGGTTGTCAACTTTCTTCATTAAACCAATTTTCTAGGTTGAGAATGGATTTTTCTTTCTTTTCTATTGCTGCTGCACAATGACGGCTTGGATTTAATTTGTGCAGCAGAGGAATAACTCTTACCTTCTTCTCTCTCTCATTAACTGTAGAAATACTCACACAGGGGTGAAGGTGAGTGCCATTTCCTGAACAACAGAATGAGATGGACTGGGCCAAAAACATTCTGCAGCATTTAGACATCAATTTGGCAAGATATGAAAATATGGAAGATGGAACATATCCGTCACTAACAGCCAACCTACACATTCATGAGAATCTACAGCTGGCGTAATTTAGATAAGCACAGTGCAATTAGCAGAGCTGGAATTTAGATACAACAATGGAGCTATACCTCTTCCTCTTGAAAATATCACCAGGAGATGACAAGTAATTAATATCTTGATTAAACCCTTCCGTGAAAAAATTCAACTCCAACATCATGGACAATTATGCAGGAACATTAATTTAATTAATATTGGCAAATAGGGAAGAATATAATGTATTGACATACCATCATCTCTTGTTTTAGACTCTCTATTTTATCAAATATTTTTATATTTTGTAAAAGTGATGTTCAAGGAGTAGATTCTGAAATGTCCTCTTTTTTTAATATGCCTACAGATAATAAAAGCCTTTTGTTGAAGGATAATTTATGGTTTATATCCTAACACTCATATTTAAAGGGGAAAAAAGGCATTTTAGAAGTCCACAAAAAATAAAAACTATCTGATATACAACCCTCAGTTCTGAGTAGGAACACTATTCTGTTGCTTCCTTTTTGGTTGGTTCATATCATTTAAAGCAGAATAGTTTCTAAAACAATTTATACCTTTCAGAGAAAAAAAGAAGTCACTTTAGACTTGCCTGATCACAGGGACACATCCTGGCAACTGCTCTGCAACAAGACCCAGCAGATAAATGGTGTGTAAAGAATACTAATCAGGTTTCTGTATAAACAAAGTGCTTCCTACATTTCAGTTTCTAGAAGCTTATTGTCCAAAGGTTTCACTAAAACAATAACTGCCTCTTTGAAAGTCCTTCTGCCTGGGGTAAAAGATAAGCTTGCAATTTAACTTTCATGATGTGTTTTTGCAAATACTAACTCTGTTGCTGCTATCAAGCAATTGCTCAATTTGTGCAACTTCAGTGATTTCACAGTCAGGTGATTTGAGTTTCTGCCCTTCTAACATTTTAGGAGGGAAGGTAGTGTGTGCGTGTGGGTAGTTGTGGGGAAGGAGAATCACTTCTGTGGTCATGGTGCTGGTATTTCAAACGTTAAGATAGAGTCCAATAGAAATGTTAGAAGCAAGGACTGCACACTTTCCTCTTGCTCATCTCATTTCTCTAAAGCATAGAACAAAGGATGCTGAACACATTTATAGCACAGAGCACTCACTGAATTGTTGACTGCCTAATATCAAACCAGCACCAGCAAATGCAGTAAATTCCTCTGAGGCACCGCTTCAGAGCACAGATTCAGCAGCTGGAGGTCCAGTGCGTCCACTCTAAATTCTGAGCTCTCCAAGTCCAAGAAACTTGAAGTCTAAGGCATACAAATTACAGGTCAAAGTAGAACTGTGAAGTTTCAAGGCTTCTTGATTAAATATTGACCTAGAGAAACAGATGTTAAAGGGTGTTTGGTTCGTATTTCAAGTGATTACATTTTAAGCTGTAAATTACAGTCCATGAGGGGAAGAAGTTTCCAGCAGAACACTGTGAGGATGCTGTGTTTCAGAAAGCAGAGAGAGGAATGTGAAAGTGCAAACAGTCCCAAATTCTCTGTCCACACAAACTAAATTCTGTATGGATTCCTGGTCAGGGAAGGATAAACCAGAGACCTTCAAATCCCACAACCCTCCTGCAAGAGCTGTTAAACCTGAACTTTCTCCATCTCCCTAAACTTAAAATTTAATTCCAGGTTTTCAGCTTCTTGCTTATTCTTTTTAGCAGTAGCCTAAAAGGTGGAAAAGTAAGGAAGGAGAGAGGCTCTTAAGCTATGTAAAGCATGGGGATTATCCTTTATCTTCTGTTCCAAATATTTTTCCTGTGAGCCCACTCCCAGTTATTTTGAATTATCCAAGGCCCTCTCTCTTTTCTCCCTGTGGATGACTCCTTACCCCATGAGTGGTTTGGAATGACATTAGAAATCTCCTTTGACATTACCACGTCTTCAAAGCACTACAACACTGGATTCCTGCCATAGCAAAGATCATCATATCCTCATTCCTCCAAACACTCATCCTACCACCACTAATTCCTGAGTTGAAAATGCCTCACCTTGTCACAACATTCCTATTTTCTCTATCAGAAGCTCACCAAATAATCCTTGTCTCCTTTCCCATTTCTTCTTGAAGTTTCTTAAATGTCATCTAAAAATAAGTGCCATCTTAAGCCTTCTGTTTCAAAACCATGCTCAAGCAGTCAGATGTTATTTCTTACCTGTTTCCTTCAAATTTTGGCTGTCACACCCCTGAATCCTCTACTAACAGCTGCTGAGAATGCCAAATTAATCTGTGAACCACTGAATCTCCCATTTGGTTCCAAATCCTCTAAAGCCTCCTGAATCATCCTAAGAGAGGTAACTGTTTACTAAATCCCTATTCTGACACAGCCATTCACATAGGATTAAATTTGCCAGCCTTGTTTCTCCCAGAGAATTAAAAACTCCAGACATAAAAGTCCTATAGGGTAGGACCCTATGAAAGGGAAGGGACTGTAAAGAACAAACGTGGGGTGGAAAACAAAACAAAACAAAACAAAACAAACCTCAAACCTAAATTGTTTGCTTAGTCTCTAAGGAACAAATTGCATACTAGAATGTAAAGTGTATATGCTCAAGATGTAGTTTTCCTTCTTTTCCAGGTTTCCCTTCTCTTTCAGCAACATAAGAAACAGGCTCCAGGCAATGGCAGCTGTGAGAAGTCGTTCCCTTTGTGCCTCACCTATTAATTTGGTCTCCCTCTCAGGCAGCCAGCTATACTCACCACAGCTCACCAACTGGGCAGCTTTTCTCTTGCCAACCACTTGCACACAGCCTGTGGACTGCAGCAGGGAGAGAGGCCAGGGCACTGCCAGCCATGAGAAGCTCTGCTCCTGGATGTGCCATGCACACTCAGCCTGCAATCCACCCCAGACACCTGCAGCCTTCTTACCTGTGACCATGGAGAGGCCTGACTCAGGGTAGACTCTCGTGTGCTGGAAAAGAGGGAACCTGGTAGGTGCTTACAAAACTGAGAGGCTTCACACCAAAAAAAAAAATATCAGCTCTCAAATAGCCCTGGACATTTACAAGATCTGAGAACACTATCCAGCTGTTTGCCTCAGGGAAAACCACAAGTACCCACCATTTTTCCACACATTGTCTAATTGCCATGGCAGGAGACCCCACTATGGGACAGGAAGTCTGACACAGCCCACTCCAGCCCTGTTTTCCAGCAGCCCAGCCCAGGGACCACAACCCCAGGTTCATGGCACAGAGCACTGCCTCAACTCCAGGAGGTGCCAGGACCATTCCTTGCTCCATTTCTCGCTGCCTGCCAAGTAGCATTCCTGGTAGGTAATTCCTGTGGAACTGTGTGGAACAGTGTTTTGTGCCAGTGAGGAGAAATAGGGAATTCAGGAGTCGAACTGATAGTGATTGCCTTGCAGGAAAGCCACCATTATCACAAGATTGTTGGTCTTTCACCCAACACTTCTCCCTCACGTTCCTGCATACAATTATTATGGGTTAAAACCCCATTTTCATATATATCTCAGTAAGATTAACTGGACAAAGGCTTTAATTTCAAGTCTTTATGAATAATTTCTTTAAAATAGTCCTTGTGCTTTAAATCCATGCCAGTCAATTCCACACCAGACAATTCTACAGAACTTTCACAGAGAGAAGCCCCCCACACACCACTAAGGACCATTTAAATCTTTTTCTTGCAGCAACAATAGAAATCTGAAAAAAAAGTCTGTTTAAGGGTCCAGATAGGTTGCACATGTGGTGATTTGCTACTCAATATCATTGGGTCAGACTTATTTTTAAATGGAAAGTAGATGCTATTGAAAGTGTTTTTATTCATCTACGAACTTAGCTCCCATTGATTTGATCGTTTTCTGCAACGTGTTATTGGCCCAAAGGTCATGCAACGTTTTCATGCAGGTCTATTCGTGGCAATACACATGCCAAGGTGGTAACACCTTGAGTTAACAGAGATTT
Organism: Euphonia xanthogaster; assembly: GCA_034509185.1. Taxonomy (NCBI): domain Eukaryota; kingdom Metazoa; phylum Chordata; class Aves; order Passeriformes; family Fringillidae; genus Euphonia; species Euphonia xanthogaster. The sequence goes on along the minus strand of JAYDZK010000056.1, from coordinate 39,254,860 downwards.
CAACAGCCCCTTTGGAATGAGTTTTGGTTTTTTAAGTTTTATCAGAATTGTGATGCAAATAAACCCCTATAATATCATTGACTTCATTATAGTAAAACAGCTGGCAATGTTTGCATGTTTCTCAAGTTTATCTCCACAGAATTGACAAGAAGTGGTTTTCCCACATCATAATGATACTAGAAAATTGGTTTTAAATTATTAAGATAATGTCACAGGAATATTCATTAATATGGCAAAATTTCTTTTAAAGTTGTCATACAGCCTCTTTCTTAGAAATTTAATGATAACACCTGCCAAATGCATCTTGCTTCAGCAGAACACCACTACTTAAGACAATATGCGTGTAGACACTCTCAGAAGATCCTGTAGGCATCAGATGGGTATTTATAAATTATTTCATATGTGGTATTTTGAACACATAAGAATAGGACATGTTACTGTAATCTCCTGATTTGATTTTCCTCACTTAGAAAAACCTTAACAAATGACCATGATAGCCCAGTTAAAAAATTATATGTGTTAAGGAAGAGTGTTTTCTAAATACAGTAGTTATTCCACTTTGAAATGCAATTCCCTTTCAACATAATTAACTTTGCAAATGGATTCTCATGTGGAATTATTCAGGAATAGCTAATTTCTGTGTTATCAAGCTCTAATGAAGCTTCACATCTCCTATAATATGCACAAAGTAGCATCACCTTTGTACAGACAGCAAATTCGAAGCAAAATATCAAGGAAAAATAAAGCTGTTGACATGACTTGAATTAAGACCTCCAGATACTCTTGTATACACACACTTAACTAACCCACTTCTCCCCACTATAAATTTATAACCTATCACAGGTGTTGAAACAAGTAACAAAATTGTGTGATTAAAATGAAAATATTTTCTATCTGTAGAAAATTATCATATGGCTAAATCAAAATAAATCCCACCAAATTTATTTATTGGTGATTCATAACTAAAATGGTTTTCCATCTTAAATAGTCACTTCTTTTAAGAAGAAAATTTGGCAAAGCATAAAGATTCTCATCTGGACAGGCAATCCCAGGCATACAGTTCTGAGACAATAAACCAATAATGTCTGTTAACATATGTTGTTATGTCAATCATGTTGCAGGGTTTGAAAAACTTCTCACATGTGCTTGTTTCTTTGAAAAAATCGTTCATGTCTCCTTTTGGACAACTTATTGACATACACTGAGTATTCATAAATGCTTAAAAAACATTTTGCTCATACTTTCCACATAGCAGGCTGCAGTAGTATTTAAATAATAAAACCACACTTACATGTTAGAGTTCAACTTCAGTCAATGACTATAGGAATAAACTATTTACTTTAAAAAAATAATGTTATTAGAATAAAACATTTTTTCATAATAATTTCTCACTAGGATTGACAATTTAATATCCATTTTCTTCTCATAACTGAAAAAATCTTTAATCAAATCCACTAAGTTACCACAAGTTGCTTAAACCCTGCTGGCATTAAAATAGTTCTTCTGCTTTTAGGTACCATTACATGTAAGTCTGGTGTCCTCTTTCTTCAGATGACAATTATTCAGTGTACTTGAGCAAGATCAACAACCCCATCTTAGTGGACATTCTAGCAGTCTGATTGGCACCATGCAGAACTCCAGCTGCTAAACCTTAAATTCTTTAAAGCAGTGAATAAGAAACTCAATTTGCATAATAAATTCTTTTGCGTTCATTGAGATTGCTCATATCATTATGGAATTGGATGGGTGAATGAGTCAAAAATCTGGTCATGAGAAAAGAAGCCTCATTAAGGCTTATTTCTCCTTTCTGAAAAGAGAATGAATGTGAAAGCATAATGAAGTACCTCTGTAAATCGTGGAACAGCAGCACATAGAAACAAAGTGTAAATTGCCTATTTGTACAAACTGGAAGATACTTGCACATACTTAAGAAGGAATTCCTTGCAGTTCATTTTGTAGAGAAGATAGAAATGGTCCTCATTCTTGTCTTGAAATTGTATTATTACATGAATGGTAAATATTGCTTAAAATGTGACTGGAGTCACTGATTATTATATCTTGTTTCTTTTGGCAACCGAATCATTGAAGGTACTCTTTGACACCAGCTATTAGTGGTCTAACCTTTCCACTCTGAAGACATGATTTCAAGTCATGCTAAGAGGAGGTTTTGTCCCTGTGCCCAAGGACACAGTTTGGCATGCATATTTATAAAACTTGTTTAGAGCTGGACAAGGTATGCAAGCCTTGCTCTCAGGAAATCCATGACAGCTCTCCTTTTGGCTTCCACCAGTCAGGCTTTCCCCTAAGGCCAAGAATATAAAAGTGTCACAAGAGATCTGCCTAAACTTTAGCTTCCTCTTTGGCTCTTTCACTTCTTGGCAACACTTCAATTTTTCTTGGCCAGCTTTCCAAAATTCTGGCAAAGAGAATACAAAAAAGGAAACAAATAAAATACCAAAAGTTTGTCTTGCTTCTTGACTATTTCAGGATCCTGTTTTGCCTTTAAGTTGCATCTGATTTGATCTATTCTTTCTTGCACCAGCCAGAACAGTCCCTTTGGGAAATTCTCCTGACTCAAGAGCCCAGAAAATTTTGGACTCCTTTCCTTTCTGATCTGGCAAATCCTCTATACCAAAGGGCCAGCAGTAAGTGGCTTACATCCAGTAATACGATCGTGGTCGTATAAACAGTCATTATTTTCTTTTTTAAATTTTTCTCAAACTTCTAAAGACTTTACTTGATTTACTTATACACATGGGGTTTGTTGTTTTTTACTAAACCCCTCTTTTAGCTGAAATCTCTTTTTATAGCATGTTTTCTGCTTGTGTCACCTGCTGTCCGATAGATGTGTTGAACTTTATCATGGTGTTTAGTTACAGCTGTGATTTGAATGAGCTTTCTGGTGAATTACTACAGACTAAGCAAGGACAGCTTCTGGTGCCATTCTCCACAATTATCCACTTTAAGAAGCAACCACTTAAAGTGTCAAGAAATAGTTTTCACTAGCACTGTACATTTGTATGTGCTGCAAGTGGGTAGCAGAACTCTCCTGTTATGAGTCCTTAGATATTTGTAGCCTCTCTGATCATACTTACTGCTGAGCACCAGAATTCTTCCCCCAAACCCCTTTTCTTTTACCTGGAGGCTGGTAATAATGCCTCGCCGACAGAGATTATTACATGTTGGTACTCTGTTCACTCAGATTAAACTTTTATAAGATAAGGAAAATAAAATGGAGGAAAAAGAAACTGTTGAGGAAGGAGATTCTCATGACTTGGATAAATTTAGCAATGTAACAAGACCTGTACTGTCAGGAACAGTAGCAGAGCATCAGGTACCAAACAGAGAGCAGTGACAACTGACAGACACTCACTCGTGCTCACCCAGGGCTCACGTGCCCTTTGGAGTCGGACACGGCTGGAGAGGAGGAGACCAGAGCAGAGATTTGGCAACACAGGCTCGGACAGAAACATTTATACTTAGCCTTATTCTTATGATGTTTGTATCCTAAAATAGGTCCCACAGAAAGAAGGCAAGAATTTACGCAATTTTTTTATTTTTTTTTTTAAAGAAGATGGCACATTGTTTTAAGTGAAGAGGTAGAAAACATTTTCAAAGAGACAGGACAAAAGAGGTGACAGACTGCCATCAACCTATGCAAATTTAAGGTCTAATTTCAAATTAGTGATGTATAAAAACTAATTTTATGTCAGATCATGCATAAAAAATCAGACCAATCATGTAGGTCAAAATTTTGCTTTGATTTGATCTAAAAAAAATTGAGCTAAAAATAATGCTAATCATTACTAACTGAAGACCTACTAACTAGCACACAAGGTGTAGAAAAAATATATAAAGAAGCTGTACTTTTGTGGGAGGAATTCTTATTTATGCACGGCTGGTGCAGTTTAACCAGGAAGAATTGTATTTAAAACTTTGTGTAATACACAGAATTGTCAGTGGATAAGTACGAGACTGCTGGAGTCACTGATCTACAGATGGCAGTGAATTTTCTCTTCTTGAAGTATTTAGCATGCCAGATCAACCATCCTGAAAAATGGAGTCTGTTTGCTATTTGCTTATTTCCACAAGCATCAATTCTATTTAATTTGTTCTTAGTGTCAGTGTTGTTGCTTTCTTCTTTTTTTTTCATGGGAAACTAAAAGGATTCCTCTTCTCTTCTTCTTAAAAGCAGATTTGTATTGACAGGCACACATCACTCTCTGAACTTGGTTTCATCCCCTGAAGGATCTGGTTCTGCGGTCTACAAGAAGTGCTAATGACTGACAGAAGGGGAATTCTTTGCTGCTGTAGATTCTCCAATCTCTGCACAAAGCTGATTCTGTTTCCAGTGTCAATGAAAGGTGCAGTGCTGTGTGATCTCAATTCATCTTCATCACAGTACACAGCCAGTGACAAGATACAGATCCACTCCTGAAACGGTGCAGAATTTCAGAGGGAAACCCCGCCCTTGCAGAGCATGCGGTCAGTGTGATTTGTAATAACGACTAGAACAGAATCCTTTGCATAAATAATTTAAATGCAGCAACTACTGTAGCAACCACACAGAATATAAATTGCTAATTTCAGAGAGTAAATGCCCTGATTTCAATATCAAACCATTAAGAGGCTGTATTTGTCAGACCACAGCCTGCGCTTGCATGGCACAGCTCAGAGAAACTAATAGCACTTCTGAATTCAAATGGTAATCGTGAGAAGTACAAAACCATCTCCACCTTAAACCTTCAGTTACAAATGTTCACTTTTCTCACAAACTAATAAAACAGCACCCTTTTCTAAAGAGCACTGTTGAAGTGCCTGTCCAGTTAAGCTGAACCATTTTGCATGCGTGCTTCGAAATGTCCCTCCATGCTCTGCCAAATCCATTCCTTCGAGCAGACAGGTCACGGCAACTTACAAGAGTTCACTTCCCCTGGAGAGGGTATTCCTACCTGCTCACAGGCACTGCAGGTTGTGCACCCTCACATGCATCTGATGAAGGAAGGAAAGCCAGGAAATGAAAAAAACAACCCCACAGCACACTAGAGGTGTGATGAAAATAATCTACACACATCTGGAAGTTCAAAGTTGTGCTAAGTAATCCTGAAAATCACAGGTGCCAATGAAACTACCAGCCTCTTTCTCTTCTTATGTAAAACAGCTTTTGGGGTATTTTTGAGATTAGTTCCTTTCAAAGCAAAACTTCTAAAAACAAACTGGGTCTCTCAGCTTTTTATCCTCAGGTGAAAAATGCCATGTAATGTTCAGCCAAATTCAGCAGAATAGGCTCAATTATCTGCATTGCTCATCATCTCATTCATTCTGGTTTGTTTGGGAGTTTTTTATGACAGTTAGGAAAACTCATAATGTCCCACTAAGACATCCTTTTAATACCAACTCTTTACATACCCAGATGATTGTCTTTGGAAAATATTTTTCATATTATAGGACCTACTCATGCTGGACATGGCCTGTATGGAACCAAAAATATAGAAAAATTCCAGCTTTGTGCAATATTACTTCTATTTGAAAACAACTCCCTTTTAAGACTCTGGAAAAAATGTCTTTGTTATTCATTCAGACACATGAGAATGCTAAGAAAGAGGAGATCTGGCATGATTGCATTAACTATGATTTCCCTAGAAAACACCATAGATTGTGATGCTCACATCTGACTGTTTTCTAAACAGAAAATAAACATGCATTCACGAGAAATGTAGACTGAGGCACAAGCAAGTTGCTTTGTCATACTTTTGATAACCCTGGTAAATCTAAAGCAAAAGGTAGGAAGGCAAAATATATTTTTTATTTCACATAAAACACCCAAAACAGCTCTGCTTAGAAAATTATTAAAATGGAGTTTTGTAAAATGTGTAAAAAAAGAGATTGTCAGAGTTTCAAACAAGTTTAACAAGTAAACAACACAAAAATTATCAAAGGAATGCTGGTTGCCAGCAAAATTCAGGGAAGCATAAATAGACAATGTTCTCAGTATAATCTGGTCTCCAATATGGTTGAAATTACCTGAGAAGAATGGCAGCAACCAGACCCGACAGCTGGCACAGCAAAAATATGGTTCTGTTGCCTATTTAAAGCAACAAATTTTCTTTGTAATTTTCTGGACCAGGAATCAGCCCTTTCCAGCATGGAAACAGAAGGAAAGGAGTGATAAAAAAATGAACATTATCTTGTTCTCTGTACAAGAGCCACAACAGTGAAATTCTGATAACTGATATAAGAACTGAAAAGCAGAGTACTTCCCTGAAAGAGAAGACTAGTTTCTCAATGGTCTTAGATTTGCTCACAAAGGAATTTCCTTCACTTGTCTGTTCTCCAAAATAAACTTATCTCACTTGAAGCACATACCATATACCAAAGAGAGTAAACTGAGATCCCTATGTGGTAAATAGAAGGCAATCACCCCACTACTTTGAGTAATGGAGAAACCTATAGCAGACTTTTACTCTTCCAAATATCCTGTGGAGAATGACTTCTTTGTCTTACCACCAACATTAATAGCACAAAATTTCCCCATTTTATTGATAGGAAAAGTGTTTAGATGTTGATGTCTTCAGTGCAATTTGCCTTCCTGATGAGAAGCAATCCCTAAAGTTCCTTATATTGCTTACCTTCACTTAACACTTCAAAAAAGTGTTAAAGTGCCTTTAATACCAAAAGATATTTACAGAAAGCAGTTTCTATATGACAAATTGCAGCAGATCACTATAATCTGCTACATTTCACATGAGAAATAATAAAAAATCCAGATGCTGATGCAAGAACTTTCTAATTGTCAGGTTTGGTCGACCAAAGTGACAGTAGGTGTTTATCCCATCATTACTTTGATTGACAGAAATGTAGATCTTTTGCAGATGAGCATACAGTGCACCTCCTGCACCTGGCTTGGTTTCAAAAGCATAGGAAATAACTGATGAATATCAAAACAGTAGAATTTGACTTCTCGTGAGATTTTCTAGAAATATTCACACTTATGAAGCTTAAAATACTTTTTTTGGCACAGAAACAAATTTTCGTCACTCAGATTCTTCCTATAATGTGGCCTCTGAATCTGAACAACAGAATTAGCATCTTGTATCTGCAACTGAAAACCATACATTATTTTCCAGAGTACATTAGTTCAATTCAGTTAAGGGGTAAGAAAAATGTTAAGAGGAAAACAGAGACAAGGTATGAGTGACCAGAGTGTACTGGTCTCCAAGTGTTTTTCTAGAGTTGCACGAGAGAAGCAATAAAATTAAGGTGATCAAGTTAAAAGTATATAGATATGATGTGATCTGATGTAGAAGCCTTACATTAAAGGAAAATGAAGAGTACTGATATCACTTCTGGTGTCACAAGATTGGTTGTGTTAGCACTAGTTCTTGCAATACAAACATGCAGGGCATATTAAACAAATTAAAGCAATCAGGGTTCGGAATAGAATTCATCAGGCTAGTGCACAGTGGTAAAATAACCAGCCAACAAAAAATCATCAGCACACAATGCACCTTGTAGGCACAGTGTAAAAAGAGCCTGTATAAGTAAAGACAAAATGCTGTCTCTAAGTGTCTCAAATGCTCTCCTTGGCCAAGACTGCCAAGTTGAAGCAGGACAGTTCATGGCTGTGTTGCCTATACAGCCTGTTTCATGCTAGGTTGCTTTCCACTGAATCAAAATGTTCTTCTTAACTGGTAAATTCTCACAAACAATGATGTGTTTCAGTGCTTTGACTTTACTCATAGCTCATTTATCACAGCAGAGAAGACTGACTGAAGAATTCCAGTCAAATGCCTGCCTGCTTTCTATGCTGAGCGAAAAGCTTAAGTTGGAGTTATTTACCCAGCATTTCCATGGTAAGCTTCTAAGATCAGCCAGGAAAGACCATCAGTGTGCATCTGAACACGCCCACTGTCACCTCAGTGGCATGGAAGAATGTACTTCCTTCGCTTCTCCTGGTTGTAATACACACAGAGGTTGTTTTGACTGCTCCTGCTCTCCTTGCCTAACAAAGTTTGTAGTGTCACCTTTTCTATTTACATTTAATTCTCATTGAATTTGCAAGTTATTCCTTACAAAGATCAACAAAAAAAAATATTTTTCTATTATTACTTTAAACTTCACCACTACTATGCCAGGGCCATAAAAGAATGTCTTATTTGAAGGACTTTTATAGTAACAGCTACTGTATCCAAAGTTTTCTCTCCTATGATATTCCTAGGTAATTTAGCTTCTCTCCTTCTGCTATTGTTATGTATTCTGAGATTAACCTAAAATTGTGGTTATTACTGATATTTTTAATGTGCTTTTCAGTATTTTTCCACATATTTCAACATATTAAGCTCTTGTTTCACTCTCCTATTTCCCTGCCTCTCTTCACCACCAACACCACCACGCCCCCACACCCCCTCAGTATTTCATCAGGTAGAAGAAGGTATAATAAATGCAATATATAAATTGTATCTTTAGAATCCCCACATGGGCATTCAAAGAATAAACAAATATTTTTTTCTACTCTGCTCAACTAAACTTTTCATAGTAGAAGTAGATGATTTATTTTCCCAGAGAACTATTGATTTAAGCTGAAAAAAGTTACAAAAGTATTGGGGGAAAAAGAGTACAATCTGGCTGCACTAATAGAGGTACTCTTTCAACAGCTGAAAGCTTGTAAAAGTATATCTAACTCTTTGTCATCCACAATGTTTTGTGACTTATGAAGCAAAGCAATTTTGAAATAAATGACTAAAGATCCTCTCTTTCCTTAAAATTCTATTCTTTCTGCCCTAATATATCCTATTTTTTGGACACTTTTAAAATATGTCATTCTAGTAATACTCTGAAAGCTCTGATTTAGATTTTTAGTCCAGCATAGTTCCACTTAGACCTGGACTTCAGACAGATGAAAACTAGAGTTAGATTTACTTCTTATAAGAGCAAGATTTCAGAAATTCCCAATCTGCACTAAATCCCTATTTTTCTCCTCCTTTAAATAGTAAACTGCCTTGTATGACATCCAGGCTCTGGTAATTGGTCGTAATTCAGTCATCCAAATTAAGTTTTTTGAACTGTCCCACTTTCCATAAATAATTAAATCTTCTTTGGATTGCAAAGAATAAGACTAAAGGAAGATTTTAATCTAGGTCTTCCACATCCTTCCTAACCACTGAGCTTTTCAGGAATTTTTCCTTAAAGAGAAACTACAGACAGATTTTTTTCTTTCTTCAAACATAAAAACCCAGTAAGAACAATAATTTTGACAAGTTCTCAATTTTTTGAAAGGAAGCAGTTGCTCCAAGATTCCTGCTCAGTTTTTCTCAGAAAGGTAGCATCATTCTGCATCCAACTGTTCTCAGTCCTAGGTGCTGTCTCCAGCTGTTCTGTGGGACCAGTTGCCACTGGTGGGGTCAGAACCCTCCACTGGCAGCAGCCCCAGTCTGAGAACACCTCACCTATAGGGAAACCTCAGGGATTTAAACAAACACATTGGTTTGGATTTAGCAAGAGTCTTTGTTTTACCCAAGAAGCAACTCATTTGAGTCTGGAAGTTTGCTCGCTTTTCCTTTTCGCTATTAGTTTTGAAGCAAATATAAGGTCATTAACTCTTGACATACTATTTTGAAGCAGCAATTGATTCTGAAGCAAACACCAAAACAACTGATTTCTAAACTGAAAAATGAAACATTTTTTTTTACAATTTTTCAGGGTTTTTTCTTTGTTTTTACGAATATTTTTCATCAGATTAAGAATAAGTTCTCAAGGTTTTTCCTTTGACTGGTATCTACTTTGCCAAATCTAGCAGAGTACCTGCATATGGGTAAATACAATAGCTGTTGTATTTTATTGTCAAAAGTATTATGCAAGACTGTTGATAATATGAAAATAGTCTAGCTATTTGAAAGAAAATGTGTGACTACTTCTTTTTCCTGTTCAAAATGAAACATCCCAAATGTGACAAGGCTATAGCTTTTAAATTTCCTTAAACTTAGCCCATTTTCCACTGCTCTGCGCAGGACCTGGCATTGGCAGTGTAGCATTATTCCACTAAACCACCTCCCAGGAACCCTGAAGTGTCTTCTGTGATGACCTCTGAGATGTGCTAGGAGGTTTTTATTTTATTTCACATAAGCAATTTTTTTTTTTTTTTTTTTGCTGAACTCTGTGTTTTTGAAGAACTGTAGTTTTATGGGCACGATCCTGCACCTACAACAATTGAAAGTACCAATTAAATTTACTCATTTTCAATACTCAGCTACACTTACAAATGCTGACATTTGCCCTAACAATGAGGTTGTGGAGACAAAACTGTAATCACAGAGCAGCACACTGGCTCTCACTCCCTTCAGCAAGTGACACCACAGAATCTTTAAAATGCCTTATTCCCACATAGAACCTCTCATTCCAACAAGCACAGGGAGGCAATTTCCCCTCCTTTTAGACTGCAAGAATTAATACTTCCTAAGTGTTTGAATTGTTTCATCACATTGTACACTTCAAACAATAACTCAACTTATGCAACAATGTTCTTTGGCCTGCATTTGAGTTGCAGATGTGGAACTAAGTAAAAAGGGCGCATTTGGGAGTAATCTCAACTGGCCTTGCTCCTTAAAATGCTTGTTCACTGAATGATTACTTGTTTGGTGAATATCCCTCCAGAAGCTGTAACTCCAGTTCTGCATACCTCCATTCTCTGAACACCTCAGCCATCCAATCTGACAGCGCCATTTTCAACATTCACTAATCAATAATAAGTAGCATTTCTGCTGAAAGCAGAGCTGAAACTACTCTATTTATAGAGAGAGTCTTTAGTCACCTGATACCAAGTGGATTAATTCCTCAGTGTGAATCATAATTATGTTAGGCACCCAGTAGAATTGAATCCAATGTGATTTAGCTTAACTGTTCAAAAGTTTCAGGCCAAAGATTCTCTGGAAAGAGTTGTCTAATCGAGCAATTAGATTAGCTGTTTCACTCATTTTACTTTCATTAAAATGCACATTTATTATCTAAGAAATCAGAGTACAATACTAAAAAAACATTTGACTTTTATTTGTGCTTTTATTAATTTGTGGTTTAATTGCATTTATGACAGATAATTGTACATTTTCTAAATATGTGGTAGTTATGCTACAAGAAAAAAAAAGTGGCACCACCATTGTGTTCTCATCTTCCTTTATCCAAAAATTATGACCACCACCCAATTCCTTGAAAGAAGGACCCCAAGACCAAAATTCAGTCTGTGTCTGAGGAATGAGAACAGGAGAGAATTTCCCCATAGCACCATGGAATGTACTCTCATTCACAAAGCACCAGGTGCAGGTTGTTCTGTGCATTCCCTCCTACCACATTTCAAGGATCTGGCAGCCTTCTAGGGGACATGGTGAGTACTTTGGATGGCTACATGCTGAAGAACTTGACTCTATCTATTGCTTTGATCAGTCTTTTTTTTTTTCTTCTAGACAGTTTGGCCGGTGCTAGACCTCTGCCTACTTGCAAATATGCAAGATTGTACACAGATATGAAGAACAGGAGGGGGGAAAAAAAAAACAAAAAAAGGCACGTTTATCTAGAGCAAAAAATTCACAAGGAAAAAGCCACATTAGGGAAAATTTTTCTGGCTTTATAATGTGATCAAATAAGGCTGAGGTATAAACACATAAGTTACTGCATTACGTGCTTCAGACCTCTAAATTGGTAATATTCAGGGTAATATTAATTAATTTCACTGGAAATTTAATGAAAAGGAAAAGGAGTCTAAGAAAGCAATGGTAACTCATTTGTGCAAAACCAAAATTCTATACAACTAAACTGTCCTGAAATAAGCAGAAAAGACATGTGAATATGAAAAAAATCTGGCTTGTTCAATAATTAGAATACCTTCTCAGTTCCTAATTTGAAAAAGAATCTTTAAAACAAGCAGACTAGAATGCAATTAAGAAGCATCAATATGAATGATGTGCCTTCAGTTCATTTCACTGCCCGTTAAATCAAGCTTAGTATTGTAAGCTGATGGAAGAAACAAGAGCAGCCTGAAAAGGAGTAACTGGGAATGCATGATTCATGAATGAGAAGTAGATTCCACCACAATGTTGTCAAATACAGCATTCTGTTGATAAATGGAGATGAATTCCTGGTTTCCTTTTTGTGCCTTTTCTTCAACCTTCTATTCCGTCTGTGGGGCATGGTTTGTTTTTCCTGACAGTTTGAGATTTCTGAGCTACTGCGTTATAGTGCCAACACACACTGTGCACAGTAAGTGAACAAGAAACAATCTGGCTGTTGTTTCGTGCTTTGCACATAGCAATTTTCCTCCCATGACTGTATTTTAGATCCTAGTACCAGATGCCTGCTTTTAGAAAGCTAAATGTTTCTGTCCCAATTTTATGTGTCTAAGATTACAATTCTGATGAAAAATCAAAGTTTTCATCCAATTAAAATAACAAACTATGCAAATAATCAAAATGTGTCGCAGTACTACATCCATAAATTAGAGTGAAAACAATTGCTGTGTCTATTTATTTCTGACCTTGGCTTTCTAAGGAATGGGCTTCCAATATTGAATGTATTCATCAAGGTGAAATTCATTCAACTAAATTTAAATCAAGGAGAAATTCAAAAGCAATTTTCATAAATTGTACTTCATTATTATCTAGCATTAAAATAGTAACAAATCTTTTATATTTAACACAGATTAGGTAGCAAAAGTAACAAATTTGCTTCTCCCACTTACTCTGTTTAGACATCCACCAGCTATGAAAAACTGGAAGCCAAATTTCCAACAGCAGATTTCAGATCTTTTAGCAGATAGGAATGATGTCATGTAAGAAATGCTTAGACCAAACAGTGCTATAAACAATATGCCATGTGCAATTAATGATACATTTCATTTAGTTTTAATAGGTTATTTACTGCATGATCTTCTTTTGTAATAAATTATCACAGCTCTATTGAAGTCAATGAAGCCTGTTTATATCAGCTAAATCTCTTCTCCTTACTGTTGGATAATTAATATTGCTTTTTAATATTTAGTAGAAAAATATGTTGTGATATTGAGGGGCATGAAGAAAAGAACAGGCAAATAAACATTAGGACTGCTTTGGGAATTTTGCAAGAGATGTTGAATGCCAACATTTGTGCAGAAAAATAAAAGCAGAAATCTCATCATAATTGGTGTACAGGATATTCTGGCTACTTCATTTCAAGATCTTTAAATTAGCTCCCAAGAAAAAAAGGGGAGAAGAGAAAGAAGTAGTAATGAAAATGAGCCCTGCATAAAAGTAGCCCTTGATCACACATGTGAGGTAAAATGACTAATTATCTAGTCTAGAGATTATTGAAGATCAGCCTGATTCTGCAATAATGACCATTCTTAAACACTGGATTACATAAAATAATCCTGAATAATCCAATTTAATTACTCGTACTTTTGTCTCTTCAGGAATGTGACAACTTCATTTGTAAATACTCTAATGAAGAACATCAGCTGCTCACATACACCAGCATTCATTGCTCAGTGTTGTTACTGAAGTAATGTGTTCTTTCTCTCCTATCCTAACAGACTACTCTGTTTAAAAAAATTGCTGAAAAAAACAGAAGCCATAGTGACCTTTACACAATAATTAAACGTGATAATTCTGGATTATCTCTTAATTAAAACAGAGCTTTGAAACACCCTTCGTGATTCTATCAACAACTGATTCCAGATAATCTGGGGATAAAGCAATTAATCTTTCCTTTTGATTGCTTTCCTGATCCGTTTTCTGAAAGCGGGTATTAACATTGTTTGCCTTCATCATCATCTGTCTGAGCATTTGAACTTAGTGCTATTTATAGGTGTATTCTCATATTTTCTGTTGACTGGGCACCCTTTCAAGCTCTTTCTGTCATTCAGCAAGGGTTTTCATACAAGCAGTAGCTCCACACTAGCCATGTGGGGTTTTTCGTGTGCTAAACTCTCTGGTTAGTTGGTTCCTGAGAACAGTCATATTTTGATCTTGCAGTTTCAAAGGTCTGCTATATGGGCTCATTAGTCTCTGCATTCAGTATCATAATATCTGAACAGCTACTATCAATCAGTCAAAAACTAGGGGTATATTTTGGAAAGGACGGAACGTGTTAGGGGAAATTGGAGCTGAAGTGAAATTTTACTTTACATGACTATTTTAACTGACCTGTTTAATTAATAGAAACCCCCACAGAATGACTTGAAACCCCTGGAGATCAATATCGTCCCTTTTACATTCGGTGTTACCTCATTTTGGGAAACTGAAAGTCTGCCATAGAATTGGCCTTACTGGATGTAAAGGTTTTGTAATAGTTTGGAAAACAAGATGTGTTTAAAACCATTTCTGAAGAGGCTTACACATGTATTAGTGCTTTATTTCTCTTTCATCCCTATTAATCTCTATGAGGGTTGCTCATAAGGGCCAACATTACCCCAACAAGGCCAATCTCTCTCTGTATATTCAATTCAAAAAGGTGGAGGACCCTGTAGAAGAGCTACGTCAGGTCTATCTTTCCCAATTAAATTTTAGCAGGAGTGTAGGGAGTTTTATATCACCCTCTGTGAATATCCTTCTCCAAAATGTTCCCATGTAAAAATAGCTATAACAATTTCAGGCTGTTTCCTGTAAACTATAAAATAATTACAACAGCCATTTGTCTTTCTTTTCATATATTTCATGCTATCCAGAAACATATTAACACTGAAACTGCAGTTGATTATTAACAGATATGTTGCAGGAACAGATAAAGTTTCATAATGAGCTGGAACGTACTGAGTTATACCAAACCAAGGTCAAGCCTATTAAAGAGGATACATAGAAATTAGTGCTCTATCAGTAGCCATAGGTTAAAAGTATTTTGTATTACAACTTTTCATTAAAACAGGCTTGTCAAAATGGTGCATGAATTTTCTTGATGCTAAAAGGAAATGGAAATTTCGTTTACATTTATAAAGAATTTATAATACTTACACCTTGAAAGCTTCCATCTTTGAGGGATTCCTTGACTTCAGCATAAATGTCTTTATTAAATCTTTTGTTAAGACGAGTGCAATATGTGGCCAAGTAAAAATCTGCTAAATAAGTCTGCATTTAGGTACCTTTCTGATGATTATCACCAGGGAATAAAATGGAGAAATTATCATGTTTCATATTGAATTTCTGCACATGAAACCCCTGAAGAGTTTGTGGACTGCTAAGAATAACTGAAACACATGACAGTATTGTAGATTTTTGTGCATTAGTAGTGTTATGGCACCACTGAAATCAGCCTATGATGTCAGTGGTATACCTACCACATTCCTGAACTCCTGTATCTTGGACATAAAAGAAGAGAAGACATTATGCTTATCTCTCAACTGCTACATTTTCATGTGTGGCAAGAAATAATTTAAAGTTCAGTATTATATGGTCCTTCAATGAGAACTGCAAACACTGCCAATGTTCGTTTAATAGTGATTTTGGTATGTATATAACTAAAACCAAATTACCTACGAAAGTGAAGTTTTCCTTTTTTTCTCCCACTTTACCAGGACTAGAATTTGCTACTGGTTTCCACTTTTCCTTTGCAAGGAAATCCCATTGACCGTGATTTCTTCAGAATGACAAGGAGGAATTTGAACACTTCTCTCTCTTCCAATTAGTCTGCAAACTCCTGAAACGAGAGGTTGTATCTTGTGTGTGTGTGTGTGTGTGTGTGTGTGTGTGTGAAGAGTAACAAACTCTCGCTAAGTTGTGAAATCGTGGCATTTCCCCTCTGTCACTCTGCACAGCAATGGCCTGTCTTTTACTGCCCCTTCCTGGGGCTAGAGAAAGTCAATTGAATCAGGAAACTGAACCAGGAGTATCTAAAGAGTGATAAAATGTGAACAATATGAAATTGTCTCTCAGTTCAGATTGTCCCAAACTGATGGCTGGTGACTCTCTCTTCTCCTAAGAGGCCAGTTCATGGGTTTCTAAGAGCACAGTCCAACACTACTGAAGTCAATGAGAACACCATAATTTACTCCAAAAGGATGGAAATTGAACTCAAAGAGAAATAAGAGATATCATGTTGCTTAACTGTTATTTTTCCTGCTCCCAAAGAAAATGTTTCTCCTTCAAGGATTAAGAACGTGGGAGGATAGTGTAAGTCTAGTGTGTCTAGAAATTGTGAAGCCTTGAAAGAAAAGGAGACACAATGAGCCACAGGAGATCCACAGCTCAAAGCAGATATCTGGAGAGGTATTACTCTCAAAGCATTCATTCAGCGAGGCTCAGAAACTCTGCTGCAATTTCAGCTCAAAGTGTATGTGCATGTATATGCACATGATTAATGCTCTACTTGACATATCTCATATTATAGTCATACTGTGAAGTTCCTCTTGTCTCAACAGCCACAACAAAGGAAGTTGCTGAGCAGTACCCAGACTACCATTTGAAAAGAATTTGAAAAGAATGAGACAGTGAATGCAAAAAATGGCTCTTGCTTTATTTTCTGACTTCAGATGGTAAGTAAAGTAGTCTGTGCCATCTGCTGAACAATTTGCCTCCACACTGTCTTGTCTGCCACTTGTTTAACATGTAATGTTATATGTCACTCTGACAGGAGTGCAATATTAACAGGCCCTAACAGGGTATGTCTCTCAATGGGATGACAGCTGACGCCGACTCTGCCTCTGAAATACCGCCAGTTTCAGTTCTATCCTCCAGACTCATTTCTCAAGATTATTAATGATAGTTTGAGACTGAATTTGCAGCACACTGAGTTTAGCTCCTGACAATTACTCCCTGTCCTTTCCAGAAGGGAGGCCTGTGGGTGTTATGACAACATCATTTTATTATTTTAGCTCACATCTTTTTTCCTTGCTGTTTTTTATCACACTCACTCTGTCATCCTCTCTGTCTTTTTATGGGATTTTTTTTTTTTTAACTTAACATTGCCTCCTTGTAAAAAAACCTCAAGAGTCTATGCTAAATATCTTCCTCCTCTGCCATCCCTACTTTTGACACATGGTCACACTGAGGAATCACTGTGGCAGGGTACAGAATTTTTGGACAATGGGTGGCTGCTCCAAGTTATGCCTGCTATTTTTCCTGAGCACTAAATTTAAGGCTGAAGCTATGTCATACATACTTCAAACTGGAAGTATCCCAGATATTTCAAACAGAAAACTATCTATGATCACCAGCTTTTTACTGGAACAACTGTCACGGTTGCTAGGTTTATCTCACTTTTGTACATTCCTGTCAGACCTGGGTCTTGTATTAAATTTTATGAGTTTTTTTCACAAGCAGAGCCAGAAACAAATGAAAATTTTCAAAAAATAACTACTGATCAGTTTGCAGGTCCAGCAGCATTTAAAACATTTCATGCTTTCTCTCTTTGAAAATGTGATTTGCGGTCCGGTTAAAATGGAGTATTTTATATAGTTGGAACAAACCATGGGAGCAACTTCATTAAAAAAACAGTTATAGAGAGGTTATTGAAACAAAAGTAGCCCTAGCACTGGTAAGGCTTATGAGCTCCAGCATGGCAATGCATTAACATGTCTTTATGGCTTCCAGGCCAGAGCTGGCTTCCATTCAGACAGCTCAGTGTGCAAGCAGATCAAACGCGTGACTGTCTGCACCCGTCTGCGCAGACAAAGCCTCGGCTGCTTTCTCTGGCTCATCCTGCTTAGGCTGGTTTTGATGCTCCCCAAAGAAAACACTCTAAAGCCATTAAAAGTATTTATGTGTGCTCTCCTAAGGCCCCAAAAGCTAAGTGCTGGTGGTCAGCAGGGCTTCCATCTCTTCTCTTGTGGAAAAGACTCCGCTAAGTAATCAGACCATAAGCTGAAAGCTCATTCAATTACACAGCACACACAAGCAAGAAATTACCAGTGACTGATAAAAGCTGATATTAGCTTTACTAAAGAATCTTGCTGAATTTCTCTTACAAATGGAATTAACTACACTTTTTAACTCACTGTAAGCACAGTTCAGGCTTGATCTGGAAGCAGTAGTCAGAACTGAGTGTAACACAAATCAGCCCCATGATGAGATACCCTTCCTAACAAAAGCAGTGCATTTTTTCCACTTCTCAAATTGAAGAAAAAGTCAATGATCTTTATTTTATCAAAAAGGCTCATCACCACATGCTGCTATCACACCATATCTGAACAGCAAAATGCTCCTTTGTCCTCTTGTGGAATCACCATCTCTTATGGAAGTGTTTACTAATGCTAAACATGCTTCTTCATCTAAGAACCATAGAGACTAGCAAAAGTTATCCTTGGCTTTCTTCTGTGGAAAGAGTCAAGTTTCAGGTCAAACTAGCCAATATTCATAAGTTTTCAGATATATATGTCTAGCATGTAAAATGTTTACATAAACCCCTTGACAACAATCACGGTATACAGTTTTGCTTTTCTGGCACAACAGAGCACTTCAAAGCAAGGATAAATCTTGCCCAACCATTAGGTAACATTTTTACACTGGCTGGTCTGAAATGCTTTTATAGGTTTTCATATAGTAAAGGTCCAAAGCCCTCAGTGGCTTTCACTCTAAGATGCTATTTTACATTTTTGTGTCAAATATGCCCAGCATAAGCATATAATAGGACAGTTAATAATATTAAAAAAACCCCAACTATTAGAACAATAACTACAAAGCAGATTTCAACTATAAATTTAAGTCATTCACATACATTTGTACTCTCTTGTCCCCTGGGAAGAAAATAAAAATGAGCAACAGGTCAGTTTTTCAGGCCAGTTTATGAAATTCCAGAACATACTCAGATACTATTGTAAAAAAAGTTAAAAAAAAAAAATAAAGCACAGATAACACAGTAGGATTGCCAATGCTTAAAGCTATATGTAATAAACATAATATTAAATTCCAATGTTCCATGTTCCCATTGAGTCTATAATTTTGCACCTCCCAAGCAGCTGCATAAAATAAAGAGATCCCCAATTGTTATTATTCTAAATAATTTTGGATACAGTAAGATGAAAGATACAATGTCAAGATACTCTATTTCTGGGTGGCCAGTTTCTAGTTCACTGCTTTTGATGGTTTGTTCCTTGATGTCAGTTTCAAAATATGGTTTCGTTTATTGGAAGACTTTTGTTATAGTATTGTACACTGATCTCATGACCTCCCTTGATCTCCAGGAATCCCATATTGCAGCAGGAAGTGGGTAACTGAGCAAGCAACTACTGCACAGAACCTTGAACATAACACTTTAAAGCAGTAAACTTCACAGGGATTCTCTCTTTCCAAGAAGAATTAAGACAGAGTGTCTTCACAGCTGTGGTTTCCAAAAACTTTGTGATCTTTGGTACAAGAATAGGGGGCTAACCTCATTATCTTTCAAAATTCCTAGACACATAATTGCATCTTGCTGGCTTACATTGCTCTGGCAGATGCAATTGGATTTAGTACTGTTTCTCATTGACAAAGGCAAACGCCTTTGAGCTTCAGTTGCTCTGAAGTGTTAAATATCGCTTTGTTTTGCTTCAAAGGCATTTCTGCCATGGGAAAACTATCACTTTATGACCCTTCTGTATGTTGCAGGAGTGATGGGACATTAAAATATTCTGATAGCCTCAGGAAAAGGTATTAAGGAATACATCAGTATTAATAAAATAGTGAGTGGTGTTTTAAACCTTCCCTTATATCAAAGCTCCTAATGTGACATTGAAATCTATAGAACACACAGTGCACGAGGAGACTGCCAGTATTTCTCAGCTTACTATACAAGGAATGGAAGTTTTAAAAATTCAAATACACAATAATTACACTACATGAAATTTTCCTTCACTGCTGGAAATCAGGTCCAAAATACCTTACGGCATATGCCCCAAAACTACACATCCAGAGTTCAAGCCTCAGAAGAAAATCCTGGTAGCACAACTGAACCTCTGTACATTAGAAAAACAGGCCTGTGAAGTGCAGAACTAATGAGGCCTGGTTTCCTTTGGGTTGTGCCTCATGGAAGGACCCCCTAATGTCCAAAAAGGTGCAAACTCTTGTTTTCCAGCACTGAATCTTACTCTCCAATCTGGATTTGCTTTCAGCATTTCTCTCCCCAAACAGGCTGAGGGAGAGGGAGGATGAGGGAAAGCATGATAACAGAATCGTTTTCCCCCCGACCAGCTGCCTATTTTCTGGCTACTGACAGTACAACTACATGTATGTCACTCGATAGAATTTGGCCAAGAAAGATCACCAGGTGGTAAGAGTGGGATAGACAGACATCAGGTAAGCCTCATCTCACTAAAAGAGAAACTTCATCCATATCCTTGTATTTCCAAATATTTCCAAAGTCTTCTACTTGATGCTGGTCTTCCTTAACCACTGTTTCTGTTTAGAAAGCAACTCTTCATCATATTGATCACAGCATCACAATCAATCCAAGAGCATGCAAGGAAACAGCCACTCCAAGAGGTAAATGTGTTTGCTTATGCAAAACAACTAGTGAGACAAGAAAGCTAAACTGCATGCATGCCAGTTGAT
This sequence comes from Euphonia xanthogaster, assembly GCA_034509185.1. NCBI lineage: Eukaryota > Metazoa > Chordata > Aves > Passeriformes > Fringillidae > Euphonia > Euphonia xanthogaster. The sequence goes on along the minus strand of JAYDZK010000056.1, from coordinate 39,234,383 downwards.
AAAGGGATTTTTCTACCTTACTTTGGGTAAGAAATATCTTGTTAAGTTCAATTTATGGAGGGTTTTTCTGCTTTCTTTCAAACACCAGTGTATCAGGTTTGTTTTTTTTTTTTCTCCTCTCTCTTTCCCTTGCTTTATATTCCTGTCAGCATTTGATAGTCTTTGTTTAGGTAAATTCACTTGTTCTAGGGAAATGCAATTCCTACATCACTTTAAAAACAAGGCAGCAACAATGGAAGATGCCATCAAACTTTTAAATGTGGAAACTCAAAAACAGGTTAATCACAAAGAAAATAAAATCTATTCTGTCAAAATAATGGTTTAGACTCCTCTGTTAGAGGCTTCTGAAGTAGAAGTACAAGTAAATTGTATTATTAAATGTTTGAAATTATTAAATTATAATGAAATGGAACAGCATAATGATTAGTAATTTTGGTGTTTTAAAGTAATAGAGCATAAACTTCTTAAGGAAGCATATTTATTGAGCAATTTTAAATTGAGAATGTTTTCAAAACATAACAAGTTAGAAATGGATTGCCTCTCAACCAACTGAATAATTCTGTCAAAGTCAAGAGCACTTGGGAATAAATCTATCAAGAGAGCAAGAACAGTTTAAAAATACACTTAACAGAAAGTATGACAAAATTTCTCAGTAATGTTAAAAGCTAAATGAAACATTAAGAAAATGAAGCATCAGTATCTCATATGTGCCAAAACCCAACTAGACAACATCAGACAGCTGGAATTAGGAAAAATATAGATTATTTAACTCTTTAGAATGCAAGTCCTATCCATATTCAAGAACACTGAGATGCTGCACTCTTTGTTATGGGGACAGACAGCAGTGAGTCATGTCAGCTCTCTTGATATTCAAAATTAACTGGCCTGGTGTCCTCGAAACAGGAGCTGTTAAACATCAGTGCTAGAGTTATCACTGAGATAAAACCATGTAAGTATGAAAAAAAATTCATCCTCAGCTCAGAATTAACCTTTGTAAATTACCCTTAAACTGAATTGCTTATTTGGAAAGTCCTAAGCACAAAAAAATTAAAATATCATGAATTCTGAATTATGCATAGTTGTGTGTAAACTTCTATCTTTAAACCACACAAGAGAAGTGGACCTGTGGGTGAAATCAGACCTGCTCACACCATGAAACAAACACTTTTCCTTAAGGTTAGTCTTATCAGACTCACCTTCTCACCTTTGTTGCAAAGCTGCAGCTCCATAATGTATTTATCTAGTACCAAAAATAATTAGCAAGCACTCCAGCTCTTTGAATGCTCAACTGTCTTGAGGCAACACGTAAGAAAAACAGGAAACCTCTTTTGAAACCTTAAAGTGCTGCAAGATGCAGTGACAAGTAATATCAGTGACTCTAACCCACTGTATAAAGGTAATTAGTAATTTCCTTTCTCATCTCTTTGCAGGCTTAATGAAACAAGGATTAGCAAATACAGAATCAAACACAGAGCTGGTGGCTCTTCAGTTGACAAGTGTTTGTCATCACTGGTTAATCTGTAGTGAATAAAAGATTTCCTCCTACTGCTGATGGATTGCCTTAGATGCACTAGCTTTTCTCTGACCAGTTTCAAATGATCTGTGTACTTCAGTCAGTGTTCTGCTGTGCTCATGGCTTTCCCAGACACACCACTGCTTGTTCTATTTCATCTCAATGGATTTCATTGAGTTCACCTGAAAAGGAGGTGATCGTATTACAATTTGGTTTTCCTAGTCCTCTTTTTTTATGCAGAAAATACTTTTATTGTTTTTCTCCTAAGCATTATGTTTTTTAAAGGATTAGAGATTACCCATTCCGGAGTGAGTGCTGTGATAGATTACATTAGGGAAGGGCCTGTCAATAGATCCAATCATTCTGGCTTCCCAGATGGAACAATTGTCCTCATTCATGTGCTGGAAGCATGAGACATCAACTGGTACAATTATAGAAGCAGCTTTGACAAAATGAACTTGTCAATTTGCTTTGTTAACACCCTCAAATATAATTCTAGGTCAGCCTAGGATCCAGCTGTATCACTTCCAGCCATGTTAATTCATACTTCACCAAAAAGTCAATTTTTGCTTTCAGCATGGATAATCTTACACAAGTTACTGTAGATCAGCTGACGCACAGTAAACATCCATGAAAAAAAAATGTTTAGACACATCAAGTGTGAGGTGACTAGCCTTAAATTCAGCTTCTTGCATTGCTGCCTAATTAAATTAAATTAGCCCATGCTTGCAGTGCCTGTTGACGGTGACTGAACCCCAGCTGGAAAATATCCATCTGGGGTTAATAGCCACAACAGTTTAAAGGCAAAGCTGAGAAGCTGAGAGGTAATCTCCATACACAACAACAATTAACCCTTCCAACAGTTCTTTGAAAAGGTAGAGCTCATCAATACAAAATCGATATTAAAACTGAAGATTAGGTAAGATTAAAATATTGCATTTGTCAACCTAGGACAAAATTCAAAAGAGAACCCCCCCTAATAAGCCACATGACTCATTAATTTTTAAAAAGCATGTTTACTGCTTCAGTCATTCTTCAGCTGAGTCTTTCAATTGAACTGAAATTTTTTTTTTTGCTTTGCCTTACACTGTAAAACTGGAATCTGCCAGCTGAATCACCACAACTGTGTCAGAGAATGAACACACCTGAACCTATTCAAAAGGTGGGAGGTGAGGCTATTAGAAAATTCAGGGAGGGAATGATGCTTTTAGAAAAATCAAGTTAGCATGCCATAAATCAATGTGACAATGAAAGTAAAAAAGAACTAAACATGAGAACACAACCACTGGAAAAAAAAAAAGAAATTAGGACAGAAAAAGACATCCATTAGTGAAGTTATTTTTGGTAAATAAAGTGAGGAACACATTTTTTCACTAAAAGTTAACTAAAAGTTAACATTTTCACTTTTTAACAACATAAAAGCATTTCAGAAGAAAAGGTTGTTCACGAGGTCTGTGATAAAACAAAACTAATTATCAACATACAGGAGTTGTTATAACTGGACTTTACAAAAGCAATGTGTAAGAGGCATTAAGCATGGATTTTACCCTGATCCTCATGAGATAACATATTTAGAACTAGATTCTTTGGTTTATACCAACAAGAACCTGCTCTTTTTAATATGAACTTGAGGTTGGAGAAATCCACATAATTTCAAGAGGCTCAGGATTTATTAAGGGTGATGTATTTGCGTATTTGTGATTTCTCTCTTTTTGCATGTTAAAAACACCAGTAAAAGAACTCAACTAACTTTCAGAAAATACAGCTTTTTGTTTCAATTACATTTTGCTAGAGCAGAAGTAAGTTTCAGTCTGAGAATCCTCCTCTTCCCCTTGATTACTTGGCTTCATCCTATCAATCATAATTACGTTCTGGTACAATAATTACAGTTTTTAATCAATTTTCAAACATTGCTCAGTGGACTGTGAAGTGCATTTGAAGCCCATCATAAAAGAAGTTATACTGAAAGCAACTAAAAACTCATGTTTTTTGCAGAATAGGAGGAGAAGGGGTTATATACAGGAGTGACAGATCATCTTCTTATCTGGCTTTGCCATTAATTCAGTGCAGCACTGAAATAATTACAAACGTGGGCTTGACAAACTGAAATGTAAATTAGTTCTTAGTTGATTACTCCAGTTGCCTTAACAACAGAAGCTCTCCCAGCATTTGGAGGGAATATATCTTTCAATAAATTTTATTTTCCCAAACATACAAGAAAAAAAATTTCTTTTGCAAAGCATCCTTGTTATAATTTGATAATGTCACTTTGCACAGTAAAACAACTCAGTGATTATGTCCAGCCTTTCTCTGCTCCAGAACTGATGCTTCAAAGCAGCTGCTGTCTTGATGCTTTTAAATAACATAGCTTCACATTGCCTGAGTGAAGCAGTAAGCTCCAGCAGACAAACACAGTGTACCTGAGTGGCTTCTTGTGTAAAGACCACTTCATCTCTCTGTTCCTGAGCAAAGAATGTGTAAGAGCAATTTCTGCCATGCTGGGACATCACAAAAATAACCAGCAGAGACAGAACAAAAATGTTAGTAAGTCTTTATCAAAAACAGTTTTCTACAGTAAAATTTTAGCCACTTAAGTCAGTGACAAAAGTATTATCATCTTCAACTGGGACAGAATTTCTTCCTTGCAAGCCAAGTAAGTGAAAACCAGCAGCACATTGTTTGAAAAGCAGCAGAAACTGTACGGGAATGCTTTCTGTTATTTGGGAGCAGGCCCTCAAGCAGAAGGACCCTTGAGAAGTTTCCTGTTTGAAATAGAATGTTTATTTATTTTTTCCAGGTTTGTCACATATACTGGCTATGTCTTGTTCTCTTAGGATTTTGTTAGTAATCAAAACTTTTCTCCCCAAGAGATTTATTGCACTCTCCCAGTTTCAAAGTACCACCAAGACAGAAATGTCTGGCAGGGGAAATTACTGCCAGAAAAGTGCCAACATATTAAAGCATTTATTTAAGAGCTATAACTACCTGGATCTTTTCCAGTATTTCAGACACAAGATATACTGTATCTAATATAGAAGGATTGGAATAAATCGTTGCCACTGAACTTTGCAGTGAGTGACACTCCACTAAAAAACCCCACCCTTCAGCACTTCTAATTGGGTATCCAACCTTGTGAATCACGTAGGATCCAAGGGCCTAGGTATATGCACAGAGGTATCATCCCCCTTGTACTGGGTCTGCTCCACATGTCCTTAGTAATCATCAATGTTTAATTTAACAGATGGTTGGAACCTGTACAATTCCTCTTACGGTGTAGAGAGTATGGTTATATCATTTCCAATGCTGAATTAAAAGTAGAAATCCAACACCAAGTGATGCTGCTTATTCAGGATAAGTTAATCTATCATTTCTACAGCTTTCTTAGTCTCTCTGATCTGAAATGTTTGAGGTAATTTTATGTTTTAGGTATTACTGTCTTTTCTTGTCATTTAAGAGGTAAAACCAGAGGTGAATATTAAAAAAACTATTAACCCTGCTATGAAGTAATTTATATAAAAGTTAGATTTGTGTACCCTGTTATTCTTACTTATAGACCCTTGAATGAACCAGAAAAACTAATTACTTTTATTTATATAGTCCCACTATAGCACTTTACAGCCAGCTGGAAGGAAGAAATCACTGCTCTCAAGACAGTACTGTCTGCAATGAATATAGCAGGGCAAGTAGGGACAGGAGCCAACGGTAGGAGTGGGGTTATGGGAAGACTAAGGTTAAGGAAGTTTGAGAGATGATATCTTCATCTTGTCACTTCCTGAGATTCTAAGCAGAGAACATTCAAGATGAGTATGTCAATTTGGGATTTGTCCAAAAATGTAATCATATAGTCCCTTTCCACCTAAATTTCTAGGAGCCCAAATATCAACTGGCATTTCTATAACAAGGACTAAAAGGGGATTTCTTCCGTTCTTTTTCTTTAGATGCTAGTGAGTTGTTATGGCTACTTTATAATTTTGAAGGTAGAAAAAAAACCCCAAACCAACAGAAAACATGTATTTGAATCATCCAGCAAATGAGGACAGTAAGATCACCATGGTGTCTGAGCTACTGCATAGCTTTGCAAGGTAATAACACTTGATTAAAAAAAAATCCTTTTGTACTTGTACACTTTGATTATAAATGCTTTCAGGCCACTTTGGTACAGTTTTGCTATAGTTTTGTATTTTGTACACCTCAGGTCAAATGAGGTTGCTGGGATTCCACCTCTACAAGGAAAAAAATTCATATAATCTGTATAGCTGGTCCTTTTCATATTATACTTTTTAATAAGACGAGTGAAAGCCATGCATGATTGCCAGCTTCTCTCTCCTGTCTCACTCCCTGGCCATTCTTTGGGGAACTATCGAGGTCCAGCCTGCTTCTCCCAGTCCAGCCTCTCCCTATGGTCAGTGAACACTTGCTGACTTCTGGAGGTTATTTACAGTAGAAATTGCATCAGTCAGTTGCAGTACCTGTGTAATCTTTCTAAGCATACCTTGCTTAGAGAGCAACTCTTCACAAACATGCAACAAGCCATTGCTAAGGCAATCTGAGAACCCAAGAACACCCACAGGCACCGCAACGTCCTGCTTTGTGTGCCAGAAGGCTGCAACAGTGCAAAAGAACATTTTCTGATGTAATTCCTGCCAGCAGCCATTTTTAAGACTTAGTGTATTGTATTCTAGGTGTTCCAGGGATGACCACCATTTAGTTTATGCGTTTCTTTCAGAAACAGACTTGATCTTGAGTCTCAGATGGGCTCACCTGATTTCAGGCTTAGCAAAATTATGGTACATGCAATGTAATGTACAGCTACAAGCTGTAGCTGACATGATTGGAGACTGAAGATCCTGCTTCATAATTTTGTGTCTCTTCCAGGGAGAAGTGAGATATGTTTCTTTATCTTCACTTGGGGTTGCCTGGGCCCAGGTGTGTGCACCAGTTTTCTGTGGAACTCTGAGGGTTTTGTATAACTAGTTATTTATTTATATGGGAACAAAGCTAAAAAAGTAGCTAAACACAACCACACGATTTCTCCTTCCTTATTCTTACTCCTAGGCTTCCCTCAGAAGAAGAGAAATACTGAAAAGATTATCAGTTTGATGACACCTTTAATAAATAATTTTTCAGCAAATTTGAAAATCTTATACTTTAATTTATAAATTGGAGAATAAAGCTGAAATTATGATGAAAAAACCAAGGTAAGCAAACAGCAAGGCACAACAGAACTCCAGTAAATATTATTATATTGATCAGTATAAAAAGTATTTGAGTAACAAATCTGTTCACAAATCTTACTAATCCTATTTGCAAGGGATTCCTTATCTTTTCAAAATCATGATCTTCATTGAGTTAAACAAAAATTTACTTTTTTTATGGTCTCCTCTAATTTACATTTATGTATCATTACTGAGAGTCCACAAAAATCCTAAACAATATCCATCTCATTTCACATGGCTTTTTTTTTTTCTTCCCATGTCAGAGAGGAAGTTTTCATATCAATCTGAATAAACATTAGAGTAAATAACTGATTCAGAATAAATTGGGTAAATATCTGCAGAACTGACAGAAGACTATCAGGCTATGATGGTGCCAATGGGACACACACTTGTTTACATGTATGCAAAGAATGTCTTTAGCATGATGAAGTGCAAAACCCATCAACTGGATATCAAATTATTCTTAGAATGATGAAGCCAGTTGTAAGTAACCAAACCAAACTTAATCAAAACAAATTTTATTTCTTTTTGGCTTTGGCTAAAAGGCATAAAACTGATGTAGGTCTTCTCTGCCTTTTGCTTCATGAAAAGTTGTTCCTTTTCTGGTCTCTAAATAATTCATAAAACTAACAGAGGAGGTGGGGGAAACAATTTTCTATGCAAGAATATCTAAAGACTCTTTCAATTAATGAGAACTATTAGAAGACATATTCAATTTTTAAAAAGCCAAGAAACAGGAATTTACAGTTACATACCTAAAAGATTAATTGCCACTAGAACTTCATAGAGAAATGGCATTTTGGAGGGAGGAATAGTAATTAAAATAATAGATTTTAATAACAGAGCTACTATACTCTATCCATGAATTTGAAGGCATAAGTGCCATTCATTGAGCTCTATTGCTATTAACAGTATGTTTAGTTTTTTTAAAAAAATCATTGTTAAATGATTTCATTAAGGGAATGGAGAAAAAAAGCTATGAAATAATGGTGACTGAAAAAAAAGAAGAGTCCTATTCTACCATCTTACATCTTCATGTTGTCATGTCAAAATATTATCTATCATGATAGGAAAAGCAATGCTGTATTCCAAAAAACTGTGGGTGTGCAGAAATTAGTCACTTTGGCAATGATTTGCTTTGCATATCAGTATAAACCAGAAGAGGGAATTGATTTAATATAAGGAACAATACACTGAATTATACACTCATGTACTGTAGAGAAACTTATGGTTGCAGCTGCAACAAACATGACCAAATAATAAAGAAATCCATTTTATGAAAAGCTAATTTCTCATTGTAATAAAGAAAAATACTGGGCATCTGTTTTCAAGAAAATTAGAGACAAAATAAAATATTTCTCCAGAAGAGCATAAAAAATATTTTGCTGAGAGGAAGAAAAAACCTAGAGAAGAACCAACAAAGACTCAAACAATCCCTGCTTTCCAGGATTGCCTGTTGCAGCAAACCACTGTATTATTGGTTGAAAAATCTGTTCACCTGGGATAACTAATTACTGAAATCAAAACTGAACTCAAGTTTAGCCATCAAAGCTCCATTTCTACCTAGCTCTAAACAGAATCTGCAACTTAAATGATTGAAACTCTGCAAGAGAGAAAAATCAAAAATATTCATATAGAACTAGAAGTAAAGGACCAGTGATGCAAGGAAAGACAGGCTCATATACAGCTCTATTAAATGAAGAAAACCCCACATCTTCCCACAACGTGGCCTCTGCAAAAAGAAATCTCAGATGTTTTTAAAACATAAATCTGTGTGGTTAGATGTACACAAACAAATAGAAATTTGTATGTATAAACCATTTATTCTCCAGCCTTACACATAAATACCTTTAAGCTCAATAACTTTAGTAAGTAAAACTAGGCTTTGTTACTGAAACTATAAAAAAAAATAATTTGAGTGTACAGCAAGAGTGAATGATTTAATCTATTTCATCTTAAACCTTTCTAGAAGGCGTACTGTGGTGTTTCTGCCCTTCTGAAATGCTTCCTCATACATAACCTTCAAAGCTCTCCAGCTCTAGAACTGTGGTACCACTAAAGAGAATGCACAACAACAGGGTAAATAAGGTAAAGAATTTCTTTAAGAGAAGGGAGAAACATTGACTTGAAATGTGAATAAAAGTACAACTTTAAATGTCTTCCAATCCAGTGCCATAACTTGAGTCATGTGTTCAGTCTTTCTCGGGTGTCATGTTTAACCCCTGCTGGCAACTAAGCACCTCAGAGCTCACTCACTCTTTCCTGGTGGGAGGAAGGAGAGAATTGGAATGATAAAAGTAAGAAAGACCATAGGCTAATTTAGGAAAGCTTTAATAATTAAAATTTAAATAAATGCAATACCTGAAAAAAAAATGAACGGTAATAATAAAAATAATGGAATATTACAGAAACATGAGAAAAATAAAGCCCAAGAAACACAAGTGGTACAAGTGAAAAACAATTGCTCACCACCAGACAACCAATACCCAGATGGTTCCCAAGCAACAGCTGCCCCCTGCCAAACTCCACCCCAGTTTTACTGCCAAGCAGGAAACCATATGGTCTGGAATATCCCCTGGTCAGCTGTCCTGGCTGTGTCCCCTCCCAACTCCTTGTGCACCCCCAGCCGCCTCACTGGTGGGGAAGTGTGAGGGGCACAAAAGGTCTTGATGCTGTGTGAGCACTGCTCAGCAATAGCTAAAACATCCCTGTGACATTTTCTAGCTCACATCTGAAACACAGCACTGTTCTAGCTACTGTGAAGAAAATTAACTCTATCTCAGCCAAAACCAGCACACTGGGGAATATATTTTTATGTTCTGAACTTTATAGTACTGTGTTCCAAGGCCGGCTTTTCCTGTTGGCAATGTTTGGTTTCAATTTATTATTTTAGCAGAACTTACAACTTTTTACAAGTCTGTATAGCTTTAGGGTTTTGTTTTGTGGCATTTTTTAAAAAAAATTACTAATGCATACACTTTTCCATAGTTTATCCTAGAATAATTTGATCTCAGGGTTCATTCTTTGCTCTTAGAATAAAGCTCATCCCTCTAAAGGTTTACTAATTTCCCCCAAAATGCTGGGAAGCTCTGCTCCCAGCCTCCCTCATAATATCCCCTCACAACATCAGATGTATTCTATTCCTCTAACCACAGTCTTTCAACGTCACACTGCTCAATCTCAGGGAGATTAAATGTTCAGTATCTGTGTGAAACAAGGCAGGGACTTTTCAAATTGCAGGATCAGTCTCCCTAAGTGAGCCCACCTGATCGTAATTCAGCTGCTGGTGCCTATTATCAGATGTGAACTGTAGCAGAGTCTCTCCCGTGCTACCTGCATTCACCTGTCAGGCAGAACTGCTATGGAAATGCCTACAACAGAGTGCCAAGCCAGATCCAAATGAGCTGGTATACTTACACAGAATAATTCAGTGCCTTACCTTCATCCTAGCTGAAATCCCAGAAGTGATACAGCCATCCATACCAGCTACCAAGTGCAAATTCAGATGAGTCTGTGAAAGCAGGACTAAAAAAATCACTGGAGAGCTGTCATGTGCCTTCATCAGAAATGGAGACATAGCAAGTATCTGCTGCCTGAAAGTGTGATTCTTGGAAGAACAGAAACATTGGAAGCACAGCACAAGGCAGACAGAACAGGATCTCAGACAGAAGGCTCCATGGCTAAGGTGCCAGAGCAGGAGCTCAAGCCCATGCTTAGACTGTTTCCACAAGAAACAAGTGACACAGCTCAGATGATTCTTTGCATACTCTGCCTTCATCATCTGCTGCTTATAAACACCTCCTCAGGCAAGGAAAGTCTGAAGGTGAGGCGTGACCTTCAGTAAAAATAAGGCATGACAGGTGAATTTGCAAGTCAGTGCCTGGAAGACCGCTCTGCTCATGCCCATGCACGTTTTTCAATCGTAGAGCAAGCCTATCAATGCTCAGGACCTGAATGCAACAGCACTAGGAAGATGTAAGAATATTAGTGCTGCACTGAGCTAAGAAAGGCTCTGTCCATAGAAGATTAAAAGACAGCCAAAAGGCAAAAGAACCATGTTGATTCATAACATCTCTGCATGGGAAGGCAGAAGATTTCAAACTCACCATATGAAATCGCAGCATGAGGAAAAGGTCACCTCATACATGCAAAAGACCTGGTATGTAGGCAGAATCTTCTCTTCAGCTTTTGTAACCAATTACATTTTAGAAATGTTTTTACTGCCATCATGTTTGTATGGTAATATAAAAGTATTTTGTAAATATATTAATCAGCTTTTATTCCTACAGAGGTTAGATACAATAATCAACTATGATAATTACCACATCCCTTGGCTACACATTTAGTGAGTATAAATATCAAAAAATGCTTTCAGGGAACCTTTTTGAAAATATCCACTGAAGTCTAATTGCAATAGAGTATAGAAGAAAGCCAAATGGGACAGGTTGTATTTTACTTACACTATCCAGTTCTCCCATACATAAAATAATCAAGATCACTCATTAAATTAGAACAATTAAAAAGTCAAAGTGCTGCTGCAGTAACACAAAGGAATACACAGGGTATTAGTTATCAATGCTTTATTATTGAAAACAAAATTGAAATTCTTTTATCTGGCACATAAACAATTATTTCTACAAAAAGGAAAGCCTACAAATCTGATAATTTATACAAATAACAGTTTTTCAAAAAATAAAATTTTAATTTAGTAAACTTGTCTTGTGCTCTTTTTTGTCTTTTTCTTTTTTTAGCACTGTCTGCAATAATCCACCACAAATCCCTGAGCAGAGAGACATATTTTAAACATGTTTTAAATTTATCCCAAAAGAAGAAAGTTATCAAGCCCAGACCTATATTAAAAAAAATGTATTCAGGGACATTCTTAGTAAATTCATGGTAGTCCTTTTTTCTTTTCCTTTTCTTTTGTTGTTTTTTTTTTTTTTAAAGAAACAAACAAAACCAGTTATCAATGCAAGCATGACACCATATCACAGGAGTGCTCCCCTCTTCCCCTTTTTTGTGCAATGAATAAAAATTACCAAACAAGAAAAAGTACAAGTTGAAGGAGACAAATAACCTGGTGAATGATTAAGACCAAGAAGCCATTGAAGTTTAATGGCTGTTGAGCAAATAAAGTTGCAGGACACCACAGTTCTATACCAAGCTCAGTTACAGTTACTACCTATTTCTATATCTTTTCCCAGAAAAATCAGTAAAGCAGAAGAATAAATTCAAGCTACCACTGTACTCTAACACTGGTTTCAACGATCAAGTAGAAATTCAACTTTTGCTCCTTCAGTTTTGCTTTTCCAGCAAGAACATTATTTGAGAAAAACTTGACACACTCCACAAAACCGAACAATCTTGCCCCTCTGGCCCTTCTGGTGGGCCAGTTGTAAACTTAGCAACTTATGGGATTTTAGTGAACAAGAGGAAAGAAAAGGAAATACACATAACTACAGTTTTTCTACTATACTGACTTTGAAACAGCTATTCCCCAATCTATTTCAATACAGATTTAAAATCCAAGTGTAAGGGTAGAATGGCCAAGAAGGTAGAGTATAACTCAAGTGTTCCCCTTCCCATTTGGTACATACAATAGCCACAAAACAAATGCAAGTAAAACCAAATAAAGGAAATAGCAACAATTAGAGACTGTTGTGTTAATGGCAGGTAACATAGCTGCAGTCAAGTAATAAATAAATAAATACAGCACGGTGTTCTTCTCTACATTTTTGTTGGAATGGTGCTCAACAGTTAAAAAGGAATACATGAACTAAAAACCCCTAACCCCTTTTCAGTAATAAAGAGTTTTTAACAGAAGATCCTGAAGAAGCTTCAGTTCAAGGTGCTCTACCACTTTAACATTTTATCTAGCATTATGAAAGGAATACTGAAGCAGATACCAAAGGGCCATTAAATGAAACAGTAAATTTTTTTACAAACAATAATACTTATCCCAAAGAAAGAAAGCAGTTAACAAATGACCTGGGAAAAAGAATTACTAAAGCTTCATATACTTCGATTTAAAATAAATTATTTTTACATTTAAGATCTGAAGACTAAAACAGTAATGAGGCTAAATCATTCTGAAACAGAAATAAATTGAACCTCACCAAAAGCATGTTTAGATAGTTGACAGCTCTGCTGCTAGCATGTGTCAGAATACAAAGTGAATGCTAATATTTGGTTAGAATCTGAATAGGTTTGTTTAAAACACCAACAATGCAACAATATGAAAAGTAACTGGCAGCCACCATTACTGATTCCTCTCAATCTACACTATTTTAAGCATGATCAAATCCAGTCCCTTCAGTTATTTGCTAGCCTCATCAATGCACAACATTCCCTTTTCTCTGAGTTGCTCATGAAGTCTCATTTTTGCCTACCCACTAACATTTTCAAATCCCATTTTAATTAGTAATTGCAAAAACATAATATGCAGAGTCCAATTTAAAGTTGGACTTATCTGATAGCAAAGTAAACAGAATCAAACACATTATTCTATAATACCAATTATTTTTTACTAAGATGACAGTCTGACCACACTGATTTGGTATCAGGGCCAACATCCCTCTTTCTTGTATTACTAAATCACACCTCTGGTCTTTTTTTTTCCAGTCTACACACTACATCTGATGTAGAATACAGACAGCTCCTTGGTCATTCTGTCTATCTCACAGAAATTTGACTGTGTATCTCAAGAAAACTGCACTATTAGTTACCAAGCTGAAGTAACAGGCATATTCTCAGTAAACAACTTGCAATGCTGTCATCTAATCATGTGACAGGTTTGAAAAAAACCGGGCCATATAAGCTGTGAAATTGGCTAGCAAGTGGTTCAAAAGTGAGATACAGCAGCATTAAGACAAACTGCAAACACACTGGATTTAGTACACATTTTAATGAGTTACAGTATCAGCAAAATACTTTGACCTACTATTACCACTTTAACCCATATGGCTTAGTGTATACTGTGTGATTTTCCCTTCACATTTCTATGACAGTACACACTTCAAGTACCCAACCAAAAGTAAGCAATATGGGATTTGCAATTATTTATCAAACATACCGAAACAACTTCTCTCACGTGCCATTGTTGCAAATGTATTTGCTGTGGAACAAGTTCTTCATGATACCCTAAAAGTCTCCCTTTTTCTATTTCTCTAGCAGAACAGCTTCTCCTAGCAGCAATTAGGACCTCAGATCCTTGCAGTCAAGTCCAGCAAGTTCTCTGACCTGACAACTCTGTGGAAGTTCAAGTTCTTGGGTTTAAACACTTTAAGGAAAAGTAGTTCAGAGTTTTCAGCATCATGTTTTGGATGTTTTCAAACCTTGTTTCTCCATGATATTCCACAATTTGCGAAGATTGGACTGGGTGATGACATCATCAGGTTTAAGTTGAAGGGCAAGGAGGTAGTTTTCTTCAGCCTCTTTCAGTTTGCCATTCAGATGGAGAATGGCTCCAAGATTCATTAGGGCAGCTGGATACTGGTGCCAATAAAAAAAAAGAAGGAGGAATATTACAAATATTTTCAATTTTTCTTTTTAGACAATCTTCTTCCACTTAAATTACTCCCTTATGTTTGCTGATTTTTCATGGAAGCAATTAAGTAATTTAAGCAAATACAGATAACAAGAAAAAGTTTCTGAACAGCTGCTGTGTAGTTTGTGCTTTAAACAGGTCAGGCTTTAGTGCCTACAGACATAAGACTTCTCTCTTTAATGAGAAAACACAGAACTCAAAAAGCTTTAAATGTGGTAATGTTGGCATAACACAGGTTCCAAGAGAAAATTAAAGTAATCCAAGAGTGAATTAGAAACAAGTATTTAATTTTAATCAAACCCCTTGCCAATAGTTTATAATCACTGGGAATAATTAACACAATAATAATTGGAACTTATCCCTTTCTTTTCTTTGTCTTAATTGTTACTGGTAAGAAATACAGCCCGCTCTCAGATTCTAAGGATGTCCAGGGGTTTTAGGATATCCATTTAGACTGAGGTTGTGGCAATTATTTCTTAATGAATGATTGAATAAAATTAACAGTGGTGGGAAAATGCTATTTTAATAACAAAAATGTTAAAATTTTGCAACAAATCAATTTAAAAGCTTATGTTTCTAGAATTTTTTTCATGTTTAGCTAAGACAAAATGCTTAGCTTGTTTTTATTTTTTTTCATCTCTAGGTAATTCTATTATGAAATAATAGGTTCTTCATGATAATAGCATGCCTGGTCACTGGAATTAACAAATATTATAAGGGCAGAAAAGCACGTTTATGAAGCTGAAGAGTCTAAATTACCTTTTGGCAAGCACCAAAGGTATTCACATCCTACTAAGAGCACAGAAAAGGCATTTGTCAAACCAGTGCTTTGCATTTTAAAGAAAAATGGGAAAAAATACCACACTAAGTTCACTATGGTTCTCACCCTCAGGTCAGCCCAAGTTTCAATGAGCTTTAGGAAAACTCACTTTCAAAGTCACATAGTTTTGCCTCAGAGGATAAGTGTTTCAAGCCACCACTCATCAGTGTTCTGCTCAAAATAATATTCAAAATGTGAATAGCATATCAAGTTCAGACTACTGTGAGGGTGAGCATACTGTTAGTATGCTTTGGGAGCTCTCCAGTGACAATAACTTCAGGAAAGTGGTTAGACACTGGAACAGGTTGCCCAGAGAAGCTGTGGAAGTGTTCAAGGCCAGGTTTGATGGGGTTCTGAGCAGCCTGGTCTAGGTGTCCCTGCTCGTGGCAGGAAGGTTTGAATTGATGATCTTCAAGGTCCCTTCCAACCCAAACCATTTGATGATTGTATAAAAATATGTTAGATAGAAGGCCAATCAAATATGTACTATGGTTGGTCTCCCAGACTGATGTGGCAATAGGAAATCATTACGATGAGGAAGATTTACCTTTGTTCCAAGCCTCTCCACTACAAAGTAAAACTCATTACTCTTATCATTTTAATCAAGCTCCAACAAAATCCCTATGATTCTTATGTCCAAACCTAAATTTTGTGGTGGAAATGTTGTTCAGATAATTCCAATGCTTTATATTATCATACTACATATTCATATTTTTTCAGCTTTTTTCTTGCTTCTTTTAACGTATTAATATACACATCACAAAAACTCGTAAAGAACTGCGATGCATCAAATTTTTCAGAACAAATGGCTTACAGTTCAAAATTAAGCAAAACAAAATTAGTTCAGCTCTTCTTATTGTAAACATCACAATGCTAATGAAGGGGAATCTGAAGATGCAATTTTTAGATTTACTTTTTCTTGTCTTACCCTGACAGATTTTTTCCACCTTCTGTAAGTCATTCTACTGTGAATCAAATGAACAAAAAATGGCAGCTGGGTTTTATATGGTTGTATCAGTTAAATACTCTTCAAAAGAAGGGAAAGTAGGCCCCTGAAATGTGATCTATGCTACAAGTAACTCATATTGGCAGCCATATTTTCATAGCTCCATCTTTGAAGCGCCAGTCTTGCATACTGTTTTGTAATGAAATAATATACTGTTTAATTGCAGATGTTCTGGGTGCTAACTGATGTTATTAAAGTGAAGAACACTTGGAAATCAGCTCCCATGTACATTGATGACTGTCTAAATACCTCCATATCATTATTATATTATAATTATATTATAGTTATGTTATATTATATTCATTATTAGACTTCAGCTTGTTTGAGAGAATTTTCTCAAATCATGAGTAGGAATGTCCACTCCCTCTAGTCATCCTACTTCTTTGTTTAATGAGGAGTTCATGAATGAAAAAGCTTTCTTAAAGTTATTGACATAGAGCTGTCATCTCACTTGAATTATAACTATGTGCATGTTTGCTTATAATGGACAAGAGACAAAGCTTATAATGGACAAGGACTAAAAATATCCTAAACCTAGAAAAACTCATAGAAATAAGACATATGTTTAAATGTGCTCAGGGCTAATTCTACAGCATTCACAGAACTTACTGTGCAGGAAATAACTCAGTTGTCTCATATGGCTTCCAGAATTCCTCCCCATTTCCTCCACACCCTCCTGAAAATATGGTGTGTGTATGGGACTAATCAAGAACATCAGATATGTAAGACTATATGCCTAGCTAAGGAACTCTTCTACCATCATGTCTTTAATTTGATACATAATTTCACAAGAGCAAGCAACAAAAACAAATAAAATGAACAACCTGAAATTTTCCAACTTCTACACCTAATTTTTGATTTCCTGCAGGCCTAGCAAATTCTAGGCCATTAATGTTCTACACAAAGGTAGCCATGGAAAATGTGAACTGATAAATCATTTAAGCTATGAACTGAAACATTCCAACTCCTTTACATTTCAAATAAGGAAGTGCACAGGATTTTGGAAAGACTGCTCCCTAACTTTCTAGGATATCAGTTACCCCAATATTTACAGTTTTTTGTAACAGTCACAAGAATTTTGCACATCTGCAAGATTCTTCATCAGTGGCATTGCTCTCTGGCATTTAAAACGGATGGTCAGAGGATATGAGAGCAAGAGACATTTGCTGTAGTTTTGCTTCACATAGACTGTCTTTTATTAAAGACAGCTGATACAACTTTTCAGTACGTTAACAAAGGCAGCAGCTACCACTGCAATAACACGGGACTTGTAGCACTGAATAACAAATGACACCACCTACTACTTCAGAGACTTGAAAGGAGAAACAGGCCTGCCTTAATTTCCTTCTGGAGACAGATGCTTTACATCAAAAATAGCTGACTGGCATTTCTATTGAGGTTATAAATGCTGTCTTTTATGGTCTATTTGGAATTATTCCCATTATTAGCATTTTACCATGGGGTGCTTGTTTCCTTAGTAGTTTTTTGGGGGTGGTGGGGGAAGGTGCACATGGGGAGGAGGGAAAAGGAATAACAGATTAGTTAATGAATAATGAAATAACACAAGGCAAGTATTTAGTTGCCTGAGGTGGTTTTGGTTTCATTGATGACAATTTTTTTCAGATTTTCCCTTAAGCACCAAAACAAGAGGAGAGCACTGGGCCATGCAACAATCTTATCAAAAAGTCTCCTCTAAAATTAGAGAAATATAGAATCTTCAAATAACTCAAAATAATTCTGAGTAGTATTTCAGGATTACACTACTGTAACCATATACAGTATTTGACCCACAAACAGAATCAATCTTAATGACACAGAAGATGACGTGACTTCTTGTTTATCATACCTGGCTCCACGTACGGCAAATGCCATAGCAGACGTACAGTCCCAAACACAAAAAGACTATTTTATTCCTACGTGGTCAAGTTATGGAGAGAGAAACAAAGAGACAAACACTTAATCTAGAACAAATATACCTTTTGCATGGCAGAGGAGCATGAAAAAATAACAGTCCAAACACAAGCAAGGAAATCTGAAATTGTTTTCCTCAAAGCTCTGCTTCCAGATGATCTTCTCTGCTCAACACCACAGAGATTAGGGCAGTAGATTCTGAGATGAAAGAGCATTTTGTTGATGCTGGGGTACTTCTAAGGAAATTATGGCAATTTTTACCCCAGTAGAATCACAAGTGCAAGATGCTTCTCAATTACCCATTTTAGAGAGTCACAGAAAAGATGTTGCCAAAATCCATCTTGCTCTTAAGGAATTACTGCAGTGTCTGACACTCAAGATGTTCCAAAACAACCCCAGGACTGTTGAACGAATATTGTAATAAGCGTGGCCAACCTACCAGAAACACAGAGACTTTGTATTGTTTTAAAAAAGTGCAATTAAGGGCACTTTTTCTTTTAAGGATTTCTTTTGAGTTAAAGAAGAACACAAAACAATCACAAATGCCAGCACTTTGAGTTTAAAAGGGGTGAAGAATTCAGATATTTCTCTTTGTTAACTGAAGACACATAGGTGGTACAATGACTGAGTAGTCAAACAGCAGAATATTAGTTCTAGAATGGCTCACTAGGCATGAGAGACAATCATGCTGGACTGCTGCATCTGATCACTAAGTAAATATGCTGTCATGACCTTTTTTATCCTTCTGCAATGATAGCAAGAATTTTCTCTTGAACTTTTACTACTGGTGGAAGGAAAAGCCGGGGAGGAACAGCTTCTAAAGAACTGCAGTTTGCATATGCTGTGTCTGGTATTTTGTCACAAACAGCACATGAACCACAACTAAGACACTGATCTCCCGTAAGCTGGCTAAGACAACAACAGTCAATTGTCTGGGTACTGATAATTTGGTGCAAAAAACATTCTGGATCAACATGAGAGGATGCATTGCAAAGTAGTATGGATCAGACAGAATAAAAAAGCTAAAATTCAAAGCTGAAAGGGATTTCCGTTGTCATCAAACCAGACAGCAAAACATTCAGTTCTGCTGGAAAACAAATAAACAAAAAAATCAGCATCTCTGCAAGCTCTTAAAATGGAAAAATGCTTTGCAACTTTTCCGCTACAAAAGTTAAATTAAATTTCCAATCTGCTTATGAACAATTTTAGTAATTATGCTTTTGTGTCAACAACAGCTTTCAGTTTAAACAGTTAAGAGGGGAAATGGAGAAGAAAGCATTTACCCTGCCAGTATTAATTTGAACACAGAGAACAGTTTCCACTGTTGTATTAGTCAGAAATGGACCTAAACATCTCTGCTGCAAAGGGAACCTTTGTCCCTATTCAATTACCTTAAGAATGAGTAACATAAATACCTGTATAAATTTAAAGAGCAATAGACCAAGGATCTGGAGGGGAGTGGATCTGATCCTTGGATTCAGTCATCATTTTTAAGAGTAGTATGTCCTTAACACCAAATAGAGAATAACCTTACCTATTATTTACTAACATGTCATTAAACAGAAAGAGACATCATTCATTGTTCACCAAATTAACGAATTATTGATTTCCAGACAAGATGCACAGCCTGCAGAAAAAAAGGACCTCCAAAGAAAGAATAAATAAAGACATTTTAAAAAGTAAATAGGAATTAAATAGTTTCTGTTGAACACTACCTATATATAGTCTTGGGTGAAGATAATATATTATGCTAATAAGCTAGAAAACCAGAATGATTTAATACCTGGTCACCTTAACAGCTGATGACACTACAAAAACATTAGGTCATGCATATTTTTTTTTAGTTTTTTTATTCTTTTATGCTTGGATACTCTCATCTGGACACCTAGAGCAGATGACACTTTAACCCACCTGGTGAAAGGAGGATATATATGGAAATTGTATGCATCTAACCTTGTGCATTTTGAAACATTGGAGACTCTACTATCTCAAATTGCAAACTACATGATATGTACATTTAAAGCCAGAAATTAAAAAGGGAATGGTTTCTCATCATTTTTTTCCTATTTATGGGTGACACATGTGGGAGTCTTTATCCACAAGTATACCATTAAATTATTCAGTTTGCTTCTGGATTGAGACACCAGCATCATTAAGGAAACCCACAGCTGTGAGTCAGAGAAGAGTTCTAGACTTGGCATAGGAAGGAAGCATCATGCAGTCTACTTTGTTTCTCAAATTACCACATCAATAGGGGACATTTTACTATCAGTGTTCTCCAGCCAGTGGAGATTTTTTTCCCCCCTTCAACATCTTGTTCATCTCAACCCTCCAAGACTGCTCAGCATATTATAAACATAGTTATCCAAAACCAAACAACCATATATGGATACATGCTACATCTTAATGCTGAAAAACTAGCTACCATTGGCCTTCATGTAAGTTCAGGGGAGGCCAGTTTACAGATCAGCAAGTTAACAAAAGCATGTGTTACAACTGTTAAAGGCTGTGGATCCTAACAACAGCAGAAAACATCCCACAAAAATGTACTTACACTTGTAATTTCTGTGTATCTGACATTTTTTCCCAAAGGTCACACATCAATTGCTTTGGTTTAAGCTTAAGAAGCCTCCTAGTAATCACTCAGGTTATATGGAAACTGTGATGGACATTTTTAGATAACATACTTGTATTACCACAATAAAAGCTAAAGAGGAACATACGGTATGAGCATTTCATATTATGGTTGTATTAAAAAAAATTAAAATGTAACATTTTCCAGACCTCAAAGTGTTTCTAATTAAATTTCTTTGCTTTCCAGCTTAAATGTTGTCATCAGTATAGGATAGGATAATATTCTTTTTTACTCACACTTTAGGATTCCATTTAAAACAAAAAACCCAAATCACTTAATTTTTGTTCATAGAAATCCAACTGTCTTCAATTTGATGATTTTAATATATAGTTATGATTATGTTATAAAACACTTAACAACTTATTTACCTTATCCAGCACAAAAATGTTGCATACTAGTAGGAAGCCTGTACTTCAGGCAGATGAAAAATCTGGTGAAGAGAAATGTCATCTGTACTATCACAATGACAAATAGAAATTGCTCAAAATCTTTCACTAACAGAATTTTGTCCTATTAAAACAAAGTAAGTTTATTAAAATGAAAATCAATTTGTGAGTAAATGTATTTTTACCTGCATTTTCTTTCTAAACCTTGGAAGACAGAAAAGCAAAGGGCTTTGCGTTGTTGCCTAAAGACAAAGCCCACTTTTAATTTAAAAGAAATATAAAATGTTAAAAAAAAAATTATAATGCACTTCACCCCAGCAGCTCACATGCAGGGCTGATTAGAATAGCTGTCCACATTAACACAATTGAAAGAGGCTCATCTTTAGAGATAAGCCTAATACACAGATCATCAGAATTTTTAATCACAATTATACTCACACTATTAGCAATAAAACATGTTCATTTTTCCAATCAAATAAAATGTCATTAGAAAATAAAAATGTCTGCTGAAAATGAATGCATTATCCATTTACTTTTGCCCAGATACTCATCAAATACATCAGTGCACAGAGAAGGTCGTAAGCTTTTCCAAGATGCTTGTGACAGGCATATTCCATTAGAGTTTCTATTTATGAGTAGAATAGACAACAACTGCAGTTTCAGAAAGAAGTAATGTTGATTTCTAGCCTTGAAAATTTAACTAAGTTCTAGTTGGGGGAATCTCAATGTAATGAGATTTCCAATATTTCAACTCAAATGTTCAATTGAACATTAAATTTCCAACAAGCCTTTGCACCTTTGGCTGACAACTGAATTAAATGCTTGAGAACCAGATTAATATTGGTATAACTGTATGTTTTCCCAAACTATTTATGTATTTATAGTCAAAATGCATTGCTTTAAGGCACATTGTATAAACCATCATGCAACTTGACACACCTGCTCTGAGCACAAAGAACAATAATCTTGTTAATTTTTTTAAGGCTTCCATCTTGCACAATCATTATTAAGACAGTCCACAGACAAATGTGGTCTTAGAGTATTACAGAAAAGAAAACACTAGGACTTTTTGAGGCATTGCATGTTTTTCTTCTCTTTGTCCTTTTTCATCTGGCTCTTATCACTTTCATGTTTTTTACCTAATGCAATAAGCTTATGCCCAAACTTGCCTTGAGTTTGATTTTTACACACAGAATTATGAGAGCAGCTGAGAAGAGAGGCACATACTAGAGGTCCTTTGCAAAATGCTGAATTACAGTGTTCTGCTTAATTCATAAAAATTCATGCCTTACTTTTTGGCAGCCAGTAACTTGCAGGTGTCCCCTGTACAGTATTTAGCAATTAAATGCATAGTGCATATTAAAATTATTGACTTCCACAGTAAGTGCGTGGATTTAATTTTTATTCTTACAGCCTAAAGATTTCAGGGCTGCAGTTGCTAAAATTTGGTCTTTTGATCATTAATAGTAAGACCACTAATTGCTCACTAGGCTTTTACAAGATTGTGACTTCTAAAAAAACCAAAATAACTTGCAAGTAGGGCAGCCTTATTTACCACATCTGAGTGGTGACACATGTGTTTACAGTAATTAATATCAATAACAGCAAGATATGTTCAGTGGTAAGTTACACATTCTACTCTGAAAGACTGCACTTGATGCAGCATATGCTGACAAATGCTGTTTATCAAACAGAAGTTTTCTGTATTTGTCAAATTAAAGTTTTAAGAAATGGACGCATGAAGCAACAATTTGAATAACATTTTCCTTTTGTAAAAGTGTTAAATCAATTACTTCTAAAGGCACAAGGGGACAATTGATATTTGCAGGACTAGCACCAAGAAATCCAAGTTCAATTCCTGCTTCTGAAATTCAATGTTAGAAATTATTCAGTGAAACCAGATGCTTGCTGCAAACTGGACCAGGAAAAGCCCTGTATGGCTGGGGCAAAGCATAATCCAGAGCCAGTAGAATTGCTAAGCAATTTTGTAGTTGATGACTCAAATTTTTTGCCTCAATTTGACTACACCTATCATTCATTCTATATGAACACCACAGGATCCCACAAAAATTCACTTAGGGTTCTACCAGTGAACTTTCTGTTCAAGCTCATTTTTCAGCCTGAACAAAAAAGTTTGTCTCCTGTGCAATTTCCATAATCTCTGTTCAGAGAGCACTTTCTTCCTCTATTATGGGTAAAACATTCAACTTGTGAACTAGTCAGCAAAAAAACTCTAGCATTGTAGCTATCTTAACAGAATTTTCCAAACAGAATTAATGAAGGATCATTGATTTTTCAAAAAGGATAGAAAATCTCTGATAATTTTAAGGGCATTTAAATGCAGTCAGAAAAAATGAAGTAGAACTACTGAGTTGCAATAAAACTCCACCAAATCACTCCACCATAAATATATTAATCATTCACCTCCATAGAATCTAAGAGACATACAGCAAATCTTCCTATAGAATTTAATCTAGGGGTTTTATTGTGGATTTTATTTACTGTTGCTGCTTTTTTGGAAGAAGTTTATATTTTCTTTCATGCTGTAATTGTTTGCAATGAACTTGAGGCAGCCAGATGTTGAGGCAACTGGCACTGCTACAAACCATAATGTCAGATTAAAGTTAGTTATTGTTAAGGAAGACAATCCTTACTGGAACACCTGAAGAATTAGTAAAACTTGCTCAGCCTAGTAATAAAGCTGTTCATTGTAAGGGAGACATTTCAATTGAGTATGCACAGTGGATTGCACATTTGCTCTCCAGTAAAACCAACTGTGGTAAACAGGATCATGTGAATGCAAAATCAAGAGGTAACCAATAAACAGTGGAGTTCAGAGAGTCTCAAAAAGGGACTGTTCCTTGGGGGAAACAAGCAACTCTCCATCCCCTCCCCACTACACCTTCTCATCTGCAGGCATCTCTAAATGCCTGATCTCTAGACTAACTTTCCAAGGCAAAAATATGTTCAAACTGATACTGAAGTTACTCTTAAAAACAAATTCAAAGCAAATTACTTCATACAGACACCTATCACCCATCCCCTACCAAGTAGTCTGTAAATGTACAGTTCTTCTCAGGCAGAACTCAGACCAAAACCATCCCCACTACAGGGCATTTCTCCTCTGTACACAAAATTACATTCAACTCAAAGGTGTGGGAGGGTGGGGGAGAAGACCACTTGCACCAAAACCATCTTGTGAGAACAATTTTCTCGAGAACTTATGGGGGAAGAAAAAATCTAGTAGGATATGTCAATAGACAACTAAAAATCATTCCTAGATTGAGAAATACATCAGAAATACAGGTTAGGAAGAAAATTAGGAAGTTATTTATTGTAAAACATCCTATTGAGAATGTATAGTTGCTGGGTTTATTTAATGGGCATTAAAGTCACATTCTTCTGAGTTCTAATTGTGTGATAAATCCCTTGCATTGTTTCAAGAATCAGCAATAGAACACTCTATTAGGAAAAGCCTTGCTGGATTCTCTTTTAATTGAGTTCAAACAGATGGTTTAATTTCTGAAATGCTAATCTGCTGGTGTGAGTTCTCTATTTCATGGCACTTTATTTCTGATTGACACCAAGGGCAAATTTACCAGGCAAAGGCAATCTCGCTCTCTGCAGGAACTGATGCAGGCAGCACAGTATCCCCTGCCATATTACTATCAGACTGTAAATCATAATCAAGTGCATAAATCTTGTCCATGATGCACCATCTTCAATTCCATAATTTCAGCATCTTCACAAACTACTACCTCTCATCATCTCAAAGCATAATGATTTGTTTTATTTAACTCAATAGTACAAATCTAGACTATTTAGTGTCCTATTATTTAGCTTCAAAAACCTAGTTTTCAAATTATTCAGTAAATTAACATCACAGCTGAGTACAAACACTGTGCAGTTTCTTTTATTCTTGAAGATTAAGCACAGGAAAAAAAGAATATCTGCCTACTAAGATGTGGAAGAAAAACATAAAAGTCATAGATGAAAAAAATCTGCACTCCAAGGGACAGACCTAGCTGACTTTAAATATTTTTTTTTCTTTAAGTATTTTTGATGGTGGACTGAACATATCTATACATGAGATAAAAACTACATGAGATAAAGATTGGCATAATGAAAATACCTATTAAAAATAATGAGAGATTTCTATTCAAGTTAACTGAGGCACAGTCTTACAAAATTTCTGAATCAAAGTCTTGACAATGAAATAGCTCAAGTGTTATTTGGTATGAGAATGCCTTCCTTTGGAGAATTTATGAACTATCCAAGGATTATATCACCTAATGGTACTGGAATAACATGGGTAGGTGCCCAGAGAGAAAACAAAATCTGTAAATTTATACTTCCCTGATTAACTTCTTGAGAAACATACTAAACCAACAATAAACACATATGATTTTTGTGAAAACATGGTCTTTCTTTTTTGGACATTTAGTCACACAACATTTTGAACCTGTGGGCAACAGAGCCTACAAATGGAAATGGTTGCATTAACCAAAGAGCCCTGGGTACTTTTTTTTTTTCTTTTCTTTTTTTTTTTTTTTTTTGTGTGTGAAGAAAAGACTTTATTAGCAAGCACACCAGGGATTGCCATCAGACATACTGAAAACATTATGACCTGTGAGCTAAGTAAATAGCATATGTATTATCAGAGAGTTTGCTTCTCCCAGACTACATGCTTAGCACAAAGTTACTGTTTCAACAGTTCTTGGTAAGAGTAATTGATTATTTAATGGAGTTCTAAAGGTTAAATAAATTAGAAAAGGGAAGTTAGTATATAGATGCCTATTTCCAACATTTGTTTCCCCCTTTAGTAAAAGCATGTCTATAAATTATACTGTTCATGAAGTCAAGAGACTTGGAAAATACATCACGCCAATAATTAGACTGTAGAAGGACTAATATTTATGGGAAATTTGTAAACACTTTAATAGCTAAAAATGAAATTAAAAACACTCTGAATTACCATAACAATGAGTTTCTGGCTTACTTTGCCAAGTGTTTCTGGATATGCAGCTTACTGCTTGGAAAACTTTAAGCTAAGGACAGCTCATAGGGTGCTTGCATGCTTCCACATGAAATCAAAACATACAGAGTCCAATTTATCTCACATATGCAGGAGAAACAGAAGGAACTCTAAACAAGTCAATGGTGGTATTGAAATGCAATATCTGTATAAGCAGAAGAAAGTTCAATGAATGTATTTTCATTTCAGTCACTTAGAACTTGCACACACAAAATAGCTCTATATTGATTAGAATATCAATGTACAACAAATTATTCTAGATGCGAAATAAACAGCAACTTAAATGCATTTTAATTCAATTTCAAACCTCACAAATTACACTGAGCAAACCAATTGATCTTAGACAATTGTGTGTTTAACTGCTAGTATAATCAGGAGAGTACAAATCAACTTCCCATAACCTAACTCTCACAAAAGTGAAAATGAGAGCTGCAATGACAGGATTTCCAGCTCGTTCCTCTGCATCTCACAAAAAGATGGATCACAATATTGAGAACTAGATTTTAGTACTCTATAATTGCCCAAAAGCATATTCAATCTTTGCTTTTACAGAGCTGCTACAATGCAGGAGAAAGCACATGTACAAATTTCTGTGGTAAGGCAATAAATACTCTCATATATTTCCCAAAGGAAATTCAGTGTTTTCCACAGCTGAGTAAATCGGTTTTCAAATTATATAACTCATTCTGATATTGTATTACAGGTACAGGTAAATATCCCCATTCCAGTAGCCTGTATTCTTTCTCTGTCCCCAGATGGAGATCACAGGGATGGAAAACACTACATGAGGCTTTTTGTTTCTTCTGTTGTATTTTTTAAGGTGGGAGACACTAATCTCTGCTGAAGTACGAATACTTTAAGATTCAGAGCAACACAGGAGCCTGTCTTGAAGCTGACAATTGTGCACAACAACCACCCCGAATGTGTAATGAAAATATTTTGGAGGGCCATGAACAAATATAATTGCAAATACAGAAAGGAATAGTTTTGTTCAAAAGAATAAACACTGTTTTTCCCAAATAGCTGGATGGAAATAATGTATCTGCCCTGGGCTTAGCCCCAGACAAGAAGGACCTGAAAGGGGTGAAGCAAAACAACAAAAAAAAGAAAATTCAATTGGGGACTAATAAGATTTTACAAAGCTCAGGAGGAGCTGAGAGACTTTGTGCATGGATAAACTCTTACATGGGGAAATATTGCCATTTCTGTGCAAATACTGAAGAGTCTTCCTACCTGAAATGAAGGGAATCTTGCATTCAGTTAATTTTCTTGAATTTTTCTGTTCTGCACAAACTTTAAGCTAGGTCACCCTTGCACTATGCAGACTGAAAAATGTCACGGATATTCTGATATCAAATCTCAGTCATTTTTTCAGGGGGTTTCAACAGGGACAGTCTAAATAATTTACAGCAACCAAGAAAGGGCTCTCTTAACCTTTTGAGATCAGAGAGTGATGTTCTCTTTTCAACAAGGATGTTCCATTATCTCCTCTCCCAGTGGAGCTAATCCATGCCTAGGCATCCCACCCCTGTACCTGTCTGAATTCAAACTAAAAAAAAAAAAAATTAAAAACGTCATCTGGAACAGTTCTCATCAGTCCTGCCTATTCTTCTTATTAGGAAGCCATAGTACCTGGTCTAGTGCCTGAAAATCCTACACGCCCTGTAGCAATTGGTTCAGTCTTTAGCAGGAAGAGAGGAAGAACTGAATCCTGGGAAGTTTTCTTTTTCCTCACACCTTCAACAGGAGCAAAGAAAGGAGGCATTTTCAGGAAGCCAAGAGTGCTGCTGGGCTGGAAGGAATCCACAGCCATTCATATTATTGAAGCAGAAAGTTTGGCACACTTGAGAAGAAGCTTTAAACAATGAGAGGCTTAGCAGCAACTGGTGCTGGTAGTAGGAAGATGTGCAGCCCTGACATAGGGCAGGAGAAGCTGGGAGCATCTCAGAGGGCACACAGGCAGTCAACAGAAGCTCCTTCTGCTCCCCTTTCAGTACAGGCAGACAACTAAACAGATGGATCTGCTGTATTTAGCTCTGTGGTCATGCTATATCACCAGTAGATAAAGCTAAAATATTATCATGTGTTCATTATTTTGAATAAACAAGCAGAACAACATTTTAAAACAAGCATTTGCAGCTGTAGATTGTCATGTTTTACTGACAATAATACATAGTGTTAAAACCATATATATACAGTTTGTCTAGGGAATTATGTCAGCTTTATCTGTACTATGGTCCAGGAACCAGGAGGCAAGGCACTCCAGTTATTTTTGAATAACAGGGACCAGGTAGACCTGCTCAAAACAGCTGCAGGAGCAACAGATGCATTGCTGGTGAGGGATCTGCTGTATCCCTAGGGCAGAGTAGCTGTGACACTGGATCCAGGGTAGCCAGTTTTTCTGTCAGCTGAGGATCAGCGGCAGATAACGCAAGAATCACTGTTAAACCATCCATTACTGGCATCATCAGTAGATCTAACATAGCAGAACATCTTAAAAAAGTTTATGAAAATTCTCCCTGGCAATAACAGGACATCTTAACAAAGCTGGCAAAATGCATTTAAGCCTTTTCCCCTCACAATTACTCCAAATCCGGTATAGCTACGAGAGACAATTACTGAATGTTCATATCAAAATCAAATAGGAAAATTTGTCACAGAAACATTGAAGGAAAAAAAATATATATAATAAAGTAGATCTTGATTACAGATGTTTCAAGACAAAAATGCTATATTTACTTTATTTTTTAAAGATGTATGTACTAGTGGAAGTATTTTCTTTTAAAGTCCTGCCATGAATAAACCCCATGAATTATGAACACTTTCCTTAAGAAGGCAGTGAAAGCATGTTATCTCTAAGGTGCCTATGAAATTACAGTCAATTATGTAGAAATCACTAGCATTCTTCTTTCACCAGTTAGACAGCTTGAGGTAAAGTTTATTGCAAGCCTGAAGCTTTTGGTATGAAATCTGTGCTCCAGTGCTGGGAAAAAAAAATTAAAGAAGCACTTGTAGAAACTTCTTTTTAATATGATATTGTGTTAACTGATTACATAAGCCCTTCAAGTCAAAAAATGGTTTAGTCCCCCACATCATGATTAAACCATCTAGTGGAAATTGTATTTATTTTGCTTATAGGTACATTTCTCCTTTCCCCCTCACTCTCCGTGTGTGTCTTTATGTATGTTGTTACAGTAAGACATTTAATCAAGCCCTTTTGAAGTGGTAGAGTGGAAACAGCTGCATCTGACAATGTGCTGATGACATGGGGCTTAAAGCTGTCATGAGCTCCAGACTGCAAGCAGCACTAATATGTGGTTGGGATGGTAGTGACTTACAGGTCATGACACCTCCTTGAGGAATGCTCCTAAGCCAATCAGCTCAAGGTGGTGGCTCAAAGTCTTAAGGCTCTGGTGAGCTCTCTTTCATTTAATACTCTTGAGGTCACACTTCAAAGTGCCCTTTCTTCTCAAAGCCATTGGCCATATGTGGGGGTTCTAGAGCAGCTTTTTAATGACTGGCTGCTTCAGGTTCAGACTTAAAAAATTAGAAACGCAAATCTATTACACAAATGATATCTTAAAAGTTGAACAAAGGCTCAAGCTGAAGTTGGTATCTCACATGCTTGTTAAGAATGGCAATTTAAACAGTTTCCGGATGCCTGATTTTTCCACAACAAAGCAAACTTAAAGCTCACACTTTAGAGTGCCTAGCGACTTGTTAAAACAATTTCCTGGTTTGTGAAGATTACAATATGCAGGGCATCTAGAAATCATCTCTGAATACAGCTTTTCTTCAGCAATTCTCACACAGAATAATTACTCTAAAAATGTCCAAGAAACTTATGGTTTCATTTCTTCATGCAACTGAATTTATTAAAATCAGACTAATATGATTAATGTACACTCAAGGCAACACTGCTAGAACAAACAAGTGTTTCTCACTGAGAAGGCTCTAAAATTACTTTGTTTTGATCATGGTACAACACACAATGCAGTAATGTATTTTTTGGAAAGCATTCATAAAGATCAAGAGGCTAGGGAGGCTAATCTCTGTAGGTTACCTACATATTTGAAGGAAGAAAAGACAGTCCTGTAAGAAATTGCAAATAAAAGTAGGTTTGCTTTCTGAACTGCTTCCTGGATTCCTCTCTACCTTTTGGCTGTCCAGGGGAAGTTGACTCTCTGAAAGCTAAAATAGACATAACCTTGAGAATGCTTGCTTCTTTAGTAAAGTTAAAGACAAATTGTTCTCATCTTCAAAGCAGCATTGTGTTCTACAGAAAATATTGCTCTTCTGAAATTTGTCTGGAAATTACTTTCATGGAGGATAAATACCCACCTACTGTAAATAAGGCCAATTGTGAACATTATTAAGAAAACAGCTAGGTCTATATCTCAAACACTAATACAGCCAGACTTGTTTTTAATTTGCATCCAAGCTCCTTTTCAGCAGGTGCAGCTATTGGATCAAGGTGTTTTAATTCCTTCACCATCTGCAGACAGAATGTGTATCCAAAAGGAAGGATAGCATTCAAGATGTGGATAAACATTTTAACACACCTTTGCTGTATTTTTCTTGCAACTACTTCATCCATTGCAATAAGGCTTTGTAATGAAAAAAATAGACTGTATTCTCAGACCTCTCACAATTAGTTCAGTGATGAATGAATCATCCCCAATATTGCAAAAATAAAATCTTTTTATGCTTGGTTTCTTTGAAACAATAGCCTGCAAGTTTCAGAGAAGTTACATTTTCTGTAACTGAATACTGTGTTTCTGGCAATGTTTTTAGCTGCCTTAGTCACAACTTTTCTAAAAATGGATTAGTAGAATGAGAATGTGACTCAGGCATCCAGGGATATTGGTGCTCACTGCTGTTCTGCCATTCTGAGACACTGAAATAAAAGGGAAAAAAGCAAGAGTGGAGACTGCTGTCTGGAAAAAGCACTAAAATAGCCAATTAAGTATCTCTGAAAGTAGTAAATCAGATGGCCATTTAAACTGGACATGGGTGTAAAAAAGCTCAGCAGAGCAGTTTCTGGATCCAAAGGTCTTATACATTAGGGAGCAGATGAGGAATTGTTGTGCACAAAGTATTGCTTCATTCCAAAAGGAACAAGAATGGTTGAGAAACCAAAGAAAGCAATGCAAAAGGAAGATAGAATGCTGAGAACAAAACTGTGTCATGATAGCTAAACAAGCATAAAAAATCACTAACAATCAGTAAAAGATTGTCTTTGTAGCATTACTAAAATCTCTTATTGCTCTTAAGGACTTTATCATACAGTAACAATATTAGAGATATACAAAGTGTTATATTTCTAAAGGAACAGATGCAAGAGAGTGGAAATCCGAGTTTTGTTTCAGGCTGTGC
>JAYDZK010000056.1:39188677-39202679 GCA_034509185.1 Euphonia xanthogaster | reverse complement strand
TGGTGCCACAGTATTCTCACTGAGAGGCAATTTGGGGACAGGCCTACTAGCAGCTAAACAGATGCACACAAGTATACATAGAGGTATGTGTTTACATACATGGAATAGTAAGAATCTGTATATTACATCACCTTAATACATCTAATTGAATTTTCTGTCAAGAAGTGTTTCTAGACCATTAATGATGGATACAAAAAACCCCAACCAAACAAAGATCCTTCAAGCACTGATTCTGTTTAAGGATATTTTGTTATCATCTTGACTCATGTAATTTTGCTGATCCTTCATATTCATTAGACAGTGAGAGGATGCACAGGCCACACACAAAATACCAAAATCAACTGTGGGCATTTTCATGCTGTGAGCATGGTTTCTACACAGCTCTGGCCTGGGCCACTGCAGTCTCTAGGACAATACCTGGATACATTCAAAGCAGCTAGTTCAATCAGCACTTGAGAATAGTTCTAAGCACACTTAATTTATCGGCACAGATGCAGCCATGAAGTACACAGTCCTTCAATTATTTTCATTCCATTTTCCTTTGGGAAGACTGGAAGCTTCTGTCATACCATGTATGCATTAAACTGCTCACTACCAAGTAAGCCTTCTCAAGTGGCTTCATTTCCTCCCAGTCTGAAACTAGTATGGCAAATTTGAGAGTTAATAACAATAAGAAAAATATGTATGACTACTTGTGGTTTTGTTTACATTTTTGAGACATACCCCTGTAAAGTCATCAGAAAGTTGATAATGGCTGTGAAAATGGATACAAGTTTCCCACTCTGCGCCAATGAAATATTCCTAAAAAGTCTAAACCATATGCACACCATGCTTAGCTAGAAAATTAAACTATCACCTAGAACATTAAAGTATAATAATCTTTTGAAGAAAGGTGAACAGCAGTACCTATTAGATTTTTACTTACACTAATCAAAGTTAGAAGAAAGTTTCTACAATAAAGTGTTTTGATAATCTTATTCTTCAAAAAGGATACTTTGGTCATATCATGTAAAGCTTGTCAATAATCAGAAATACCTAACCTTTAGAGTACTATTGTTATGAGCTTGCTGTCAGTCACTCCAAAGCCCACTGAGAAACCTCAAATATATAACCATATTTATATGGAGCTATACACAATAAACTTATTTCTTAGTTTCTGAGAAGCATTTTGAGCATACAATGAAGCACAGAAATGAAAAATTGTAACAATTTGCAGACAGATAAGGGAGTACTTTCAACATTAAGGTATCCTCTCAGAAAAAAAGGCAAAAGTCTTGCATTATGCAAGCATTATGAATCACAAAGTCCTTATTGTTATTTCACAAAGTATGAAGTAATGAAATAGGTAGTTTTTTGAGAGTTCTTAACAGACAGTATGAAAATCTGTAATTTCATATGAATAAGTTATTACGGGTTTTTTTATTATATTTTGTTGTTGCTTTTGATTCTTAGCTCTGAAAGCTTTTTTAAGTTGTTTTTTTTTCAGACTTGGGTTTTTCCTTTTTTTTAACTACATTTGCTGACTTGTATCCTCAAATTTGGCACTGTGGACTTCTGTGAAAGAAATTTTCCTAGATTTGATTTATTGTATAGACAAAGTGCTATGTATCTAAAAAAATTCTGCCCCATTTATGCTCATTATTTTTTCTCAAAATGTTGAGGTAATTGAAAAGAAATGTAATATTAAGTAAAAAATGGTAAGTAAAAAGTATTTTATTTCTTTAATTCCTGATGCAATGAAAATTGGAAATGAGCTTCCCTTCTTAAAAGATATGTCACTTACTGCTAAATATATCTGCTCAAACAATAAGTATTTCTTTGCCAATATACAACTACATCAGAGATAAACATCTTTATGTTTGCTGAACGTTTGCCAGAAGAAGAAAATGCATAAATGTATTATTAAAAATTCCTTAAAATGTGGCTCACAGGATAGCCTTTCATTTTCACTTACTAGTGAAGAGATGGAATTGGAGAAGCTTTCCAAACTTAGCGCATTTAAACATAGATAAATAAATCTAAATCTAGAAGTCTTTTCCAAGTATGTTGGCCAAGACTTATGACTAGATCATTGAGGCAACTTGAAAGTGCAGTCATTGGTTTGACAAATGAACAGCTTCATCTGAATACCCAACAATTAACTACTAAAAGAACATATATAACACAGGCTGAGAGATCAAATGCTCCAGCAAGAAGTTCTCAACACAAAGGGTTCAGTACCATAGCATGTTCATCAACTTATGTAATGGATACCAGTAAGAAGGTACTTACATTAGGTCTTAATCCTGCTGCCATTTCATAATATTTCTCAGCCTCTTCATTAAGACTGGCTTGTCTATCAGGATGGAAAAGAACAACACAGTTACGCCTCATTTTTCTTGTGTTAAAATGAAACCATACCTAAGAAAGCACAGCTAAAAAATAAACACTGCAAATACTCCCTGCTGTTTAAGGATATTACCCTAACAAATGCACAAAACATGTAAATCTAGAATTTTTCTTATAGTTCAGAATGTCCATTAGCACAAATCCTCTTTGCTCACTTCATTTTCTTTTTAGTTCTGCAATGATATTAGTACATAATGGAAAGAAATACAGAAGGCTGAACACTCATCTCAGGCAAAACCAGAGACATAGCAGTCTTCACCAGAAGAAAATGTGGCTCATTTTTTGTTATCAGACATTCTTAAATTCTCAGACTGTATGTTATAACACAATGTTGTTTCTCACTTTGTGCCCTCCCAAAACTACTATAATTCCAGTAAATAAAGGAAAAAAAAAGTCAGGGAATGTAAAATTTTCTAAAAACTAGGTTTCCATGATTGAGGGAATTCATTGAGGAAAAAGTTCTGATTTCAACATTTACTCACATAATTCTGAGCAGGCATTTAAATTAAAATCTCATATTCCAAGAGAATCAGATGAGTTTCTGGGTACCTGAAGCAGTATTAGCTCAACACTTTTTCTACTCTTTACTACTGCTGTCAGCATCTACATGCTCCTTGTAGTTTAGCTTTTACTTCTTCTCCTGAGTTTTTAGTTTAAGGTCTTCAAACAAAAATGCAGTATGTTGCCAAAGAAATCCAAATATGTTTTTGTCTCTACAGGCCCTTTTTATCACTTCTCTCAAATTCTTCTCTTCTCCTTTTGTCACCACCTTCTTAATTTCCCCTTGACTATCCATTTTGGCCACTAATCCAATGAATATCAGTTGATTCCATACATGTCAAGGGAAAAATGGCAAACCTGTAAGAACAACCAAGCAAGACTCTCAGGTAGGCTACTTATCTTCTGCTAAAGTTATTTGCTATTTTCCTATGAATCATCGTGTTAAGTCCTTTTACAGGAGACTTAGGACTGGAGATCTTCAGCATATTTGTATTTGTTATGTGATACAAAATGGAAACATTAGAAAACAAGGATAAGACTGTGAGGTGGGCTGTTTGAGTTCTTTTTTCCTTCTTTTCCTGCTTTTGCAAACAGTTACTAGTTCAAAAAGTATCACTCAACTGAGCACTTATTTTATCTTGTTCATTACATGAGCCTTTACATGATTTGGTATCAGATTGTTTTCTAATTTTGTTTCTATCCACACAGATTTTAAACATTAGCCACATAATACATGGATAGGCAATTAATCCTCAACAACATATTTTTACAGCTATTGGTCTTGGGAGAAGAAAGGGAGAAAGGATAATCCCTTTGAAGTTTCTCACATAATTCCTGTGCAAGCTGAAACCACTTCATGACTAACAATTTGCTAAATAGAACCTGGTTTATACCTGTTAACTGTTTTAAATTACTTTGCACATGTATCATTGACTCAGTGGTTGCAGTGGTTAGAAATGATTGAATGTCTAAAAATATTCATTCAACCTGCTTCTGAATCACTCCTGCTGGGCATCAGTAGCACTTGAAATGATTGCAAAAAAAAATAAACTCATACTTAGTAATTTCAGGATTTACAGCAAGGCACTGTAAAATGAAACATGTTACAGAGCTTTTTTTTTTTTTTTCCCCTGTTTGCTCAAAACTGTCAGGACACAAATCACTTCTTAAGTGGTGAAATAACATACAATAAACAAGGTGCCTTTCCCAGGAGGCAAATACAAATGCTACACTTCACCTCCAAAAAGAGTTGCTGGCATGGGAGTGTGGAACACATTAAAATCCTGTCCCCCCTTTAGGCTAGTAGAAATACACGGCTTGCTTTCCTGCCACATGTACATCTTGGAACAAGGATCATTCATTGCCAAGTGGAAATCAGTTTGAATATATAGTTCCCTGTTAAAAACAGTTTCTAGAAATGAATGCACAACACAGGAACCTGGTCAGAAAAATGCTCGTTCCATTTTTGAGGCATTCAGCAACTGTTCCTTTAGCTAAGATGCTGCAGAATTCTGGTTCCTATTTCCACTGCAAATCTAAGCTAGAAATTAATTATGTTAAGCCCCGAAACAGCTTTCCCTTGAGAAAAATTAAAGGCACAGAGGTAGGAAATTGCAGTAACCCTATGCCACTGAGCAGTAAAGAGCTCTGGATCAATGTCAAATAATGGAAGGACACTATTAAAAGTAACATAACTCAGATTAGAGTAAAACATTAGATAAAATGTTGATAAAAAATCAGAGAGGAAGGAAGGGGAGCAAAGAGAGGTTCAGAAAAGAGTCTTTTTCATAGTTATGAGCTAAATTTTAACCTCTATCCTAATCTTTTCATGAGAACTGCCCTTGAAAAATATCTGATTTTCCCCACTAACAAATAGCATCCAGTCTTGTTTAAAGGGAAAAAATGTTTCCACTTTTTATTCTCTCATATCTCTTAACCTGAGCTTCCAGACCAAACAATTCCCCATATTTAGCTCCAGCTGATTAACAGTGACACCTAAAAATGTGCTTGATGACACCCAGCTATAATCAGTTTACATTCATTTTGATTTTTACACCGTTCACTAGGAAAAATACTGGTGTAAGAGAAAAACACCACCAATGCTGAGTGATTTAGATACATGTGAGTGAGAAAGGGTTAGTTTTAACACGCCTGCTGCTTGGTACAAGCCTTCAGACTGTTGATTTTTACAGTAAAATCATAAATGTCAGCACACCTACAAAGAAATTTTCTTCAGCAATTCCTATTTTAAAATGCTGAATGGCTTTCTTAATGGACCTTTTTGTGTAACAACAAGATTATCAGATTTTATAATCAGCTGCTCTATTACAATTAACTATTCACCCACAGTTGTTCTTTTTGGTTTTAAAAATCTATATAGACTATATGCTTTGCCATACATATATATTTAAGCATATAATTAGTAAATATAGGATTAATATAATCTGTTCAGACAATAACATGCAGTTAAGTTGTGCCTATGATACTGTATAAGCAATTACACTCCATGTTTGGTAAGTGTATTCTGGACAGCCAAAATACTCTTGTAGAAAATCACTGGAAAATAAAGACCATGTAATGTAGTACTGCTCTAATTTAGACTTCTGTTTTCAACAGCCAATAAACATCCGGTAACTTCATGCCACATGTGATTTTCCCAGAACAAAACCCTCTCACAAAAGCCTGGAAAAATGAATTTTTCCTACCAAATGTGTTTTTAAGCAAAGAGGTCTTTTTCCTAAATCTGTTTTCATGTGGAGGCAAGGTGAAATTCTTTTCCTGTTTCTGATTTTTATGGCGGTGCCACCACACTGCCATCCTTCATTCTAGAAATGATCGCAGCCTCACCCACGTGGTGCCTTGCTCCCGTGAATTGCCTTGCTCCTGGCAGCTCACCTGGGCTAGGAAAGCAAAGTGAACTGCAGCCCTTCTAAGGCAGGGCTCAGCCACGGAAGCTCCAGCCACCGAGCAGTGTCACGCACACGCCCCACTGCTCGGCTGAGAGACTTCAAACTCCGCTAAGCAAGAGCACTGCAAATGCTACAAATGTAAAACACATGACCAGATACTGCTTTAAGAACCACCCAAATGGCTGCGTGACCCTTGAAGAAAGCTGTCTGGAAAACAAATTTGTTGAGAAAATGAATTTTACAGACAAGTATTACGCAAGTTAAAAGTTACCAGACTGTTGCAAAGAAATTAATTGCATTCATCACACATCTCACCCCTCTTACAGATGACTCGAATCATCTTGCATTGCATTAACGGGTTGCTGCAGAAGTCATATAGGAAAAAATTAATAACTATAATGTAATTAGGAAAGGGGAAGCCTCTCAATAATGCAAACAGAACTAATTAATTGTTTTTTACTTTAGATTCAGTCACAAAGAGAGGAAATCAGTAATGTTGGAATATCTGATTGGAAGAGCAGACATTCTTCTTGTGACTGCTAAACTGAGAACAGGCTATCTACAAATACAGCTACTGCATTTGGATCCAGTTAACAATTTGGTTGCAAATTTAAGAAGAAGAAATTTAACTTGCAGCACTCCAGTTCTAAATTTTCAGAAGTTGTTAATTTTTATTTAGGTTGCATTTTAATTTTTTTTTTCTCAGCAAGTAGGGAGACTTAAAAAAAAAGGAAAATATTTTAGCACTAGACTAGAAAAATAAATTGCATTTTGAGAGAATAGTATGTTTATTTTCCATCCAAAACAGCTGTAAACCAAGAAATGTCTTCATATTTCTGTGACACTCCTTAGGCTAATGGTGGAAACAGCAGTAGCAGAGGAGGGAAAGATGATGCCTTCCTAATTCAAAAATATATCACTGTGCAAAATATTTGGTCCAAAAAAGAAAATATCAGAATCTATATAAAAACCTAAGCTTCTGTTATTATCTTACAGTCATTTTGGAAACCTTGCATCATCCCCATTAATATCAATTTCTGTCTCTTATTCCACAACACGTCTTTAAAATGTATCCCGTGTCTCTCACAAGAGTCATTTCATTTTCATGCTCTGTGAACTTCTATAATGTATTTTCTATCTCACAGCTGTGCAGTTAATTCAAAATTCTTACTCACTTACCAGTCAGTTTTTATAGCTCTCTAGGGTACCTAAAGAGCAGTTGGTCACCTACTTGAAATTATGTCAGCCTTTCATTTATGACTGTCTTTAGCATTCCATTTCTAGCAGTGTCACTCTGTGCCAGTTGGAGTATTCCCTTCTTTCTGTCCTCCTTTGTGTCTTGGTATCTGTTTTCCTCTTGGAATCACCTCAGCCCTCCATTGTTCTAAAGATCCTAAAAATCATCTGCTTCTGAAGAGCCAGACTCCTGGTGGATTTGTAGCTGCTCTGTTACAATGAATGAATAAGCAATGCCCTTGTCCAACAAGTATCACAGAAGCAATATATTTGAATTAATTCCTAAGTAAAGCAGTGAACAAGGATGGACAGCAAAATCATAACCTTTAGCAAAAATCAGTCAGATGCTAACACACGGAGTTTTGAGCAAATACTTGTCAGCACTGAATTCAGCTGTGCTATCCTGACTCTTTCTAAATCCTACTGACCACTTTAGACTCTCAGAGAGTATTAGGAAGACATTATGATCTTCCACGAAGAGAGCTGAGTATTAAGTGAAAAATTAGATCAACTGGGTATCCCAAAGGAGCACAAGGGATTCGAGCTGAACTAAAGCAGGCCTATTTTTTTTTTTTTTTAGTGTTTCAGTTTAGTGCATTTTCTTTGTTTTGGCTTTGCAGTTACAGTAAAAATTGAGAATGCAGCTTAGAATCACTAAGTTCATTGCTTGTTGAGGCCTCCCAAAAACAGTGCACTCCCAACCAGATCAAGCAGTGTACAGCCCAGCAGCATAGCTATTACTTTGAAAGTGAAAAAATACTCATATCCAGATGAGATATGAGTATTTAACACATGTGCTTCAAAGACCTCGAACCCTACACGCAGTGCTCACAGAGAAAGCAGATTTCTTAAACCTATTTCCAAAATAGTACTGATTTACACCACCACATTTTATAATACACACAATCATACCACTAAACCATCTTCCACAACACACTCAGTAAAATCAAGAATCTGACCCCTCTATACCTTTCTAAATTCAGCTGTCATGCCTAACTTGCTATTCTTCTGTCTGTAAATTTGTAACATTAATCTATGTTTCAATTTACTGAATTCTGTCTTGAGAGATACCATTCACAAAATAATCCTGGGGAAGGGAAGGATCCTTAAAATAGCTCATACACCTCTGCCAGGTCAAACTGTTTTTTACCAATGAGCCATTTGTCTTGGTTTCCTTTTTAATTTACAAGCAGTAAGTTATTTTTTAAAAATAACTTTTGATTTTACCTTCTCTTTTATAGTATTTTCTTTTTCTTTCATTTCTTATTTAAAATGCTAAAATATAAAGGAGCCTAGTAAGATATCTTCAGCAGAGAAATTATCTCAAGAACTGCTTTGTGCTAATGAAGTATATTTTTTTAATTTTGTTTTTCATGCATTTTCTATGCTTAGATACCATCTAAATGAAATCAAGTATCCTTACAGCTGTTAAGTGGACAATAGACAATAATTAGATAGTTATCCTAGAAATAAGCATGGAGGATACCTATTACAGTAATGTGAGTTTAATGATAATGTTAAACCCACAGACAGAAGCTTAATGTTACTGAATAACCAGGCCTGACAGCTTTAAAAGCTAAAACAGAAGTCCAAAGCTTTGTTCTATTCAGGCAGAAGACAAATATAAGACTACATTTTAAATCACAGATTCTGAGAATATCACTAAATGCTCCCATGCATCTCAAAGTAATTATCAGCCTGAGACTATTTAGATTTCTAATTATCATAACGTTCCCTACTGATATTATCAGAAATTTTAAATATTCTCTATTTACATCCAGACTAGAAATATGGTCTCCTCTTTTCAGTTGATATGCACACTAAAATTTTAAATATCAGGTGAAAGGAAATCTTACAGAAGGTTCTTCACAAAAGAAAGACTTGCTCTCATATGCAAGCAAAATACATTCCCTGCTTGTGAACAACAGAAGTTTTGAAGGTAGGAAATTATTATATAATAAATAGAATTTAAGAAATGTAAAATGCTAAATGCTGCAACAATTTAATTCCACTTCTTTGTATCTTATTAGCAATAATATTGAATTATTCAAAAAAGTTTCCGGGCTTTAAAAAGTATCCTGCATAAGCAAAGGCTATAAAGACTTTTTTCCTCCAAAAGAAGAGGAAAATCAAGTGAGGCAGATGTTGAAGCACTAACCTGAGCATATGGGCTGCATTGAAAACAACATCAAATT
This sequence comes from Euphonia xanthogaster, assembly GCA_034509185.1. NCBI lineage: Eukaryota > Metazoa > Chordata > Aves > Passeriformes > Fringillidae > Euphonia > Euphonia xanthogaster. The sequence goes on along the minus strand of JAYDZK010000056.1, from coordinate 39,193,450 downwards.
CTGTATTATCAAGTTCAGCTGCTTTTTTTGCCATTTCAGCTGCTTCTATCAGGCGGGATTCTTCTAGGAGGAACTGACCTGCAATGGAGTGTGTGAACATCAGCCCACAGGAAATAACTGATTTAATACACTTCAGACAGTATAGTTAGGAAAAGGAAGCACCAAAAAACCCCAACCAAACAAACCCAAACACCAAAGTAATAAACCAAGCAATAAACCAATGTATCAGATTCAATGTTTAGTTATTTGCTGATCTGTTCTGCATTTCAATATCTTTAAAATACAGTCAATGTGGGAAAAATTGCAATAAATATGACAAGTCATAACAATATTTTTGGAATATATATTTGAGAAAATTGAGAATGATAGAGTAAAACTCAGACATTGAGAAACAATACTCCCAAACGCCAAGAAGCCTGCCATTTGAGAACATGCCCTTCTGCCTATACAGTTACCATGATCTTTTCTTCCTCAAAACAAACTGAAATAAAATAGTATCTACAAATTAAACACATTCCCAAATAATATCCAAAAATTTGTTTTAGAAGCATATCCCAAAATCACATAAAATGATAAATTTTTGTAAACATACACGATAGCATTTTTTCAGCTTTAGAATTCTACATCGTATTTGCTTTGGAACCATTACATATATATGTATACCTTAATGGACTGGTACTTTATAATGTATTTCACTAACACTAAAAGAACCACAACAGGTAGCTTTTAAAAAGTTTTGTATATGATACTTACCTCTCACATTAAACAAATATAGAAGATGGCTAAAATCAAGTGACTCCCATTTTACAAATGAAATTATCATTATTGTTAAACCCAGTATAAACTGAAAAGAATGAATAGTTTAGCATTAACGAAGCTTTAACTGAAGTACAGTAGTTTCAAAACAAAATGTAACATACAGTAGAATTCTACAAAAATTAGTTTTCCTTGGTAGAAGGTGAAAAAAAGAATTTGAAAGATACTCAGCCTTTTTTTGCTCGTTTTTATACTTTTTCACAAATAACCTGTAAAATGTGTCAATTTTTGCAACAACATTTTTAAGGAATTCAACGATCTAGTCTCTGTGAGTACATAACTTTATATTTGGAAAAACTCTCCTAAAGCCTAGTGATTATACATTTCAGCATCCCATCCTTCTCTTTTTGTCTTAGTTTGTCAAGTAAGGTGTCTCAACCAAAACTCTGCCATGCCACCCCTAACAAGCCTCATCAGAAACAATAAAATAAAATAAATATGATAGATAAATAAATAAATAAAACCATGAGAAAATTATATCCTGCCATGGTAAGGGATTTTCTCTTTTTTCTTTCCCCCTTTGCTCACTCATTCCCTGTTGCTCACATACTTGCTGTGTGCTTATGCAGAAAACTCCCTTAACCAGAGCTAGCAAGGTCTATACAAGCATTGAGAACCCAGTGATGCTTTGGTACAACAAAGATATTCACAGAAGGAATAATCTCAATACAAAAAGTAATGAAAGACAGCTTTCTTAGCTTTTTGTTTTCTCTTTGGATATACTTCAGCTTGGGAGAGCTGGCAGATTATTTACTCGGTCTCCTGTATCTTAATTATTCAGATCTGCAAAACTTGTAAAAACATTATGGTACCTTCCTGCATTCACAGCGTAAGGTTTGCTTGCTTTAGTTACATACACACTCTAATGTGTACCACACTCTGATGCAGTACAATGCTTTGTGCTTTCTGTGCCCAGAAACAGATGATTTACAAAAAAAGCCTTCCCACACAAGAAAAGAGGTAAATAAAAAAATTAAAAGAGCAAAGAAAACACAAGAAAAAAAAACATAGTTCAAGAACAATTTGAACCACAAGAAATTATTTTGTCTTCAGAATTATAAATCACTGGTTGAACTGTTAATGGAAGTCTCTTCTAAAGGGGAAAAAAATTCTGACAAAAGCTAATAGCTTAAATATTTTTTTTTAATATTTTTTTCTTTTGGGTACCACATCAGAGTATGCCTTATATGCATCAGGACAAACTCATATTTGAATATGAAAATTCTCCTAGTAAATCTACCAAATGAAATAGTTTATATCTATTTGGACTGAATTCCTATTTTCTTTAAAGAGTAATCTTTGAAAAAAGCTTGACCAACTAGTATCCCAATTCTCTTCCAATGAATGAAGCAAAGCAGTATCCCTAATCTTTAAGTCCACGTTAAAGCACACCAGCCATAAAATGTTGACAGTAAGATACTTTTGCTAATGAAAGCCCTGGATTAGCAGAGTGAAACACTGGTAGGTAGATGTGCTACTGATACATACAGCCAGAGAGGAGAACGAAGATATAAGTAGAACTTTCAGTTCTTCAAAAAAGAAAGTTCTAGGACTGTACATTACCATACACAAGTCTCTGCCCTGTACTGGAGGTGGCAATAACTCATGCTGAGTGGGTAAGCAGCAGATGATGTACATATGAAACGGACTGTAATATCCTCTATACACAAGCCCTAACAGAACTCCAGTTTAGGTCCACTTGTCTTCATAAATTACTTGGATGCAGGTCTTAAAGGCGTACTAAGTTTGCCAATGATTCAAAACTCAGAGGAGCTGTCAACTCCTCTGAGGGCAAGTGCCAGATTCTGCACCTGGGATGGGGCAACCCTGGATGTACAAACAGACTGTGAAATGAGATGCTGGAAAACAGCAACATGGAAAGAGGCCTGGGGGTCCTGGTAGATGGCAAATTAAACATGAGTTATGGTACCGTGGCACTGAGAGCCAGTTGAGGAAGGTGATTTTCCCACTCTGCTCTGCAGTGGTTTGATCTCACCTTGAATATTGTATGCAGTTTTGGGCACCATAAGAAGGTTATGAACCTATTAGAGAGCATCCAGAGGGTTGCTGATCAAAGATTTGCTTAATTGCATGGGGTACAAATAAAAGGCGCTGCAACTTTTTCAGTCTAGTGAAAAAGTCAATACCTGAGTGCACAGACGCATGGTGGGTTGCCCCCTGCCAGTATCCAAGCACTCACACAGGGTGAGGGGAGAAAACAGAAGAACAAAATCAAGAAAATCTCTGCATCAAGATAAAGGCAGTTTAACATGGGGAAGAAAAAAACCCACACTAAAACAGAAAACAGCAAAATGAAGGACATTTCTCATTGCTTCTCACAGGAATAGTGATGCTCAGCCAGTTTCCAAACAAAGCCACCTCAGAAGCCAAAACCCCTCTTGTTTCTCTACCCAGGTTTTATTGCTGAACATGATGTTATATGGACTGTTATATCCTTCTCTTTGGCCAGCTCAGGTCACCTGTCCAAGCTATGTTCCCTCCCAAAAAGAGAAAGCCTTGACACTGCTCAAACACTATTCAGCAGCAGCCAAAACATTGGTGTGTGTTATCAAGGCTCCTTTAGTCACAAGGCATCATCCTGGCTGCTATGAAGTTAACACTATCACAGCCAGAACTAGTACAAGGTGGAAACTTTCAGCTGAAAATTGATTTGCCAAGTTCTCCTGAAAGGCAGATTAATTTTATTCACACATCTCAATTTAATTTAAAGCACCTAAATAGAAAAATACTGTTTTGAAAACATTAGCTGCCATTCCTTTTAATCTAATATACTAAATTCATACAAGAATGAGCTGGACTGGCAGTTTACTGCTGTGCTTTCTTCATTATAAAACAGACTTCTGAACCTTTCCTGTCAAAGCCATAAAGGGGTTTTCCCAAGAGAAGAGCACTAGCAGGGCGTAATATTGGCAAGGTGTTGAAGGTGGATCAGAAGGTATGATCTGCAAGCCCCTGCATCCAGGAACCACTTGTGTGGGTCTAAATTTATATGTAGGATTTTCTTCTCTGACAAGCAGCTGGCAAACCTCACAATTTATGAGATTCTGCCCAACATCATAGAGAGCTTACTTATTGCAGGTGTCACGATTCCAGCTCTTGCCAACAACATAAATTATGGTAGCCTGACTGGTTTTTGGAATCACAACAGCTTTTGAGAAAACAGCTCCAAATACCACACTTTCCTATCTAGAGGAAAGAGTATTTTTCATTACTCTTCTTCTAAAGTGGAAGTGGGAAATCCACAGTCCAGGAAAAAATGTGACATTCAGAAACACTGTTCTTTGTCTGGAATGCTACTTTTTAAAGTAAAATTTTCCACATTTCTTGCTAGACAGCATAGGGGTGAGAGTACAGGTGTAGTCAAAAATTGTTAAAGACCTTTGATAGCAGAGAACTGATCCAATATTTCACTATCCTCTTAGTCATTTTTTCCTAAACTATCTAAGAATCAGAAATAGCATTAAAGCTGCTGAAATCTGGACCTGCAGCCTTGTTCAAATTTACTTTTCATTGCAAACCATCAACAGTGGTTCTGAGTCTTTATTTGACCAAAAACCTTTGGGGCAATATATGCAATCTACTGAAAAGTGAGATAGAAGTATGTATGTAATTCAAACAAGAACAAAACATTTCCAGTTCCCAGCAATTGAAAAGAACAGTTATAAACAGTTATAAGAACAGTTTTATCATTTTTTAAAAAGTATTTATCCACATAAATGAAAGCCTATAGCTCTCTATCCTGTATAATTGTCTCCCTAAAACAATCATGAACATTTCTTAAGATTTTGTTAAGACATGCACCACCACCAATTTAAAAGCCACACATCTGAACTGGTAGTTCTGCTGCTTTATTGTAACAAGAAAGGTATTAATTGGTTGGGATATATATCTGTGTAAAAATCTGTTATGTTCAGAGCACAAAGGCATTAGAGTGTT
>JAYDZK010000056.1:39060172-39184699 GCA_034509185.1 Euphonia xanthogaster | reverse complement strand
GTGGCGCGCGGTCAGCGCTGAGGGGTCGCGCGCGCCGGTGCCGCCGCCATGGGCAAGAAGCAGAAGAACCGGAGCGAGGAGAGGTGAGGGATACGGGGAAACCCTCTCCCATTCCTCCGTCTCGCCGCAGGGACCCCCGCACCGGGCCGCCCGCGGCGGCGTGACACGGCCCACACGGCGCTGAGTCAGGCGCCGGGCCCGGCCGGGGCTCGCGGCCTCATCGCAGGCGGGGCGCGCCAGGCCCGGCTCGGCCTGGCCGTGCGTGTGTTTGTCCGTGAAGGGGCAGGCAGCTCGATTTCCAGCTGAAAAATAGCTGATTAGTGCAATTGAAGTGATTCAAATGTGTGTTTCCTAATTATTTTTTATCTCTTGCTGGGCGTTAGTGCTATAGATCGTGCTGTGACACTGATATCTACGTGTTTCGTGTGCTTGCCTACTAAATGAAAATGTTAGATAAATGAAAGTGGTGGGATGATAAGAGAGTACCCTCTGTCGCTATATTCATATCGTCGTGGACAATGCCCCATCTGTGAACTTTTTTTGTGTCGAAGAGTTTCCTATGAAGGCAGCTGTATTAACCATATGGAATGCTGACTGAATGACGTTCTATATAATATATACGCTAGCAGGAGAGGATGTTTTTTTACTCGTCACTATAGACTAATGATACAAAGAAGCAATCAGTTCAAAGAGTAGTTTTATTTTTTAATAGTGACAGGTAGGTAAATGAAAACGGATATCTTTAAAGCTGTATGGGCTAGAAACTGCAACGTTTTTTCTTTGAGACATTTAGTGTTTCTCCTCTGGAAGTTGTCCACGTGACAACTGTGTCAAAAAATACTATTTCATCTCTAAGAACTTATTGCTTAAGCATGTATTGATGCTTACTCAAGGCTGTTACTCTGTATCAGGTTAGGGTATAAACTGTTTCAGTTTCATCAGTCCTTTCTGGGTAATGAGTGTTTTCTCAGTGAGGTATTTTCCTTTCTGTCTGTTTTTCTTGATGCCTTTTGCCATACTATGTGTGTTGATTTTTAGTATCATTATCAACTTGTTTCACGGGCTGTATTTGACAGGAATAGCTCTGGTGAGGAGGTGAGTTGAGTGTGACTTGAGAAAGAAGAGGGAAGGGTTGGACATTTTTGCTCTAAAGGAAAGCAGACCTAGTGCCCGCCTTTGTATGCAGTGTGGTAGATGCCAAATGCATGGAAAAGCCTTTGGGTACTGAAACTCTGCTTCCTGGGGCTGTTTCAGGGGTAGTGGCTGGTGTGCAGAGAACGCTTTGAGAGTCTTGGTACCTGCTGGATACTTCGTTCTCTCTCTCTATCTCTGCAGGTATTTCTCTGTGTGAATTACTGAGTGCAGACCTCTCTGGCGTGCTACACACAGAATGTTGTGTCTACAAATGGAAGCATACCTTAAAGGAAAGGTCAAGAATTTCTTGTTAGAATAGTTGAGATCTTGAGCACCTAATTATAATTACATCAGGTCTTAATGTTGCAAAAAAGAAAGAATAATAGTGCAGTTACAGTAGTTGTGCTCCCTGTTGCCAAGTCCTGAGGTCAGTGGTTTCATCCTGGTGGTGAGCTGATACAGAGCTGTCAGCATCAGGTGTCCTTCACCGGGTGCGTGTGATTGCTCATGGTTGTGGTTTCATCTTCCTCGCTCTAGGATCCACTTGGGATCGTTCTATGTGCTTGGTAATGTGACTTTGCTCTTCACTGATAATTCCATGAAGCTCTGTGGTTAGCTACCTCCATTGGTTAGCTCCACAGTACATCCAAATAAGAGAAAGGCACTGTGTATTAAATACTATTTATTTCTTGTTTGTTACCCCTAAAACCAATTTTGTTCAGGTCTGTGTTTCTTTTAGCCAATGTCTCTCAAGTTGTGGGGCGGCCTGTGCTGAGTCTGTAGAAGCCATCCCTGTTTATCGCATGTGCCGGTGCCCGCTGTGTCCTGTCTCTTCCCTTCCTGAAGCCACTGCTCCCATACCAGGCCTGTATAATGTATAATAATGTAGTGTATAATATGTAGTGTATTTCTCTACATTGTGTTATTGTTGTGGACTTTTGATTATTTCATTCTGTGCAGTGACTGTTTGTCACTGATTCTATATGAAACTGTGGTTGCAGCATGTCCAGGTAAACAACAGTAGAACCAATGAGGCATAGGCCCCTGGTTAATTGGAGAAATTGCTGTCACCGCTACATCAAGGAACAGTTGCAGGAGGTCAGGAGTTCAGCCGAAGTAAGCCTTGACAGGCTTTAGTCCTGAGGTCTTGCCAATGCGGTACCAAGCTTAGTAATTGCTCCTAGCAGTGACAGAACTGTCACAGGGCTACGCAGTTGTATGGCAGGGAAAGGGATGATGTGGAAGAAGAATACAAACAGTGTGTTTGAGAAAAGAGGACAGGATGGTTACACTGGCTGTGTTTTGTAGCAGGGGCTTTGAGGGATGGAAGTGAGGATGGACCTATAAGGCCAGTCATGTTTTGGAACAGGTGTTACCTGCAGAGGTAACTTTCATTTTCTGGTGGTCTTGATTCTAGGTGACATCCTTATGAATGTCACATTCCCTGAGAGAGAGGATGCACTGCATGTTTGCATCTGTGGCTTGAATTTGGAGTTCCAAAATCTCCCATCAGTCTCCTCTCCATTTCCAGTAAAGTGAGAGAGGAATGGCACTATGTAATCAAAGGCTTCCAGTTGGATTTGCTTGCTGCATCTTCTGTTCTGTGCCATATAGTGCTGTACTATTTATTCCCTCCTTTTACAGTTATGTTACAGGTACAATCTCTTATATCCTTTTTGGCTGCAGCTCCCAAAGCATGTGGCAGCTCATGGGCGCAACTTGTAGTGCAGAGGAAGCATGTGGGAAGGTGCAGGTGGTTATGTTTATGCTGTGAATATTTGTTTGAGAATCGATGTGGTGACAGAAAGGAGATTTTCTGCTTGACACACTGAGACAAATTATGTAAGGTACAGGTAATCTTTACTCTACTTTTCTCCCCTCAGCCCCATAGCTTTGAATTCTGTAGTGGAGTTTCTTCTCCCCTGTTTCTGCTGAGTATGGTAGTGGTCATACCAATAGGTATTGATGTGTGGGGGGGAAATGCGGTTGAGGATGAATTTTGTCCCTATGCACTTATATCCTGTTTGTATAATAAGACCCTGAGTGAGATGATAGCTGTGATGAGCAGGAAAAGAATGAAAAGCAAGACTGTAGCCTGTTATGAAAACACTACAAATCTATACAACAAATCTATACTATACCAGCATCTCTGTTATGCCCTTCTGGAACTCTGTTAGTGACTCCTGCTTCTGTGCATCTGCCAGTGAAGAGCATATTTATCTAGAATGGTCAAATACATGGTGACTTTGTGGTGTGTTAGGTGCTTTGTAAAGGTATAGTGTCTTGGGTAAAAATAGCTCCTAAGCCTGAATAGGGAAGTTGCTTTAATTGTTTCCTCTTCAAAATTTTTGTGTTTGTGGTAATCACTCATTTTCAAATGAAATTTCATGGCAAATATTTCAATAAAAAGTTTTCAAGCTTTTCTAATTGAAGAGCAGGTTCTCTGATGTATAGTCTAGCTCCTTTTGGGAGGAGTGTTATGCTTTGGTTCTTTGATATGGTTGTAATGGCAGAAGGTATGTCAAGGTTCTATCCTACTGTCTTTGAAATTTAGTTAGGAATTTTTTTTAATGTTTGTGAAGAAAGGCTGTTTTAAACTACAGAACTCTGCTTTGAATCTGAGCCTCGAATTGCTGCTGTAGACTTCCTAGTGAGTGTGCTATGTACTCTGTGTTACAGATTATTGCTCGCCTAGAATGTGGATCTTTCCCTTTGAAGGTGTTAGCTTTTCATGTGTTTGTCCTCTTCTCCCAGCTTTAAGTCACCTTCTTTTTCTCTTAATAGTTTTTCTTAGCTGCCAGTAGGTAGTATTTAGCTGTGTTTATTCTTCTGTCCTTTAATAATGTGAACTGTTGCCTAGGCATTCCACTCTGATCATTCATGCTTATTGCTTTGGAAATTACAGGTGCTGGCTGTGATTCTGCAGCCAAGAGTGAACACAGCTGTTAAAATAAGACTTAGAGTGCTCTTACTGATGCTGTATATTGCTTTTTATCTGGTATTGTATACTAGTCAGTCTGTTTGCTTCCTTTTCTATTAGTGTGTTAAGTAAAATCTTCTCAATGTTGTGTAGGAAGTTCTGTGAAGGCTAGAACAGAGTTTGGAAACATTCTGTACACCACAGTGTCACTGTAAGTTATCTGCGTCTCAAAAATATTTCCACAAGCTCCATCAAGGACAGTAGTCGATAAACCCTTGAAATCCCTGTTTTTCCAGTCTCATCTGGAAGATGGAAGATTTTGTACTGAAAGATGGAGTAAAATAATGCAAAATAAATTTACCATTACAGAAATTTGTTGTTTTCTTCTATGCAAATGTATATTTCTGTTCCTCCCAAACTTACAGTTTTTCATATTTACAAGAAAATGATATATACTTGTTGGATTTTATTTTAAAGCAAAGCATCATTGTAAAAAGTCTATAAGGATCGTGAAATATTTGTGGTAAGGGCAGCATAAACCAAAAACACTGCACTACACTAGGGAGATTGTAAGAAGCAGCTTTTCTTGTGGAAATCTTTATTCTTTTCATTATCTTCATGGTGGCATCTAAATCTCACATGTAACTACTGTTCATGAAAAGTATGACAATAGTACAATGCAAGCCATCGGGAGTTGCAGAACCTGTTGTTTCAGTTCTCTGAAGACTTCTGAAAGCCTGAAATATGTTTCTTTAAATACATGCTGTAAGGTGAAGTATTGGCTTTAATTACAGTTCGTGTAGGTGGGCATCATTTGCTCTTCAGGATTATGGGCAATGTAAAGTGTAGTTCTGAAGTTGTTTTAAATGGTGTTTTTGTGATGTATTTTGATTTTATACAGTGAGATATGTAGGATATAGAAGTTGTGAAACACTGAACTTGGTGGTAGTTTCTGTTGTCTTTGCACTTTTCTTAAACAAAAAAAAAACCAAAAAACCCAAAAGAACTTCTTTAGGGAAGACCAAATGCTAATTTTTTACTTAGAGTTTCATGTTCCATGCTTTTAGTAATCTTATTCTCTTGAGGTGTAAACATAAACTGAACCATGAAGAGAAGCTTTTTATCTTGAAGTTTTGCTATATCTTTGTTTAAATGGGAATTTTAGGTTGTGGGATTGTGGTTTGTGCTTTTTTTTTTTTCCCTTTGGTAATTTTTTTTCTTCCCTTTTTGGTTGGTTGCTCATTTGGTTTGGTGTTGTTTTTTTTTTTTTTTTTAATCTGGGTTATATAAAGGAGACTTCTTATTTTTCTAGAATCTTTTTCGGTTAAAGCTGTAGTTCTCTATCTTTTTCCTTCAGAAGGTTTTGCTTAGCTGATAGTTATGCCAGTCTTTTTCCCCAGCCAAACTTGAAAGAGAAGGCATGACTCTTTAATATTAATAATGGAATCATTGTCTTGGGAGCTTGAATGAAAAGCAATTACCCTTTTAGTCAGATTTTACTTCCTTGCTCTCTCATGTAATTAGGTAGCTTCGCCAGCTTCCTTCATCTAAGAAAAATCACAAAGGTGTAGTTCCAAGTAAAACTCAGTTCAGTTGAGCTGCTGGACATTTCAAGCCCTGTGGTGTTACTCTTGCTGTCCCCAGCTGCCAGCTGTACCTGCTTCCATTGCAGTGCATTCAGTGCTTATGGGCCCACAGTACAAACCAGGTGTGTGTTTTCATCTGCTGCCCAAAAATGGTTTTCTGTGTGGACTTGTGGCCACAGGCTTGCCTGAGCTGATAAGAGGGGAAAATGTGGGTGGGAATGGGCAAGGCAGTAAATTCTTCCCTCCCCTACACCTTAGTTTGAGGAAAAGGCAAGAGGAGGGTGCCGTATTTCTGGGGCTGAGATTTTAATTTTATTCTTAAGCAGCAGTGGTGGGTTGTGTAGCTGGTACTCACATGGACACTCCTTCATTTTCTGGGCTGAGAAAGGAGCACAGTTCTTTCTTTCCTGAATTTCAAACTGTCTCAGTCATATGTGAGATGTTTTCAGTGGAGAAAAAAAAAAAACAAACCAAAAAAAGAAGCTTGTGGTGTTGACGTACTTTGATAGGCCAAAATGAGAAAAGGGCCAAGGCTTTGTTTTCATGTTTTGAATAGCCTTGCATTTTTTGTTTCATAACCCACTTAAACAACAAATTGGTGATGTGGGGTTTTGAACAATTAAATGATTACTTCCAAAATGGCTTAGGTTTTGGCACTGTTTAAACCAGTTGCAGTAGAAGAACTTGAAGTAGCATTCTGTCTTTCAAACAATCTTAATACTACAGGTGAAAACAGCTACAAATATGTCATTCAGCATTGGTAACTGGCTGTTTTTGGATAATCTTGTATTTAGAAATGCATCTGATTACTGGGTTTATGGCTCACATTTGTGGAGGATGGATAAGGTGCTCTGGGGAAACAATGATAAAGATCTGTCTGGAGGTATTAGTTTTACTTGGTGTAGAACAACGGCAAAACCAAACACATGGAAAGAGATGTGTTTATGTAATGTAATGGTTCAGCTTCTCTTCAGTCTTTTTGAAGGTCAAGGACTTTTTTTCTTAAGCAAAGAAAATTACTTAGTGACGGTGACATTCTTTTGAAGGTGGTTAGAAGAGCTGATGTAATGTAACTGATGAAATATCTCCAAGGTTGCCTCAGCAAAAATGAGTCTTCTGATTATGCAGGAATGTGGGCAGTGAGTTCACAGCAGTGATGCAACTTTCCTGCTGTGTCAACTTGCTGACTCTTCTGCCCCTTGCACATGAAAGTTTAGTTTCTTTGTTTCAGTCTGTTTTTAATTGTACAGTGTTTTCTTATGTTTCAACTTCACCTTAACAAAGACAGCTGAAAACCAATCCTAAGTGAAAGGTTTTTAGCATGATTTAAGTTAGCATGTTCACTGTAAGATGAAGGCAAGCATAAGTAATCATATTTGTGTTGCTCAGTGCAATGGATCAAAAAGTGCTTGTAATTTTTTAGTCTGTGTGTATGCTTTAGTTTTGGTTTCAGCAGGACAGTGTTATCCTGTCACCTTTGTTTGCAAGGCTGGAAGTTGGATTTCCAGTAGTTTAGGGCTTGTCTCATTTTAAGCTGAATTCTTCCATTTGTTTTCCGCAGTTTCATTTACCTAATTTCAATAGAGTCAAATTGATTTGAATGAGGGCAGCTCAGTCAGCTCCTTTGTATAATCTATTGCTCCACTCTTTCTGTTCTTGAATGGATTAGTAGTTTTTCTTTGCCCTTTATCTCTGCTGCCTAGTCAGGATGCCATCTCTGTCATGTGTAGCTGCATGGTGCCTGTTTATAATGAAGCTTTTCCTCTGTTTGGGGATATGTATTGTAGGTACTGTAATAAGTGTACTGGAAGTCCTAATTGTGTGTGGCTTTAAGGAAGCATAGAAGGAAAACATGCATATTTCCTGGTGGTCTTGCTAATGTAATGAGCTTGTCTGTTATTAGAGAGTCTGTGAAATGCTCTTGGTCAGGCTTTCCTTCACTAGAGCCAGCAGGGAAAGCTGGAGGAGCTTGTTTGGCAAGGAAAGGCAATTATGCATTTTAGCTGCAGAAGTTCATTGAGCAACGAAAAATGATAAAAGCTTTATTAACTCTTATTTCAATAGCTGTAGTACTGTCTTCCTGCATTTGGCTTTGCTTTCCTGGGCAGTGCTGAGGAAGTCTTTCAAATTTCCATGCCTACATTTGTCTGTTACAGAGATTCTGTTGCAGATGGTGTCTGTCCTTAGTATGGCAGGCTCATACTATGAAAATCTTTTAATGATGAATATATGAACTATGTCAGTACTTGAAGTAAGTGTTTAACCTTTAATGAAAGAGAGAAGTGATAAATAGTTGAAGTGTACTTGTAACTGTTCTGACGTACTTTATTAGGGAGGGAGCATTGATATTTTTTGTTATTTGAGAATTGTAGGTTTAAATCTTGATTTGGAGCATGACAGCATCTGTTCCAGTGAGTGGTGCACTGATGAACACCTGTAATATTGTTGACTGAAAGAAATGGTGGAACTTCAGAACTTAAAAATAAATCTTGCTAATTGTGAACAAGTACTAGAAACTGTCAACTTCACTGTGTGAGGTGTTTTTTAAACCAAAATGGGAAAGTATGCCTTTAAAAGACTAGAATAAACCCTAGAATGCAAAAACTAGGATTAACGTTAATTTCAGTATCTGTAAATCAGAGTTTGTGTTTAGGTCAACTCTGGTATCCGGATGGCTTCCCCAGGGAATTTCTAGGTTCTGGCTGTTGCAGGCTGTTGCATCAGAAAAAGAACTTCATCCAAAACTGTGCTTGTTTCTCATGTTAAAAAAAAAAACAAAAAAACCAAAAAACCAGCACCGCCTCATAAAAATAAACCAAACACCTTAAGGTGTTTTTAGTATTTTTTGGCAGATGTGATGTATTAGCTGAGGGGTTGGTTGGTTTGTTTTTAAAGTGTGTTCCTAGTCTTTAATACTGTTTCCTTGCTGTAACAGCAAGAGGAACACAGCAGAGTTTTTGGCTTTTTTTCTACAGACTCTGCATCTATCAGTCACAAGATTTTTTTTCCCTTTTCTGACTCAATAGCTTGCAACTGTGTGGGATCTTATAAATAGCAGAGCTACTGGATGTCTTTGTACATCTGACTGAGCAGCGGTAGGTGACAGCTCTTTTATTTCCTAGCTGTTTTAATCTTCCCACTGAAAGAAATTTAATACTTAATAGGCAGGATTTGGAATTGTAGCTTTTTTTGTTGTTGAACATTTTTGTTTAACATGAGCAACTTAGGTTGTGTTTTGGGTATCAGTTTCTGTTACTGGCCTGATCTGATGCTTTGTTTGTGTGAGTTAGGTTACTGAACTTTTTCTGTTGACTATGTCCATCTTAAAAATCTCCAAACATTTACTTGAGATGATCTGGGAATATTTGATCCTAGCTTTGTACAGAATGTTGTGTTAGGACAGCTTTTAACTTGTGACCCAGTGAATATACAGGAATCTATCCTTAAGTGGCTTCTCCCCTGTAATACAGGTGTTCATTAGTTTGTACAGACAATTTGTACTGAAACCCTTTTGGGAAACAGTAGAGTTCTTAACATAGCTTCTAGGGCATTAAGGTAAACATTTTTTCAGTATAAAGTATGTAAATGTTTGTGTGCTATTTTAATGATTTACATTATTGTAGTCTTGCTTAAATGGCAAAAGGCGGTGAAATTGTGTAGGGAAAATGACGAGCACTTTCTTTTTGATTAATGATGTAATTCTAAAGAAAAAATATTTTGTTTGATATATGAAATATAATGATCTCTGTGTACATGTTATTGATTACTGCACTCTCCTTTAATAACGTGACTTGTATTTTCCCACTGCAGAGTTTTGCCCTATCTTAGGCACAGACCTCTGTGGAAAAATGGCTGCAGCCATTTTTTTGAAAACTGCTTGTTTAGGTTTAAGTGAAGTACACACACCTAATTCCTGCTGTAATTAAATGCATTGAAATGCTGCTTTAGCAGTATCAAAACTCTTTTTATATCTGGCAACAAAAATAGAAGCTGAAGTCAAAGTATGTGAATAACAGAGGTGGCTTAGGCTTCGCCTCTGAAACAAAGACAAAGGAGAATCAGGGAAATAAAGTGCTACTGCACTGCAGAAACTGAGTTATTTTCCAGATCTCCTTGAGCCTCTTATGTTGGGGAAATGTGAGGGGTTTTTTAAGTGTCAAAGCATTATGGCTTGAATGATCTAAGGTAGTGAGGCTGTGAAATCTGTTTATAAAGTCTTCATACAAAAGCAGTTTGAGGTCAAAATTGAAAACCTCATAAACATTCCAGTCCTTTCAGGTTAAAAGGCTGTGTGGAGGCCTTTTGGAGATCTTGGAGGAGTCTCCTGGAAGAATGTTTGGGTTTCTGAAAATGCGTGTTGGGGGTTGGGTTAAAAGCCTTTACAAGAAAAAGTTCCATGCTGTATCTAACCATGTCCATAGGAAATGTGATACATGTTATGTGTCTAAGTGTAGTGGGTTCCTTATAAAAAGGAATAAGAATCTCCCAGGAGTGGAGGGGAGCACCTTCTTAATTTTCTTTTCAACTTCCTTATGAAATCCTAGTGGAATATTATTAGAGTTGTAAAAGCTGAGGAGATTCAAGATCAGTATGAGAATAAACTTATAGTAATAAAACCAGTGTTTGTATTCCTTGGGTTTCCAATTATGTTCTTACTTGTTAGTTCTTATGAGTTAAGCTGTATATATAATTGCATGCAGCCTTAAGTTTACTTCTTACTTCACTGAGGCTCAAATACTTGAAGCTTGCTCTGTCACTTCTTAGTAAATGAAAGTGTAGTGGAAAGTATAGAAGATTTTTTGGTTGGTTGGTTTGTTTGTTAGGTTTTTTTGGTTTTTTTTTATCAGAAACCATTGACCGGTTTTTCAGAAACTAAACAGTGAAAAACAAGTTTGGAAAGGCTTTTGTATTGATGCTGCTATTGTGACAGCTGGGAGATGATGATGATGATTATTATTTTTCCTAAACTCTTCTTGCTCTGGTGGGTGTTAAAACTTAATGTCTGTCAAATAGCTTTTTCAGTGTTTGAGTTTGTTTTTTTTTTTTTTCCCCTTAAAGAACTTTTCTTCTTCAAAGTTCAGTTGAAGTGAGTTGATTAAGCAGCAAATAAATCTTACCCCCCAAAGCCTATACCCTGGAAAACATGAGATACCACATGGGATATGACATCTTCTTTGCTTGTAGCAAAATCCCATGTGTTTTGTGTTTGGACATGGCATTCTGCTAAACTGCATTGTGAAAAGTCAGCCTTGGTAATATCCATGTAAAATATGAGCTGTTTAAAGGCCTGGTGCTTTGGTATCTGAACAACCACATGGTTAAGATCCTGTAGTAAGGGGAGCAGCACAGCCTTGGAGGAAGTAGTAGTAGTGGACGTGTTTTGGTGTTTTAAAATCTACTTCAAGCTTGGATATGACTCAGTCTCCTCCATAAACTCCTAGAGGAAAAGAAGGTAAGCAAGTGTGCTTAATAAACTTGATACTCAGCAATTAATGCAAAAACACGTTTGAGGGCCTACTTGTAGGCCTGGATATAATGTAGTTAGCCTGACATTAGGGCTTTCATTCTTGGTGTAGAAGTGAGTGGCATTTTTACTTCAGCTGTTACCCCTGATATACTGCCAGTTAAACTGCTTATAAATACAGCACTTTAATTGCTGAAACATCAAATCATCTTAGGGTGAGAATAGCCAAAATGTGTATTTTCTCTTGAGGGAGGTGAGGATTACTTTAGAGAACTTGCATTAACTGTTTGAGAGATACATTTCTTTTCACAAATTACAAATCAGCACATGAGGAAGTGTTACTAGGTCTATTTTAGGTGTATTTTTCTTCTCTTGATTAAAAGTATCTCTGGCAATACAGGTGCTGTACTGTGAGGTTCTTAGTTGTGCTGCTTTTTATTTGGTTTGTCCAGTTTACCCAGTTTTGGTGACTTGCATATTCCCAATATGTCAGCATTCACTTGCAGAAGAATCTAGCCCTTTCCTTTTTGCAAAGAAAACTGCAACTTAGACGTATGATTTTTAGAATCTGTAGCTGAATAATGAAATACTTGGTTTTCTTTATTAAGATTCAACTTCTGGATTTATAAATTGGCAAAACTGAAGCGCTGGTAGTTTAGAATTTGCTGATATCTTGAAAGTCCTGAATCTGGAAGAAATTTATTTATCTTATTTTCTGGATATAGTTTTGTCTATTTGGTGAGTCAGCCTTTGGCTGATTTATCCTGAGTGGGTGCTAATAAATGAGACAGTGAAACTGTAAAACAACAGTTTTCTGTCCAGTTATCTAAGAGGCACTTAAATGAAATATTAACAGCTTGTTGATTAAATGGGTTTTGAAACTGCAAGTTGTGATAAAAGTAGCATCAGACCAGTTGTGATATGAGTACCAAAGCTCTTAAGTGTGAAGCATGGAATAAGTAAGTCTCCTTTCTTACAATTGTACTGTGAGTGTGATTAGGTAAAATGCCTGGACAAAAATTTCTTTGGCTTTCTTTAGGCCTCAGAGAGGTAATACTAAGGCAAGTGGTACAAATGATTGCTTGCCAACTACATTGGTATTTTTTATTATATGCTTTAAAGTCTGGCTTGGGGCTTAACTCTGTTCATCTGTGTGACTTCTTTTCTTGAAAGGTAATAAAAGTTTTTGTCTGATGGCAAAGCACAGGTAGCTGCTATTGTGAGTTGGAAGCTGTAGAGAACTGTTGCTTACTTGCTGAATAAAAATACAGCAGGTTTTTTGTTTGCCAAAGGGTGTTTGAAGGAGCAGATAAATATCTCTTAGTAGGATATCCCCTGGTTGTGAATTTGTGCTTCATTTTAACACTTTGATTGTGGTGGCTGCTTTTCTATCAATGACACCTGTGAATTGAAGGGCTGAACAACTTATCTTTTGGAGGACCAAAGTCAAACAGTCTAGTTACATTCTTCCAAGAAGTTACATCAAATTGCACAGCTAAACTTTCAATGCTGGGGTTGCAAGAACTGAATGTGTTTTATTGTTCAACCTCCCTTCGAGCAGACAACATGTGTGAAGGTTTTATCCTTCCCTTCCTACTGAATAGAATAAGGTAACAGTGCATAATCATTTGTTAAACATGGAGCATTTTTTTCTGCATTGCATATGTTTTGTGATTGATTTTGCATTTTGAAACTTATTTTTTTTATTCAAATGGCTTCTACTTATGTAAACTTAACATTTGAACTAGTGATAACCCTGCTTTCCTTCTTCATTTTAGTGCAAAAGATGATATTGATATTGATGCCCTTGCTGCTGAGATAGAAGGTGCTGGAGCTGCAAAGGATCAAGAGCCTCAAAAATCCAAAGGCAAAAAGAAAAAAGAGAAGAAGAAACAAGATTTTGAGTAAGTTAGGGTTTTTTCCACCTGCATGATCTTACTCCATTGTTCAAAAACTCAGTTACTTAAGTGCCCTAACTTCTTTCTTATTTTAGTGAAGATGATATCCTGAAGGAGCTGGAGGAACTGTCAATAGAGGCGCAAGGAGGGAAAGTTGACAGGGAACAACCTTCTACAGGAAAGGTGAACACTGAGAGGGAGGTGGACTTTTTAATAGGAAATAATTAAAATATGAGATACTTCTGTCCCAGAGAACTTCTAGTGTAGTGGAAATCCTATGTGAAATGTGTAGCTAGCATGTTCTTTTTATTATATCTAATCGTATTTTCATAGTAAAAAGTCAGTCACAAAAAAAAAAGATGTCGTCATGCTGACAATTATTCAAAGCCAATCAGAATAAATCTTACTTGAGGGCTGAAGTATGGTACACTCAGCAGGAATAGTTATTACTTTCAAACTTTGTGTTCAATAAGAGAGGTTTTTCTTGATGTATCTCAATGCTTAGTTCATGATGCCAAGTAATTTTCATGGCTGATTATTGAATTGTTTAATTACCAGGTTGAAAATTACAATGAAGAAAGCATATCAAAGCAAGATAAAAAAAGAAAAGGAAAGAATAAAAAAGCCAATCTGGAAAATGACTATGACAGTGAGGAAGTGGAAGATAAAGATAAAAAATCTAAAAAAACTCAGAAAGCAAAACAAGACATGCTTTCTGGCAGTGATGATGATGATCATGAGACACAGCTTAAGAAAAGCAAAGGGAAAACTCAGAAGTCAAATAAAAAACACGATTTGTCAGAAGAAGATGAAGCTAACATTAAGAAAAGCAAAGAGCATGGGGGAGGAGTGTCTGCAGGTGAGAGTGGTGATGAATCAGATGAGGTTTCCCAGTCTAGAAAAGGACAAAAGAAAAACCAAAAGCCAAAGTCTGCTCCTGCTGCAGAGAGTGGGGATGATGAAGAAGAACCTTCATTCAAAGTAAAAACAGTGGCTCAGAAGAAGGCAGAAAAAAAAGAACGTGAAAGAAAAAAACGTGAAGAAGAAAAAGCCAAATTGAGGAAGCAGAAAGAGAAGGAAGAATTAGAAGGCGGTAAAGAACCAGCAAAGCCAAAGGAATCTCTAAAAAAAGCTGAAGAGAAGGCTTCTCCTGAAGTTACAGCAATCCCTGGCCCTGGGGAGAAAGGAGACGCTGCTGCAGGAACAGAAGGTTTGTAACATGGTTTCCTAAACTTTAAATTAAATACTTTTGTTTTTATAAGGCCAGAGAGGTGCCAGGCAGTGAGGATAGTGTGTTGGTTTATTTTGAATTGTGAATACTAGAAATTTGGTAGCCTTGTCTTCCTCTTTGTTGGCTCACAGGCGGCTGTGTTTTCTGGCATGTAGTTTGTTCAGGTATATGAGAAAACAAGCCAAATGGTGAATTCTCATTACAGTATATGATTACAGTTCTGTGTTGCAAGAGTACTTTTCCACTTCCCCGTTTTTCTGATACTTTAAGACTTCAGGCCATGACATAAGAGAGTTTAATTGTTTTCATTATGAAATGTTTATGTAGTAGCCAGTCAAAATTTGATGTTATTTATAATTTATGTTATCATATTTATCATATGTTATTTATCTCATTTGATGTTATTTATCATATTTATCTCATTTGATGTTATTTATCATATTTATCTCATTTGATGTTATTTATCATATTTGAAACATAAATTGTACTTAGAGTATCTGGAATTTCTGGGGTCTTTGAAAATATGCCTCTTCTTTCTGTAGCTGATGACAATGAGGGGGACAAAAAGAAAAAAGACAAGAAAAAAAAGAAAGGTGAGAAAGAAGAAAAAGAGAAAGAGAAGAAGAAGGGTCCCAGTAAAGCCACAGTTAAAGCCATGCAAGAGGCCTTGGCTAAAATGAAAGAGGAGGAGGAAAGGGCAAAAAGAGAGGAGGAAGAGCGCATAAGACGACTGGAAGAACTTGAAGCAAAACGCAAAGAGGAGGTACTATATATCTCACTCCAAGGATAAAATAAGGAAGAGAGTAACTTAAATCTGTCTGTTTGCTGGTGCAGTTAGTGAATTAATCCTTAATATAATATGTTCTTGTAAACAGAATGTACTTGGGCTGCTTTTGTGTAAAGCATGCTTTAGGGTTTCTGCGTGTTTATTTATGTTTTTCTAGGAACGATTAGAGCAAGAGAGGAAAGAAAGGAAGAAACAGAAGGAAAAAGAGAGGAAAGAGCGTTTGAAGAAAGAGGGAAAGCTTTTAACAAAAGCTCAGCGAGAAGCCAAAGCCAGAGCAGAGGCTACTCTTAAACTACTCCAAGCTCAGGGTAAGCAGTAGAGCTTAATAATAATTAAAACCAAACTGAACCAAAAAACCCAACCAAACTGTATAATCATTATGGCTCTGTGTTTATTTTTTTTCCTATCTGGAACTAGGAGGGCAAGTACTGAGTGATTCCATGTAAAGCTGCTCTGTTGTCAAGAAAGGCAGTCTGTGCCCTCCCTTCCCCTTTATTTCTCAAGCAGATTTAAGTGCCTGTATTTTTATCTTACACTTTGTATTAAAAAGCTGGATATTCAGTCTACTTGCAGTTAAAAGATGTTACTTGTGGAACTTAGGAAAAAGCACTTAAAGAAGTGGTGTAGTCTAAAGGCCAGAAAAGCACATGGGCTGTGCTGAAGGTCTTGTAAGACCAGTGATCTGGATCTTGTTGAATTAATTCACATGCTTATTTAGGTGAGTGCACTGTTTTGCTTCAAAAACCATGGGGAAGTCCAGGGACGAGATATGTTTTTCTCTGGGATTTGCCAGGAGTATGTAAGAGCTTTCCTGCTTTTCTGTGAAATACAATCTGTCTCCATTAGAATGAAGTAAAATTGTCCAATATGTTGTAAGTAAAATGTCCTAAATTGTTCTTGGTAGCTGGTTTGTGACTAAAAAAAGGAAGTAATTTGTGGGAGCTGAGTGTATTTCTAGAGTACACTATCTGACACTTCACTGGTAGGTGAATGTATAAATGTAGGAATCTTCGTAGCTAGTAGCATGTTTGGCGCTCTTAAACATATGTGAAGGCTGTTTCTCCTTGGTTGTTGCTGTAGCTATTAGAATCTTTCTATTTATGTGCCCCTACAACTGGATTTTTGTCATATCTGAAATTCAAATCACTCAGTACCAGAAAAAAAAAATTGAATGTGCAGCAGTAATTCAGTTTTTAATTTGTCTTTGCACCAAACTTCTGGTTTTGATGGAATCCCTTCAAATATTACAGCACCCACTTCTGGTGAGGCAAAGATGAAGCTTGTGAATTGAACCTGGCATTATTTTGATACCTGAAACCATCAGTATTGTAAAATTAAAAAAAAACCCCTTAAAACAGCAAAAAAACAAAACCCTAAAACCTGAACAAATAAAACAAATAAAAAACCACAAACCTTCCCACACAGAGGGAAAGGGAAAATGTTATCTGCTGAACAACGTTAAGCATTTAAGAAGAGTTCTGCCTGTGAACTACTCCAAATTGTCTGAATTTAAGACCATTGACAGACAGGTTTTAAGTGATTTTTTTGCATAGCAGACCTTAAATTGTTAATCATGATGTATGTGTTCATGGCATTTTATGCAGGTTTGTGATAACTTCAAGCCTGCAGTTGTAGAATCCAATTGTTTTGTTTATATTTTGTTTCATTGCCATCACTTTCCTCCAGTTATCTGACTTCTTTTTGGGAGCAAGCAGGAGTATCTGAAAAACTATACTTCACTCAAGTTTTCTAGCTTTTGAATTCAGACTTTTAAAAAAGATAAAATATGCATTGAACCTACTTTCTACTATTTCTTCCTCCATCTTCCAATTTTGGAAAACATGTTCTTATTTAAACCAAAGTTTATGTTTATTAATTACCTGGATTTTCTTTTTAACAGATTTTTTGCTTGTTTTGCAGGTGTTGAAGTGCCATCGAAAGACTCTGTGCCAAAGAAAAGGCCAATATATGAAGACAAGAAGAGAAGGAAGCAGCAGCAGCCAGAAAATAAAGAAGGTGTAGTTTGCATATAGGGATACCTAATTGATCAGTCACATTTCTGGAAGTATTTCTAAAATAAATCAGCTAAATTTAAGCTAATTTCATTTTGGGGTTTAGATTTTCTAAATGTTGGGGATATACAGGGTGTGAAGGCCTTTTACAAATATGATGTTGAATGCTTTGTGTGCATATGTACATCAAATACAAAGTAGTTTAAATAATAGTGACTTATAATTAAGTCTGAGTTTGTCCCAGGATGAAAATACATTGATCCTAGTTTTAGTGCTTTTAAATTGGAGACAGTTTGTTCATTTGCTTTCTGGTATATAAAATCTGTTTTCAGCTCCTGGGTGCAAGTTGTTCAGAGCAGTTCAAAGAGCTTGCGTTTTTGAAACCTTAGAATTCATTGCCCGGGTAGATGTAGGTTGAACGTGTCAGTTTTTTACTTTTGTGGTTTGTTACTTTCCTCCAGGGGATTACTGTGGCTTTTCTCAAGACTAACCCTTAGTTGAAAAATTTCTTATGTGTTTCTTACTTAGCTGTTTTTTTTTTTAACATTAGTAATGTGCCTGCTTATCATTTATGGAGTGTGTGTAAAGAATTGAAAATGGTGCTTATCTGAATTGTATCAGTAATTTTTTTTCTTTCTTTAGTTTTCATTTTTAATGGAACAGTAGGGGAGGTGTGGGTAGTTCACTGGTATTACTTTGCTTTCTCTTGTCTTTTAAAGAAAGTGAGGAGTTGTTAATGTCAGTAACTGACCTAGCTTGTAAATGTGCTCAATTGCTTAGAAGGCCAAGTGTTTTCCAAATGGGCTGCAGTAGAGCTGTCTGTGTCAGTCAATTTGCACTTTGAAACTATGTAGCAACCAACTTCCTGTCTTGCAATTTCAGAAAGCGTGGAGGTAACTTCCCCAGCTGAAGATGCTGTAGAGCTGGAAACACCAGTGAAAGAAGAGGCTCCTCTTCCTATAGATCCAGGTTGGTGGTAATGCTAATAAATTTCAAACATTTAAGCTTATGTGTCAGTGGGCAGAATAGGCAGATAGGGCTGAATGGCCATCTTTTCTTGAGGTAGTTGCCTTTTCTTTTTTTTTTTTTTTCTCCTTTCTTAAGGGAGGAACTGATGAAATTTTATGGAGTAAAAGGCATGAAGCTTCAAAATGAGTGTGTAAAGGTTCCTTATTCTGGGCGAACTCCAGTGTTCAATTGGCTTGATCAGTTATCTCAAATGAGCTCATTGAGTGCCTTATTCACTCCCTTGACTTTTCACTTGCTTTTACAAGTCTGTATTGTCAACAGTTAGGTGGAGGTAGGGAGGAAATATGCTGCTTCTAGATTTGATAGTGCAATATTCACAGTGATTGTATTCTTTATGCCAGATGTTTTGCTTTCACAGGTACTGAATGAGGAGGCTATGTGTTAGCTTGTGAAACTGAGTTATCAGCAAGTTTGCTGGTCAGATTGTTGCCCTCATCTTTGCCTACACACAGTACTTGCTTGGTCAAAATCACATTGTACTGGACTTCTTTCTCTGCAAGGAGACTGTTTCCATTTTTACCCTTATTAAGTCAGACAAATACTGACAAAATATGCAGCTTTTGAAAACAAAGCTGAATGTGTCCTGTGATTCTAGCTTGACTTATCTCATGATTGCTGTTCTGTTGCCTTAAGAGAAGGGCTCACTGGCAGAACATTAGTTCCTAGCTAGTATTCTAGCAGTGTGGAACTTAGTCTTCATTTCTGAGAGCTGAAATTTATGACACATGTGCTGCAGCAAACATATGTTGTATAATGCCTCTTTTGGAGAGGATTGTATGTTTGCATTTTTCCATTTGTCTCTTACTAAGAGCTGCAGTCTTTTCATAAATCTAACTGAATTCCTGCTGAATCAATATGTTTAATGCTTCTGGAATCCATGGTATATTTATGTTAAGGCACCTGGTGTCCTTTTTATAGACAATTTGTATATTCTCACTAGTTAAAATTCTACTGTAACATGTATTCTTGTTTCTCTGCTACTTTGTTACACATGGTGACTGTTAATTGGGCAACTCCTTGCAAGGATCGTGACTGTGGTACAGGTTTGTGTGGCAGGCATTATGCAGGCAGGAACTAGATGAGTAGGTTTTCTGTGTCTTCCACAAAAGTTTGTCTAGGCAAAGATGGTTTTTGTGGAGAGAGTTGGAGATTATTTTTTAAGTATGCAGCATCTTCTTTTTATGGAGTGTGGAGATGCTTCAATAAAATTATGGTTACAGCAAACTTGCAAGTTGCAGTTGTCAGTATGTCAAAAGAAGGAGCATCTAAAAATGTTATATCTTGCTGGACTGACTTTTTTAAACTTCAGTGTTGGGTTTCTTGGTTTCAGAAGAAAAGGAGGAAGAAGATGAAACAGAAGATGCAGGTCTGGATGACTGGGAAGCTATGGTTAGTGATGAAGATGGAGAGAAAGGTGGGCATGTAAATACCAAATGTTTGTTTATTCTGGTTAAGAGGCTTTGGGCTAAGTTTTCTGTTTCTATAGGAAACAATATTTTACTTAGATTTTTCCTCTGCTCTGTTAGATAAATTGTGATAATAAATACATACAAGAACCTCTTCTCAAAAGCAGAGCTTTCAGAAGCCATGCAAATACTGCTTAAGGCAGCCCTTTAGAAATACTCTTATGTGGAGTTACCATCTAAAATAAATGGGTTGTAATTTTTTTGTCCTTTGTTACGGGAGTAAAAATCCTCTTCTCTAATATGTGCTTAAACCATCTCTGTGAGCTTGGAGAAACCTTTTACCTGGTATTGTATTTCTCTAGTAATAATTTCAAAGCTGTAGTATTTTTATTACAGGAATCTGGCAGCATCTAAGAGAGTACCCCCTGTGAGAAGTTTTCAAAGAAGTGGGGGAATAAAATGGTGTGAAGGTTAAGTGTGCATGTGTCATAGTTAATTCTTCTCTGCAAGGAGAGGCTGAAAGAATTGGGATTGCTCAGCCTGGAGTAGAGGAGGCTCTGGGGTGACCTAATTGCAGCCTTCCAGTACCTAAAGGGAGCCTATAGGAAAGATGGAGAGAGACTATTTACAAGACCATGTAGTGACAGGACAAGGAGAAATTGATTCAAACTTGAGAGTAGGTTTAGTTGAGAAAGAGCTTCTTTACTGTGAGGGTGGTGAGACACTAGAGGAGGTTGCCCAGAGAAGCTATGGATCCCCATCCCTGGAAGTGTTCAAGGCTAGTTTGGATGGGGCTTTGAGCAACCTGCTCTAGTGGAAGGTGTCCCTGCCTTTGGCAGGGAGGCTGTAACTAGATGGTCTTTGAAGTCCCATTCAGCCCAAACCATTCTGTGATTCTATGATATGCTTTTTTGAGAGGCAGGTTTAGAAGAAATGAAAGAATTGCCAGAACATATATATTCCTGTTCATGTATGCCAAAGGCCATATTCTGTCTGTACTCAACAGCAATGTTAATGGGAAACATTAGGGCTGTGCTACAGTGCAGGGATAACTTCCTTGCAGTGGTGGAGGAAAGTGTATTTCTGTGAGCTGTCCTGAACAGGAGTTGATTACTGGACTTGGTGCTTCCTTAATGTCTTAATTGTTTCTTATGCTTAAAGACTATTTATTCATCAAGTACTTGTTACTTGCCTATACTTCTGACACCTGTGCTTTCAAGTTTAATACTTGACCTACAGATATGTACTCCAGAAAGGATTTAATTCCAGCACAGATGTGTTCCTCTGATTCTTTTGAGTTTTAAGGGCTGCTTGCCTACTGGAGTGTTTGTTTTAGTCCGGCACCACTGTCCTGGAGAGGACATAGCACTTCTTACTGCTTGGCTTAGAAGGCTCTGCCAATGGGATACAGAAAAAGAGCCTTCCTGGGAATTAGATTAAGTCTATTACTAAGCTGATGGACTATGAATGTAGCAAGGAAATGTTACTAATCTCTGAGAGCAGTGAGCCTGCCAGCAGTGTTGTAAGGACAATCCATGGTTTTAAAGTGATCATCAGCTTGCCTTTTATGATTTCACAGGTGATTATAAATGGGAAGCTTTCAAAGAAAGAAAACAAATTATTGATAAATTTTTTGTTTGTTTATTGAAGAATTCCTATGAAAAATGCTAATCTTCTCTGAACCATCTAAGAAAACCTGAAGATGAGATTTTTTTTTAATGGGTGTAAAAGAGACAATTTGTTCTGATTATTATGTCTGCTTAAATGAGTCTTCCTGATCAGTAGTGTACAAAATCCATATAGTAATGATTTGGAGTATTTTGGCTTTATGAGAAAGGTGTTGGTGCATTATTCCTTTATGAAGTGCACATGACTTTATTTGCAAACATTCAGGCATTCTTTAATGTTAAACATAAGTGTGCTGATAATATCATTCTTCACTCCACCCTAAATTTGCATTCTTTCTGGATTTGAACTCTGAACATGAAACACTTTTTTTTTCCACTTTTTTTTTTTTACATTTGAAGTTGATAAATGATCCTGACAAGCACTTATTGTAGAACCTACTCTCAGTCCTCATTCTTCTCTAGTAGTCTCTTTTGCTTTTTGGTGCCATCTCCCCCCAGAAGTGTAAACTTTAATAGAGAATTTTTACTTTACACTTTTTTTTTTAACAGAGAGCAAACCTGTCCATATTGAAGTCAAAGAACAAAATGAAGTGGATGATGAAGAGGAGGAGGAAGAGGAAGAGGAGGAAGAGGAAGAAGAGAGTGAAGAATCTGAAGACAGTGAAGGCAGTGAAGATGAGGATGAAAAGACTTCAGATGAGAGAGAGCCAGACTCCCAAGCTATTGGAAAACAATCTATGGAGAAAAAGCCTAGCAAGGAAATTAGCTCTGATTCTGAGTATGACTCTGATGATGACCGCACTAAAGAGGAGCGTGCTTATGACAAAGCTAAACGGAGAATTGAGGTATTAAAATACACTTGGATTCTTATGTTGTATAATAAACAGATTAATTTTCAGTTAATTTTGTCAAATTTGTCAAAATGGTGGTTGTGCCAGGGCTAATATTTAAGCAGGTTCAGAGATTGTATTAATTAAGAAAAAAATACTTGGTTTTGTGTGAAGATAAAGTATTTGTTTTTAGGTAACTTGACCACAAAGATGGCAACTTAAGTGTTGTTCCCCTCCACCTCTACATCCCTCCTGGAAAAAGAGGCTTTTGTTTTTTATAGATATTTTCAAGTTCTAAACGATGTGTCTAAACTGTTCAGTGCTTTCATGGCTGCTAATGTTCTTGGTTTCCTCACCCAAGGTGCTTGTTCAGAATGCACCTTCAGCAAAGCTACTGTTGGTGGTTATAACAACTTAGCCTACTAGACTGTTAGAAGAACCAACCAAACAGAAATGTAACTGTTAGTCAAAAATTTTTGATTTACCAAAAGAGGGATGACAGACCTTAAATTGCCTTGAAAATATAAGTCCCACAGCTAACTCTGTGTTTGTGTGTATGTAATCAAGTTGAGAGGTGAGCTGTGGTTATTGGTTTATACTTACCAATTTTTACATGTCTTTTACATAGAAACGACGAGCTGAAAACAGCAAAAATATGAATACTGAAAAGCTCAGAGCACCAGTTATTTGTGTCCTGGGGCATGTAGACACAGGCAAGACCAAAATTTTAGATAAGGTAAGGTGTGGAGAACGAAGGCACTGCCTGTGCCTCTTGTTTAAGCATTTATTTTTTTGGTTGAAGACAGAAGGAATTAGAGTGTGCTCAGACGTTTCTGGTCTTTTTTGTCTTTAGCTCCGCCACACTCACGTGCAGGACAGTGAAGCTGGTGGTATCACTCAGCAGATTGGTGCAACTAATGTTCCTCTTGAAGCTATTAATGAACAAACTAAGATGGTGAAAAATGTAAGTTACAGCACTTCAACAACTGCATCTTAAAAATATGAAATGTAGACTAATAAAGGCCTTGTGAGATTTCCTGACATGGACAGATGTACCTTCCCCCCCACCTCTAATTTTGTGGTCTATTGTTTTTTAATTCCTATCATTCCCCCAGCAAAGGGGAGGCTGTCTCATTTTTCATACATTTGATTTCAGTTAATGCATTGCTGTTTTTTCAGAAAAATATGAAGATACTGTTCACTCTGTTCTGGACAGTGCACATATGTACACAGACTGCTTACTTTTCAGTATTTTGATTGTAAATTGAGACTCTTGAAACCTCTTGAGTATATTTTGTGTTGAAACCTTACCTTTTGCTGTGTGTACTGAAATTTGGCCAATTTCTTGGTGATGAATTTTATCATGTTACAGAACAGTTAACTATGTCTGTATCAATTGTTGTGGATATTCTATCCTATTTTGCTTGCAGAAGCAGCTGGCTGAAAAGCCTTGGTGTAGTAATGGCTTTTTCCAAGATTTAACTCAACTTAGTAAACCTGTAAACTTAGGGGAGAGGAGAAAATCATCAAGCCGAGGGTGGTACATCTCACGACCCTGAAAAGGCTTTTCTTCTGTAGGCTGCCTTGTCTTACAGGTTTTAGCTTTGCTTGTGGCTAGTTGGCACCTGGAGGAATGTGCTGCGTCATTTTTTTTAATGTTGAAATGACTGTTGACTGATTTGGTTTATAGAGGGTGCTGGCCTTAAAATATGTATCTGGATTTTTGAAGTGCAGACTGTCAGTAATGTTGCCAGCTCTTATTTTGTTCTTTTTTCTTCTCGTGTAATCTCTACAAGATGGCTAATATTTTGAAATGTTAGTTTGACAGAGAGAACATAAAAATTCCAGGCATGCTGATAATCGACACTCCAGGACATGAGTCTTTCAGGTAACGTTTTTCTCACAATGTTGTACTTCTCAGAACTGATGGCAAAAGCATCTGGAGATATTCTTAGCAAAGTGTGATCTTTGCTTAATCCATTGTTTTAGTTCTCACTTGAAAAAAAGTCCAACAAAACCAACCTAAAGTAGAGGAATTAAGTGGATTTGCTTCATTTGCAGGTGCTTTTTATATCTGGTTAATTGCTGGCCTTTTATAGCTGATTAATTTTCTGTCTTCGTGCCAATTGAGCCATGAATATCTGAAAAAGCATGTAAATAAATAGTTAGTGTAAGAGGAAAGATGGAAGCAGGAAGCTAGCTGGAGGAAAAAAGGTGAGGATTTCAGGTGACCTAAGTACTTGAAAAATTAAAACTTTTTTCCTAGTCTCTCATTCATAGTGTCCCAGTTAAGGTAACTGAGTTTGTAAGTCTGGAAGTTACTAATTACCCAAGTTATCTGAGTTTTAGCAGAGATCAAATGCATTCTAGGAACACCAGTGGCATACAGGCAAGCCACTAAATCAGCTTTTAAGGGTAAAACATGACAAGCATAACTGAACTCACTGAGGTGAGATCTTGGATGAAATCTTGAAACAGAAGGATTAAGACTTTGGTGTGACATTTTTCAGTAAAAACCTTTGTAAGCATTGAAATGCTGTGTTGTGGAGCACTTGGTAATGTTCAGATCAGTACCTTGGCATGGTACCTCTTACAGCTCTCCATCATCTAGCCAGGTTTTGTTTGCCAACAAAGATGTGATTGTCTCTTTACCTTGTATTATATAAAATCATGATAGACTTAGAGTTTATGCAGTATATAAAAAGAGTCTTGTTCAGGTTTTACACTCCTGCATTTCACTTCAGCTGTCTCAGTTGTTGCTCAGAAAATGATCAGAACATATCTTGCATTGTAAAAATATATCATAATATGCAAACATTCAGGATAATAATAATTTCTTAGTTTTGCTTACACATTCATTAATGTATTTTGTTAAATGAAAATTACAAAGTGTCATTTGAATGGTTTACATTTTTGAGGGGAAATAACTGATGAGCTTTAGCTTTTTGTTTGTCAGTGTAAGTTTGACATTGTACTTGCTGTTTTTATAAAGGTTCTGTTGCTAAATAACTGATTTTCTTTTTTCCCTGTCTTTTAATGTCACAGCAATCTAAGAAATAGAGGAAGCTCACTTTGTGATATTGCTATACTTGTAGTTGACATCATGCATGGTTTGGAACCACAGACAATTGAATCAATAAATCTGCTGAAATCAAAGAAATGCCCCTTCATAGTAGCTCTCAACAAGGTAGGATAGATTTTTATCCTAATAGTATATTTCTCCACTTTAATGATGCACTTGGCATTTGACAGTTGTCTTTTGTCTTCCTTGAACTGGCATTGTTTTGTGTAAAATCTGAAGGGGTGGTTCTTGGGTCCTGTGTGTTGTATTTTTCTGTGTCCTTGATACCACAATGGCTCTATGGGAGCTTTGCAGAACAATCAGTTCTTAGAGTCCTGACTGGTAAATTTTGTTGCCTTATGTAGCTTCTCTATATGATTCACAATTCTGGAAGTTGTACTTCAATTGTGGGGTTTTTTTCCTTGTGCCTCCTTACATAGATTTGTGTCAATTTTCTGATAAAATTCCAACACAAGCTTCATGTTGATGAGTCATACTTTATTTTAGCCACCGATACTGGTCAGTTTGGCTTGAAGACAAGCTGACTTTAGGCCATGGAGCAGTAATGCTGATTGCTAGTGGAAAGTGTTTTGGGCTTTGCAATATTAGATGGAAAATTTACCAGTTCTTTTCAGCCCTGTTTTGAAAATCCTTTGCATGAGAAATTACGCTGCATGTTTGTGATGACTCAGTGAATTATTTTATACATATATGGAAATTACTCATGTCCATTGACTTTGGAAGCCATCTGCTATGCTGAGGGAGAGCTGTCAGAAGGCTATTCGTGTGCAGTGTAAAAATTGCAATATACTTGAAAAATGAAAGGTGCTTTAAGATTGAAGGTGATTGGAACTGAGGAGGCCATTATCTCATTGCCAAAACCAGCTACTTTTTGAAAGAATGCAAACAGCCTCTTGGATGGAGAGGTGTCCAGGCCTTGTGGCAGAGCAGTAGAAAGTTCTCTTGTGGTCAACCCGAAGACCCGAGTGTTATTTGTTGCCATCAAAGGCCTACAGTGAGCCTGAAATAAAATGCCAGAGCTCTTAGCTACTTAAAGTTATAGTTGTATTATTTGACCAGGTTATAATCAATTTTCTTAAGATGCAGTTTTGATTTCTATAGCAAATATATTTTTGGGCTAAGTCTGTCCTGCTTTGGCAGCTATTGTGGGGAAGTGTTTCTGAAATACAGTTGTGTCTTTTGAATAACCCCACTCTGGTCCCTTCTCTGTAGCAACATGGGAAAGGGTCCATATTTACCAGTAAATTTTAGAAGTTCTTTGTAAAACTAGTGTAGTCTCTTTTCAGGAAAAACCACAAACACATCCATGGTTTTGGGGTTTTTTGTGTGTATGGGAATCTATAAACAGGTCTCTTATGTTTTATTTTAACCTTGGTGTAATTTATGCACATAAACTTTTTCCATATGAAAAAGATTACTATAGTTTGAATTTTTAAAATCTGAATAACATTGCTATCCTTTAATACTGCCTGACATAAACAGAGCTAAATATAGCAGCCGAAGCAAATAAGAACACTTTAATTTGATTACTGGAGCAGATAGATGGCTGGCTAAGTTGGTTGATAAAGTATTTCTCACTGATGATGTGGCATAAGCATAAAGACACCCTTTAGTAAGCTGCATAAGGTGACATACTATTGTATTTTCAAGATTGATAGGTTATATGACTGGAAAAAAAGTCCAGATACAGATGTAGCTGTCACCTTAAAGAAGCAGAAAAAGAATACGAAAGATGAATTTGAAGAACGTGCAAAAGCTATCATAGTGGAATTTGCAAAACAGGTAGGTTGGAATATTCAAGCTTAAAAGTGTTAGTAAAGAGGTGTTTGGTGGTGTGGTTTATTTTGGGTGAGTGGGTGGTTTTTGTTTTGTTTTGTTCTTTCCCCGTTCCTCAAAACAACTTGGAATATCAAGAAAGCTGTTTCATCTCTTCTGACACATTGGTGTTAACCTCTTATAAACCAAACTTTGTTGTTTTTACATTTTGCATAATTTTAAGTGCTCCATCCTTACTGCTGGTTTGGAGAAAAATAACTAATTTCTATGCATGGTCAATGGAGTCATGAATAGCAGTTGAGGTTTTCTGTCACTGTTCTCTTACTCTTTGGGAATATCCTGAGAGAATCCCATCTGTCTCTTTCTCTTGGATGCTGGCAGGGTGTGAATCACATCAGTTCTGGGAACTTCCTCTGTTGGTGACATACAATGCTGTCTAGAAGCTAGATGGGGTAATTAGCTTTGTAGAATTATCCCACACTGCTTCCAACTGTGGATTGAGGCTTCCTGTTCCATAGCACGCTGTCAGTAACAGTGTTGGCTTTTTAAATTGGGATTTTGAAAATGCAGTGGTATTTGCCATTTGAATGTTACTGTCAATACTGATGTGTATATGTGCTTTTCCCTATGTAACTGTTAATCCTGATTCCAGGGCTTGAATGCTGCCTTGTTTTATGAGAATAAGGATCCCCGCACTTTTGTTTCCCTTGTACCTACCTCTGCTCACACAGGGGATGGCATGGGAAGTCTGATAGCTCTTCTCGTTGAGCTCACACAAACCATGCTGACCAAGAGACTGGCTGAGTGTCAGGAGCTGAGAGCTCAAGTCATGGAGGTAATACATTAACTCTTTCTTGAAATTCATATAGAAATTTCTCCCTTCTCTGCATCCTTCCTTCTGGTAAAAAATGTGTGTTTGCACTGCTTAAATAGGAAGTGACTTTTTCCCCCCTTTCATTCAGGTTAAAGCACTGCCAGGCATGGGCACTACCATAGATGTTATATTGATTAATGGACGTCTGAGAGAAGGAGACACCATTATTGTTCCTGGGGTGGAAGGTCCTATTGTGACTCAGATTAGAGGTCTGCTGCTGCCTCCTCCTATGAAGGAGCTGCGAGTTAAGGTATGGCAGCTGTTACTGTACTGACATTTATAACCAGGAAAAAATTAAATCAAGCTTCATAAGAAGAGACTGTAGTAGAATGTGGTATATTAATGGTGTCTAAAGGGAGCTTCAAGGGGAATGCAGGGGAAATCTGGTGCCTTTTTTGAAAATGCACTTGTATGTTCATGTTGGGGTGTGTGTTGTCACAGCAGTGGCAAAGAGAATGATCAAGGAATTACATTGCAGTGAGGATTAGGGTGTGTATGCTTTAATAAGGGATTCCAGTATGTGGCTACATGTGAGAGGGAGATGCCCATCTCAAATGGAAACTGGAGTGTACCAGTACAGAAACTTCTGTAATAATAATAATATTAGTAGAACTGTTTTTTTAGTAACAAAAACCATATACACTTATATTTGAGAAAAGTGAACACATGAGTTCCTAGGGCTGGTTGGTGAGTGGCAGTGACCAGGACTTCTGCAGAATCTGCAGCCTCTTGGCATTTTCAAGAGTTGTAGGTTCTGCTGGCCTTATTAGCCTGAGGAGAGGCCCTGAATTTAAAATCCTTCCTGCATGGCTTTCCTTGAAATGAGGAGGAGACACAGAATCAAAAGGCTGTAAATAAATTAATGCGTATATTAAGATTAATGCATGCAGTTCAAAGATGATGAAAAGAGCTGCTTTGATGTTTCCTGTTTAAAAGGGAAGGAATAAATGTCCGCACAGACTTGTTTTAAGGCAAAGAAAACCATATGGGTAAACTAGGTGAATGTAATAGGATAAACCTTTCAGGTTTAGGAACGCTGAGCAGAGGAGGTAAACCTAGGGTAGCTGTTGGGCTTTTTTGATGCAGGCAGTGAGGATGCATTTTGATTCAGCTTGTTCATGAGGAATTGTCATCTTTGAAATAAGACCCAGATTCTTGGAGTGGAGGGCTAAAGGATAGAGGTTTGCAGGAACAAAGTGCTTATTGAGGAAGGAAGCTGCCTTGCAGTTTTAAGAAAAGTATGGGACATCTAAATAAAAAATTAGGAAACAGAAAATCCTTCCAACATCAATTTAAAGATCTTCAGAAATAACTGGTTTTGTTATGTTTTAGAGCCATGCCCTGAGTGTGACATCTTTGAGGTTCCCCTGGATGGGGAGAGAGCCTGGGAAATTGTACATGGAATTAAGCACATGAGAAGGCTGGATGGCCTCCAGTGGGAGAGTGAGACAGCCCTTCCTGCAGAGAGGCTTGGGCTGTGTGTCAGTAAGCTTTAGTGTTTTTGTTAAGCTGTTGGCATCTTCCCATCACTTGCCTATGGGGCTCAATTTGTGGGTTTTATTAGTGAGTGGATGCCTATTATTGCTTGCTTTTTTCTAGTACATGTTCCTTTTTGGCCCCCTTCTCTGCTTTTAGAAGATTTCCCTGTGCCCTGCCCACCTCGGCAGGGGTGCAGGGGGTGTCTGAAGGGAGAGGAGCAGGAGGACTGAAAGGTGCAAGTGCAAAGCAAAGACAATCATGCTGAAAGTTGGGAGCTGCTGCGCTGCACTGCTCCCTGCCGTGTTCTTCAGCTGCTCAGCACAGAACTCTTAGCTAGTGTGTATATTCTCTTTTTCAGAACCAGTATGAAAAGCACAAAGAGGTTGTTGCTGCTCAAGGTGTGAAGATTCTTGGGAAAGATTTGGAAAAAACCTTGGCTGGTTTGCCTTTGCTTGTAGCTCATAAAGAGGATGAAGTCCCAGTCCTCAAGGTGAGGTGGCTGATGTTGAGCTACAACACACTGAGGGTAACTTCAGCTCTCTGGTGATGAAACTCAAATGTTGAGAGCTGAATTTGCAAATAACTGGGTATTTTGGTTGATTTAAAAACTGTTCCAGTAACATGTTTTGTGCCCATGTGAAGCTTTGGTGGTGTGATGTTTTTAGTATCTTGACCATTAGTTTTTTCCCTGATATTTTGCTGAGGTGTCTGTGCTGCTAGAATAAGGTTTGAAAACAAGTATCATGGCATAGTTTGACTCTGTTAATTACTGATTTTGTATTTGTAGTAAATTATGGATATATTCCAATCACATTATATTAGGTATATATCTCCTAGTGCAGTTCTGCAAACTCTCCTAATTGCAAAGCTAATTTAAGACTTTTGCAATAAATTTCTTTTGTGACTTACATGTTAAAAATGGTAGAGGAAAGGATGTAGCTATCCTAAACTCAAAACTGCTCCATTTTGCTTCTCTAAAGGCAGGAAGTTAGCTTGCTAATTTGCTTTTAATTTACATGTTGCCAGTTTACACGTTGCTAATTTAATTTTAATCATAGTCTTCCTTTAGTCTTCTGTCTACTTATTTGTGCCTTTGAAGGGAGGTTAAACTTTTGGGATGTCCAAACACAGACCTTGTTGCTGGGTCCGTACGAGTATTTACTTCAAGTGTACTACTGGTAGTAGATACACAATGGCTAAAAGTCAGTGGCAAAGCCCATTCATCTGCCAGAGAAAGAGACTTTAGTGTTTGAGGTTAGAAGGCATGGGCTCTAAAAAATGTGGTTTTTTTCACTTCTCTAAAAGCAACAAATTGGCTTTGCTGCTCTTGCATCCTGTTTGGTACTCAGGCCTAAAAAATTCTCAGGATCCTTTCCAGCTCGTGCTTTTAGGTGTCAGCTTTTGTCATTGATCCCCAGGCAGCTGAAGGCATTGCCACACAATGTGGGCCATGTGTTTGCTCAGCCTTGCCAGCAGAAACTTGTACTGCTGGGGAAAGTGATGTGTAGTCTGCAGAGAAATGTTACCAGCTCTGAAGGTGGGCATCTGCTCAGTTTTGTGTGATCATCTTCCTACAAAATCCTCAGGTCTAGTTCAGCTCAGGCTTTTCTAATGCCAGAAACAGCCAGTATCTCACAGGCTGTGTGTGACTTACACTGCAGCTCTGTCACTTGGGACCTATCACCATGGCTGTTGCTTGTTTTCAGCAGCTCATGAACAGGAAGATTTTGTACCCTGAGGCATAAATAGCAAGAGAACTAAAACTTGATTTTTCTCTCCTTTTTTTTTTTCCCTAAAGGATGAACTAATACACGAACTGAAGCAAACACTGAATGCAATCAAATTAGAAGAGAAAGGTGTTTATGTCCAGGCTTCTACTTTAGGCTCTTTAGAGGCATTACTTGAATTTCTTAAAACATCAGAAGTGCCAGTAAGTACTACTGTGCTTTGTCTGATGCCATTGACTCTGTGTTTAGTCAGTAAATGTTTCCTTTTCACTCAGAGATTAGTGACTTGATTTTTGTGGCTTTCTTCAACAGTATTCAGGAATTAATATAGGTCCTGTCCATAAAAAAGACGTTATGAAGGCCTCAGTTATGTTGGAGCATGACCCACAGTAAGTACCTTTGCTTTGCTGCGCTGATAAATGCGCAGTGGGGCTGCAAGCTGCGCTGGCTCTGTGGTGAGCCTGCTGAACTGCTGGGCTGGCTGTTCCCTGCAGGTACGCCGTCATTCTGGCATTCGATGTGAGGATTGAACGGGACGCACAGGAGATGGCTGATAGCTTAGGAGTTCGGATCTTTAGTGCTGAAATAATTTATCACTTATTTGATGCCTTCACAAAATATAGACAAGATTACAAAAAACAGAAACAAGAGGAATTCAAGTAAGTATGAGCAATTGTCTTCTGGATGTTTCCCAAAGAAGTGTTTCTCTTATTTTAGTATAAATGAAGCTGTATTTAACTACTTGTTTCCTTATTACTTAGCATATAGTTCTGATGGAAAGGGAGGAGAGGAGGAAGATGGTAGGACAATAAATTGATAGTTTTCAAGAATTCAGTGCTCCAGTCTAATTGTTTAGATCTGGATTAGGCCTAGTAGGGTGAGAGCTGTGAAAGCTGTGCAGCAGATGCAGGATTCAGCTAGAACTGTTGTATAATATGGAGTGTTTTTATTACAGTTTGTTTTCTGTACTTGGCTTCTCTTCCTAGATTGTGGCAGATGGGTTAGTCTTGCAGATTTAAAAAAACAAAACTAAAAGGATTTGGATTCTATTGTTACATATTCATGTGATCCCAGTGTAGAGGGCTTAATTCTGACTGCAGTAACATGAATATGTAATCATTCAAGGATTTATAGGGACCCAAAATTAATTTTTGCAATCATGTCATTGGGTGGCCTTCAGTAAAATAAGGACAGTCAAAATAAATGAAAATGTGTTTTGTTTCATATTGATCCCAACTTGAGTTTGTTTAGCTCAGCTTTTAAATGTATTTGTTCACTTGGCAAAGAAAACCCCTTGACATCCTGGAGTTCAGGCAGCAATATTTCTATTCCTGTGTTCTTGTGAGGCTATAATTACACTGTAAAATTACTACTCCTTTGGTCTTGGTCTAAGTTGAGTGCTCAAGCCTGTCAAATTAAAATCCATGCCAGGCATGAATGATTATTACTCCCTGTAGTTCTTGAAGAACAGGTATGGACTACAACTAGCAAGACTGAAAAAGAGTTTGTTTCCTGCTGTTCTCCAAGTAACACTCCTAGAATGAATGCCCAAGAAGTGTGGGAGAAGGCAGAACTGTTAATGATACACTGGAACAGTGGATGTATCTTTCAAAGTGCCTTTTCTTGTCACCTTCCAGGCATATAGCAGTGTTTCCGTGCAAGTTGAAAATACTCCCTCAGTTCATTTTCAACTCTCGTGACCCAATAGTGATGGGTGTTGTGGTTGAGGCTGGCCAGGTGAAGCAGGGGACTCCCATGTGTGTACCTAGCAAAAATGTAAGTAAGGGGCCCTTCCCACTGCATGTTTGATCCAGCTGGTAGTTCCTGGGATGATGCACCTTGGAGTGCTTGCATGCTTTTCCTCAGTGCACAGATTGCTGGTGGGAGATGAGGGTCAGACTTGCAGATCAAGTCTTTCTTCTGGTGCTCAAATATCTCACAGCACTTGGCCAGAAGAGTTGAGCCCTGGAGCAGGGCACAGGAAGTGGCTGGAGGGCACCTGCCAGTTCTGTGCTGTGGTATTGAGTAATGGGCAAAATTGTCCTACCTGGTAGCTAAAAAAGGGGAGAACCAACTCTTGACATTTTAAGGGCTAACCAGCTGATATCCCAGATGAGCTGTGGGAGGTTGGTGTCCCTGCCCTTTTCAGGATGGAGCACTTGCTGTGCTGTACGTTTGGCTTGTGCTGAGGTGGCAGCTCTGCCAGTGCAGCACTTCCTGCAGCAAGTCTGTGCCTACAAACGAGTTTAGAGAAGGGTGCATGCACAGAGGTTTGGATGTGTTACATACAGCTGCTTCATTGTATTACAGTTTGTTGAAATTGGAATAGTCACAAGTATTGAAATAAACCACAAACCAGTGGATGTTGCAAAGAAAGGCCAAGAAGTTTGTGTTAAAATAGAACCTATTCCTGGGGAATCACCTAAAATGTATGGACGACATTTTGAAGCAACAGATATCCTCGTCAGCAAGGTAAGAGCAATCTGCGTTTGTGGAGAGGGCTTAGGACAGAGTGGCAGCTTGCTTGAAGTGGAAACGTAGCATAAAGCCTCAAAAACAGGGGAGGAGCCTTCTGTCACAGACTGACTTTCACTTGGGAGGGTGTGTGTGGCATTGTGCAGCCCAGGTCTCTGGAGCCATGGTTTGAGGTCTGTAGTGGTGCCTCTGCAGAGGCTGAAGGAAGGAGGTGCTGTGGCTGCAAAGACCTTGCAGCTCAGAGCACCTGAGAGGGCAAAATGCCACACTTAGTATTTGCCAGCTGTTTGTACAGAGAGCTCAGCAGTCCCCCAGGACACCACAGCCTGTGCTTGAAACTGCACAACAAATAGCAATCCTCCAGTTGCTCTGACTGTGGGGCACTGTGGGCTTGAATGAGGAGATGATCCTTTGCTTCATCTTTTGCTGTAGGAAGTAAAGCCACAGCTCTCCACCTTCATAGGACACCTCCTGCCACACACGTGCCACGGGTGCGTGCACACAAATGAAGGGCCAGTAGGGCCTGGGATAGGGACAGGCTGGGGTTGCTGGTCCTGTAGGCCCCTGGTGGAAGCAGGAGACCTCTCCAGTTCTTGCCTTACTGCATACGGTGTGCGATGGTCTGTCCAGCTAGAGCCACTCTAGACCAGATAATGGACATGGTGTGAGGAGAAATGAAGGAAAACAAATACGTTGGGTCATTCAGCTGATCAGTAGCAAATGGGGGCTTAGAATGAGTTTACCTGGTGTGCAGAATGCCCTTCCTTCAGAATAACTGTTTCCAGTGTGCTGCTGTCAATTCCCGTGCGTTTCTGATGGGTTTGTCTCGTGTGTTACAGATCAGCCGTCAGTCCATCGATGCTCTGAAGGACTGGTTCAGGGATGAGATGCAGAAGTCTGACTGGCAGCTTATAGTAGAACTGAAGAAAGTGTTTGAAATCATCTAGATAACTTTTGCAGCAATGGGGAGGCAGGAATAAACGCACTCTTCCTGTTACTAAAAAAGTTACCAACAAAGTCCTGTACTGAAGACAGTGTTGGATATATGTTTGGGAGGAAAATATGTGGATAAAATGTTTTCCATGAGAAACCAAGAAATTTACACTGGTTTGACAGTGGTCAATTTACATGTTCCCATGGTTCCAATGTGCCTGTTCACCTCTCCTACTACCCTTCCTAATACTGGCTGCTGTTTTAAAGTTTGCCCTTCCCTCTCTTACACCTTCCTTCCACCATTTTTCCCTCCTTCTCTCCAAAATAAAATAAAATAAATTGAATTTTTATTACAGAACTAAAGCTCTTTCACTTTTATACTGATGAGAGCAGTACTGCAGTATTTGATTAACCAAGCTTCTGCAGACTTTGTGATTCTTGGGACATTTTTGATGTAAGAAATACTTCTTTATTTATGCATACCTCTTTCCTTGACTTTCTTTTCCAACATTC
Organism: Euphonia xanthogaster; assembly: GCA_034509185.1. Lineage (NCBI taxonomy): Eukaryota > Metazoa > Chordata > Aves > Passeriformes > Fringillidae > Euphonia > Euphonia xanthogaster. The sequence goes on along the minus strand of JAYDZK010000056.1, from coordinate 39,149,915 downwards.
TTCTGCTTTGTGCCTATAGAGATTTTTTAAATAGAAAATTAGGCAATTGGGTATCTCTGTATTTGCTTTGTGTGAAACAATGTTGTAAAAGCATAGCTGCCCACCTTTTACTGCTTGTACAGTTCATGGAAGTCAACCTGTAATCATTATAATGCAGAGCCACAAATAAAGGAGATGGACATAGCAGCCCATTTGTTTTACAGTTTGCTTTGGTAATCCAAATTTCACTTCATGGGCTGTGGCAAATGTGGAAAGGCCAGGCAGGGACCCTCTTGCCTCCCTCTGCTTGGCAAAAGGCTGGAGGCTGTTCCAGCAAAGGCGGTTCCTCCTCAGCATGCACTTCCTGTGTGCTCAAGGTGGTGATGCCAGGGTTCCCGAGGCACGGGAGGGGCAGGCCAGGTGTTCAGCACGGCAAGCTCCCGCGGAGGTCAGAGCAGGCAGATCCAGCTGCTGCTCAGGGTGTGAGCACCTGCCAACAGCTGCCGGGCTGGGAGCTGTGACTTTGGATGCTGCATCACAGCTGTGGAGCCACCTGCCAGCGTGGGACTGAAGCAGCTCCAGCGTGGATGTTTGTGATGATCAGGAGGCAGTCTGCAATCCCAGCATTCTCCTACCCCCCTTCCCCCTTCTGCCTCCCTGCCTGGGATGACAGTTTGATGTATTCTGTGTGAGGCTGTCTCTGGGTAACTCAGCTCATGCTGATGGGAGCAAAACAAACATTCTTCAAAAGCACAAGCTGAAACAAAATTGAGGATCGTTTATGCAGCTGAGATTTTTAGCATTTAAGATACTTAGAAGAGTTTAACATTCAACACACAGTTTGATCAGATTTCTTCTGTCACTTGGATTATTTTTTTTGTTGGAAAAATCTGAATGTTATGATTGAGACTATGTGGACTCCATTACAAAGGAACATTTAGTAACTCACCTTCCTTTGCAATTGGACTTTAACTTTCTGGATTTTTTTTTTTGTTAGACTTTAAACTTGCCCTTGAAAAGGACCTTTTCACTATGGTTGGTGTGTGGTGCAACTTCCCATCAGTGGGTGAACACAATGATCAGAGGGAGGAGACTGCATTTAATTGTTAAAATTTTCTTTTGCAAACTATGCAATCATGAAAACTACCACTAATAAAAAGTTCTTAAGAACACAGATGTCAAAAGTGTGGTCAATGTATTATTCTTTGTTCCCTCAAATCCATAAGGGTGTTCTTCCCAGATAAAAACTTTGGGAAACAGATACGCTCCTTTGGCAGGCTCCTGTTGCGGAACTTAAAATAGCCTGACAATTAATTAATGCTGAGTCCTTTTAAAGAGGCCAGCTGTACATCTGTCTGAGCGCCAGTTCCAAAACCAGGGCTCTACCTGAAACCTGACTGGTAAAATACCTGCTTGAGTTTCAGCAGTACCTGCCTTGATGGCAGCAGCTGAGGTGGTTTTTCTAAACCAAGGTGAAGAGAAGAAGGCAGCTTCAAAAGCAGGAACTGAAGGGGCTGCAAAAGACCCAACCTAGAAACTAATGGAAACTTGAGAGGTCTCGGCTCAGACAATGTCCATCTCTCTCAAGACATGTATCAACGACTGGATGCAAGAAATGAGCACCTTCAGGTGTTTATTCAACATGGATCAGCCTCCCCCAGCCTGCTCAAGGTCCCTGCTGTCTCAGGCCCTCCTCATGCTGTGGGAGAAGCTCCAATCCCAGCGGCACCACTGGGGCCTGTGCTTGAGAGTTGCTCTGTGCTTCTCTCCTACCGAGGGGCCTAGCACTGCAGCTGCCTCTCACCAGTGCTGAGGGAACAAGCTCCTGCCCTGACTCCTGGGGATCTTCCTCCTGCAGCCTGGCAGCTGCCTGTGCTGTGCCGAGCCCCAGGCCTTACTGCAGAGCTGGCCCCTCCCTCCCTGGGAGCAGAACCTGGCACCTCTGTGCTGAAGTTCATGAGGTTCCCAGCACCCTCCTGTGCCCTCTCAGCCCACCCTGTGCCATCAGAAACGTGCTGAGGCTGCACCGCCCCATCGCCCAGGTCCTTTACAAAGGGGATGAATAGGACTGGACCCGGTACTGGCTCTCGGTACCACTTGGGCCTGGCCCCTAACAGGACTTTGTACCACTGACCTCCACACTCAGTATTCAGTAAACTTCTCTGTCCAGCCTGTTCTTCACCTTCTCCCTGAGAATGGTACAAGAGATTTAACAAAAAGCCATACTGAAGTCAAGGAAAGTGACATCTCCTACCCTTCCCTCATCCGTCACCTGGCTGTAGAGGTTGGTACCTCTCCCAGTGTGTGGAAGGAGGAAGCCAAGGTCACAACCTAAAGCTAAAACCCTGCTGCCACTGCTGTAAGCTGTGCTGCAGCCAGGGATGTACCACACAGCTTTCTCTGCCCCAGCTGTACTGGCAGCTGCAGCTGCTCTCCAGCAGCAGCTCCTGCCCTGTGCTAGGCAAGGTGCTTCCATTTAAGCTAGTGGCGCAAATACTGCTCCAGGGTTGGCTCCACCTTGCATTCCCGCTCTCAATTCTATGCCCAGCATTATATGGGATACTTCTCACCTCCTCCCATCATTTCTCTTACCAACTTGGTTTTTGTCAAGTGCTCTTCATTCTCTCCATGTCCCTGAACAGCCTTGTTCAACGTATTGGGCCAAGTACAACTGTGTGAGGCTGGTGCACACCTGCAAAAAGCAGACTTGCCCAAAACATGAACTGCAGGGATGCAAGCTCACCCCCCAAGCAGGGACACAGTGATGGGATGGTTTACTTCGTCTCAGCTGCTCCCTACAACCTATTTTGTTATGCTGCATGAAGCAAATGCGTGCCACAGGCTGGGGAGAATGGAGCTTTTTTACACGTGGCTCTACCTTGAGTAGGAGCAATGCAGAGGACAGATGCAGGCTTGACCAATGCTCCATGTTGGCTACTCCTCTCGTCCTTTACAGTGCTACTTTGGGGTCACTTGCCTTCCTCCAGAAGCACGTCAGAGGTGACAGGACACCCAAGGTCAGACAGCACCCAGGCTTCAGCTGACATCCTGTGTGCTTCAGGAGTGGCTGGGCCACCCTGGCTTGAATCTTTGAAGGATGAAACTGAAAATGAACTCATATTTTTCCCTCAGCTTAAAATCTGTAATAAAGTTAGCAAAGAAGAAACAGAAAGTGGCCAGGTGCCTGTACAGCAGCCTCCTCCATGTGCTGAGGCAGTGCCACCATGTAAAACTTTGTGAAATGAATCAAAGCTGCAGCTTTAGTAAAAGGGGTTCACTATATTCAAACTGAAGCATCACAAAATAGAATCAGTACAAAAATATACATACAGTTCTTTATTAAACAACTGTAAACACTTCACTGTAAAAATCCATAAAACTTTATAAACAAACATTTTGTAAATAGATTCTATACTACAATAAAAGAATTTTAACACAATTATTTACATGCAATACTGACAAATTTGGCACTTTCTGAAAAGAAATGTACAAAACACTTTGTTGTTTAAAAAGAAATTTCAAATTATAAAAACTCAGGGCATTACTATCATGCACTTTGCAAATACCTCACAAGCACTTATGGCACAGCTAGCAGAGAGCTCCAGGCTCTCATCAAGCTCTTTACTACAAGTTCAGATAACTTTTAATGTGCTTCCGTAAGTTTGTTGTAAAACTACCTGAACATTGTCAAGAATGAAGTCAAATGCCATATTCCAAACTGATTCCACAGATGACTGCATTAACCTGAGGGGGAAAAGGAAGAAGAGGCTGAAAATCACCATTACAGAACCAGTCCTTTTTACAATCACTTTTGGTCTTCACACTGGAAAACAAGATCACAACGGTTCCCCACGAATGGAATTTTGATTCAGTCCTGGGAAAGCCCTCCCTCTCTCCTTAAACACACCAAGCCTTACTTAACAGCACGAATTCCTGGTGTGAGCAGTGTCACAGCAGCTTGTGAATGCTGGCACCTGGCAGCGGTGTGAGCCTGTGAGTTAAGTGGTGGGTGATCTTCCACCAACTGCATACTGAGGAACAGAAATGGCAAGCCTCTGAATCCCAATCTTTACTTCCTCATCCCAAGACAGAGATGCTATTTCTCTATTTCCAACAAATGCCAAGTGCAATCATCAAATATAAATAACAGGGTTTGGGGCACTATCTAATTTTTTATATATATTCATTTTTTATTTTTTATATTTATTGCTAAAACAAAAATTCACAGAGAACTATGAGTTCCCCCTCTGATGTGAGTTACTCTTATGATCAGCAGCTACAAGAAGCGAATGCAGGATCTGCCCAAGGAAAACAAAGCAGCTCTGCACTCTCAGTGTCCCTTCTAGATCCCTGTACTGCCAGAGAGCAGAGGCTTCCTACACTCAAAGCTTTGTACCATGTGGCTAAGTGTGAACCCTTTGGGGAGACACACTGCCATCAGTGGTGCAGATCCAACACACAGGGACCAGGAATGGGACATTCTGACAATTCTGAAGAGTTTCATGAAGAATTTACTATACAGGTTTCATGAAACAGTTCATTGCACAGTGTATTTTGCATTTCCCAAGGCCTAAAGATGTCATATAATACAAAAGCCCAGTGAACTCCCTACACTTCTGCAGTCTTTTTGGTGTTGATTCATTTTGTGAAACATATTTGCAGATCTAAAACCTAGAAAGCTGAGTTCCATGGTTAAGCTCTAGTTAGTAAGCAAGTCATAAACGGATTAAAATCTCAAACTCATGGCAAGAGTATTATGAGCACAATAACAAAGTAACAGGAATGCATTTAAAGGCTGGAGGTGAGACAGAATCTGGACACAGCAAGAGAATGAAATCGGGTCTAGAGATACCATGAAAAAATGAACAAAAACAGGATGAAGAAAAGGGACAGTGCTGATGAAAACTACAATCTTTGTCTAGAAATTGCTCCCAGAGAAACTGTGGATTCCCCATCCCTGGAAATGTTCAAGGCCAGGCTGAATGGAGCTCTGAGCAGCCTGGGCTAGTGGAAGAAGTCCCTGCCCACGAGAGGGGAGTTGGCCCTGGGTGATCTTTAGGGTCCCTTTCAACACAAGCCATTCTGAGATTCTACGAATTACTACTAAATATTACTCTTATTTTTTCACCAATCACCTATTTTAACACTCCAACTCCTTCCCTCCAATACTTCCCTTCCCAGTATTCAAGCTCAAAACCACTCATCACTGCAATGTCTAACGGGTTAATGGGCTCACAATGCAGCATCTAGTGTATAAATTCTAACAAAAATAGTCTAAAGTTCACAAATACTAGCAATTAAGTTACCTTTTCATGTACTTGACAACCAGATCTAACTTTTCCAAGTCTTTTTCTTCTATTAGATCAGTACAGTATTTCACAACCTGTAGAATGTCTTCTTCCATAGGATCTGCAATTAAAAAAAAAATTAAAAATGAGGAATTTTCTCTACGTATACTTAGAATATTATCACAGAATAATGGGAATACAATAGAAAGAAATTCTGCAGTGTCAGAAGATCAGGGGCCAACTTGACAATTTCTGTATTCTCAGAGTCCTGAAATACCTGTCTTGTAGACATTTTTTTTTCAGTAAGAACAACTGACAGCAAAGCTAACAGTAACCAAAGGGAAAAGAGACTGGGTTTTAGAATGCAATGGCTGTTTTGAAACTCTTAGGAGAATAATAATGTCCAGGGCAGGCAGGTCAAATTTCCCAAGGTTTTAAGGAGTTGCTATTTGTTTGACCTAATTCAAGTCACAATTTAGCAGGAGTGTCACAGTTGCACAGGTTTTTTTAATCTAGTGTTCTTCCCAGCATTTATTTTGACAAGACCCCAAACCCTGCACTCCTCTGACTCTACGAAGAGATCTTCACAGAAGAAATTAATTCCCTTTCAAGAACTTTCATTTAGCAGTTGCAATATGTTGGAAAATTCAGTAAACCTCATATACAAGTAACATTGAGGCACAGGACAATGGCCAGACACATGGCTTGAAGAAGGATCACGCTACTTTTCATGATGTTAACAAGAGGAACCAGCAAAGCCACAGAGTAACAACTGGCAGAAAGAATCAAGTTCTTCCAAGACTGCCAAGGCAGTAAAACTTCAAGAGTACTGTGAAAAATAAGCAGCAAAAGGAAGAGTGAAGGAGAAAGTACAAAAAGCCTCCTCAAAGCAGTTTTCTTTGTGATGCACTGCAAGATCAGCCAGTGTGACATCCCTCACCTGAGATAGTCGTGATCCACTCTTTCAACAATGTCTTCACATCGTTGAATTCCACAGCTCCAGCGAGGTTTGGGGCCTGTGGCCTGAAGGAGCCTGGCTGCTGCTCCGTCTGCAGAGCTGATGGGCCTGGAGAATCCGAAGTTGATGGAACTGCTTCAGCCTGTTCCAAACATGGAATTGGATAATGCTCAGTCTGACAAATACGGCAACACCATATACATACAGAGGTAAGCATCAGTGGAGAATCCAGTAAAGAAAAACAGCAACCTGAACTCTAAAGTCTAAAGAAGCAGATACAGCTTTACCTAATGCTGTTCGTCTTAAAAGTACCTGAGCAGCTGCTCCTTCTTGTTTCAAGAAGCCATCTATTAGCTTCTGTGGGCTTCCAGATGTAGCTGGCATGTTTTTTGCAGGACTACCAATAAGTTTGTTTTTCAAAGGACTCTGAATCTTTTTCACGGGACTGACTGGATTTTTTTTCCGTATTTTTTTCTTATTTTTCATAGTTGTATGCTTCAGGTGTAGGAATGGATTTTTTGACACTGAAAAACACAGGAAGTCAATGGTTGATACACTTAAAATTTAATACTTTTCCACTAAAAGGGAGACTCTGTATCTCCCACAAAAATCTAATAATCACTTGAGAAAACACAGCCTAGATAAAGCAACTTTAACGTACACACCATTTCAGATCTGAAAAGCACTGCTAGACTTTCCCACAATGCTTTTATCACAGCTTATGAAGGAAATCTCTCTCTCATTCCATCATTCTAACATATCTGCATTAGTCCACTGGCTATGAAATCAGGGTGTGATTATAATTACAGTGCAGTGGTTAACTGGCAATCAAGCCAATAACATTTACAACCTATTTTTATGACAAAGCATGTTCATAGGGAATCAGTCTTATTTCTTTCTACTGATTATAAAAAGGAGACCTGGATGATCAGCTCAGAGTAAACCCAGCTGACTATCAGACAATCAGTGAGATGCAGTGTATCTTTCTCTAGCTGGCCCAAAACCTTGCCAGGGCTATGGGTTTCATGGAACCATGAGAATGCTCCCTGAAAACAGTTTAACTAACTTAAGAAAGTGCAATACTTTAAATCACAAGACACATCAAGTTTGGATTCCATATGGCAAACATATGGATGTGGGGAAGCTTAGTGCCACAGTCCCCATGAATTGAATTAATTACCCATTTGAGTAAAGCTGGGCACCTGTTTGCAAACTGAAACCACAGCTGGTTGTAACTGACAGTCTGTCAAAAATAAATACAGAAATTCAGTTCAACCCAGCATCTTCAGAGAAGCTTTGGTTATATTTTCCAGTTTGTTACTTAGGGCTGCATAGCTGTTTAGATAGCAAACAACTCCTACACCAGAAGAGCACTGCACAACTACACATTCTCACCTAAAGTGTTAGCAGGCTGCTGCTCTGACTGCTTCTGCCTTTGCTCATATGCATCTTTCAGCTCTGCTTGCAACTCAGCAGGTAGTGCAGAAAAAACCTCAGGGTCCACCTGAACAGTAACAAAAGATTAATGTGATTATTTTAGCAGTGAGCAGCACTGTTTGCTTCTTTCTAGGTCACTCACACGAGAAAGGCATTTACATTTTATGCCAAACAAAAATAAAGGAGATATAACTGAAATACTGTAAAACACATGGTACATTTTCTATGTAAAAACAACAAAATGTACATTTAATATTAGTCTATTTACTAAAATTACTATTATGAGCATATAATGCAGTAACCATCTTTACCCACCTACTGACAGCCAGTACAGCTGCGTTAAGAGCAGGATTAAGCCTAACCCAGAGAGCACTCCCTTCAAATTTCAAAACACAAACATTTTTGTGACCACCAGATTTTTGTTCTTCCTTTTCTTTTGATACCTCTTTTTCCTGCAAGCTGCTCTATAACTCAGAATATTCTTGGAAATGGTCCCAGTTCTTTAAGGACAGGAAAATCCAAGTCCAGCTATGTCATATTTTGAACTAGCATAAAAGGGTTTAATCTCTTTCTCCCACAGTTGTCCACCACTTGCTTGACTGATAAGAGCACAGTTCTTTGCAACTGTCCCAGGGACTTGGATTCTAGACAGGAAATAATTTGATGCCAATTGCCAGACACACTCATATGGACAAAATAAAATTTCTTGTATATCAGTTATTTTTTCTCATTGTGTGTCTCAAGTAGCACATCAGTGACAGACTCATCTCATATTTGGAGCTTCCCATTACAACTGAACAGTGTTTTCAGATCATAATCTTCAAAATCTAATTCAAAGCAAAGCTATTGTTTAGTGGATTAAATCTGTCGGTGGGAGAGGGCCCTTCATTTCACTGGTAGAATTCAGAGATGAGCAGAAACAACAAAAAATTGGTCAAAACTACAATTACTATTCTAAGAGTACAATGCAATTTCTATCATTATCTGAGATACTGTATTTATTGCACGTCAATCTGCAAAGGAATTAAAATTTATCTCTTATTTTCAATAGATTTCTTTTTTTTAAACCAAAACATGTATGCTATGACAGCGAGGTACAGTGTGCTATACACACACATGATGTCTAAATAATACAGATCATAAACATGAATGTGCTCTTACAGGTTAGAATCCATCAATTTAGCACAAGTTTGTTACTTTTTCAGAACTCCATGAGTAACACCAATTTTTCACCACAGAATATGCACAAATTGAAGGAGAAAACAGGAACAGCTCTGACCTCAATCGCCATATACATTGTGCAGAACAAAGCACTACAGTGAAATGCATCCAATTACATCACAGGTGTAAGTTATCTCTTTAAATACAAATTTTACTTCATAAAACTTTTTTAAAAAGTTTAGTGCTCTCTGGTATGGCATCCAAGCCTCAAGGACTTGGAATGCTCTGAATTTACACTGTTTTTTGTGTACACCACTTGATAAATGCAGAAATAATGCAGTACATGAAATGGACGCATTTTTGTTATTCCCCCTTCACTGCCCTCTCAGAGTGTAACGTGGAAAAATTCAATTAGAGGAGCCATCAGTTGAATTCACATGAATTTTCCAATATAACTGGAGTTTCAGGTAACTGTTTGTACAATGTTGTAACACTGCCATACAGGTATCTGAAAGCTTTCACATTATGGAGAATCTTGGTTTTACAGAGTTACGGGTGACCTCAGCACACAGTTATCAGTATTTCTGAGGTGCTTATATCAGTTTCCTTAGGAGGACTCTGTACCATGTGAAGACACTGTAAGGATTAAATGAAAACTTGCCACCACTAATTCATTAACACCATTATTACAAATGTCATTCATTTCTTGGCATCTGTAATCTTCATGCTTTGCATCCTACACTTCTGCAGGATCCAGGCTACATAGATACACAGCTATTCTAAATTTTAAGATTACTTCAGTAACTGATGGAAAGAAATGCAACCTATCTGGATTCCTTTCACAGGAGAACTTTACCTAACAAAGGAAATTTTCCACATGTTTTCTAATGAATAAATCACTGTCAGCCAATTAGCTTTGCACCTGATCATAAAACTCAGCTCAGACAAAAGGAATGAAGAACTTCAAAACAAACCTTATAAAGCTATAAAAAGATGGCAGGGCATAATCTACATCTGATGTAGATAAAGTACTCATTTTGGAGTGGTTGGCAGTATTTCTATACCCAAAACCTATTACTACTCATTTCACTGCTTCATGGGCCACGAAGCAGATTTAAATGTCTGTGTGCAGTCACAGCATATACACTACCACAAAGATTAAAAGAAAAAAAAAGTGTCAAACTATATTTAGAGTAAGATGGTATTTTTGAAGTAAGTTCATGTTTGATTTTAACACAGAAAAAAATCCTCCTGCATGAATGAATTTGGTTTAGCCTTTTTTTTTTCCACCAAGCCTACAGGAAGGTTTTCAACCATACTATTCTAGGTATTAAACTTGGACCTGACTCAGAAAATGAAAATTTTAAATATTAGTCCTCTTTTGCCAATAAAGAAAGCTGAATGGCTTTCAGGAAAAAAATCTGAGTATGAGCATAAGGCACTGTCGAATACATAGTATGGATATCCTTGAAAAATAAATAGGAAGTACTCAATTCTTCTTGAACTATATCTTCAAACAAAAAGGCTGCTCTACTAAGTTGCATTTTTGGATCAAGTAACTGGGTCACAAAATACATTAGTAGATAGAAACAGAAAAAACGAGTGCAAAAAACGAGTGCAAATAGGTCCTTTTAGGAAAACTTCAAAAAATAATGCTGTTTTAAAAAAATAACAATCATTTTTCAACTACCTAATTAATAGACAGATAAAACATAAACAAACTAAAAGGAATTTTTATAGAAAGCCATATGCAGTTACCATTTACTCTGAAAAACAGTAATGAGTGGCAAGCCAAGTGTGGAGGGGTGCACTTCAGAGCACAGCCTAATTTAACACACATCTTGCTTATGGACAGATGTAACTGCAAAATTTAAAACAGCTGGGGCAGAGAGAACTCAGATATTATCTGCACACTAATCCATAGGGAAAACCAAACTTAGCAGCTCAGGAACAAAAACTGACACAACTGTTTCCGAACCAATGAACTTGAATCAAGGTGAGGAAATTTTAGTAAAAGAATAGACTACACATTTTTTTAAAATAACAATTATGCATTAACTATTTGGTGGAATTTCTACAGTATATTCTCTGGATTTTTTTGTCAGCTAAGCAAAATTATGCATTAGAAACAGCAACAAATCTCTATAAATGTGATTAAGATGTATTACTTCATTTGAGAACAGCAAAGGTGCAATGAAACAGAAAAATAAAAACACTGCTCCATTTTAAATGATGCAATGCAAGATAGTGTATCTCTGGGTAACCCAATCTTTGATTTTTAATTTTTTTTTTCTTTTAATTTTTCAACTACATTTCTTCAGCATCTTCTTGGACTGAAGAGCAGACTAACATTAGAAGCATCCTTACTGTTCCCTGCTGCCCTCTCAGGGCCCTATTTTGACAAACATCTTTGTTCTTTTCTCATTCTGACATGCTATGTATTTAAAAAACTATGGAGATATGCACAACCTTTAGCCATGACTGTCCTTCTCTCAGGAATGGGATACAAACAAACACATCTACAGAAGAAGTTAGCAGAGGCTGGCTTTACCCCATCAGAACACACACTTAAACAGAGTCTCCTGTGACTCAGCTAAGCAGATTTTAGGACTGCTTCAAGACTTATGGTTCAGTGTAACTCAGCTGCAATACAGAAACAAAGCTATTTACAGACTGGATTGCAAAGCAGACCATATATGGGAGGTGGGGGGGTGGGTTTACATTAAACAACAGCAAAAACATAGGCAGACTGATGACCACAATCTTCAGTAAATATTACCATACTACGTTTCTGACAGATAATGTAACATTTAAAAACAGACTTTTAAAAGGCATTAAAGGACCATGAATGATTGATTGTGGGAAGTCACAGGTTCCAGTTAATGCTGTCTCAAGAAAGAGCTTCTAACTTCCTGTAGATGAAAAGTCATTGTTTATTGATGCCATGCAAACATCCTACCTGTGAGAAAGCTGGCAAGGCTATTACATTGATTCCCATATTGGTATTTGGTTCTTGGAGCTCTGGTATTTGTAAAAGCACTGTTCCAACAGGTTGTGACAGAAGTGCAGTGTTACATCCATTTATTGGCTCTTTTTTGCTCTCTCTGTAACTCTCTCCTTGCTGAATGGTGCATATTTGCTCTACTTGCTCTCGCAGATCAGGTGGCAGAGCTTCTAGCACAGACTTATCTAGCTACAAGTACATAAAAGCTTTTAGATTTTTCTAAGGAATAGGTAACAGAGCTATTTTAGTCAGAACATTAGTTATACAGTTCCTGAATTTTACAAAACCCGCTACATATTACCCTGTGTATGCAAACATCCTTAGGAACCTGAGAATTACACTCTGCAGCAGTAAAATATCATTTCAGACTAAGCAGCTCAGTAAACAGAAATGCTCAGTTTTATCTTGTCCCAATGATCAGTCTTCTTACCAAAAACCATAGATAGGGTTTCCTCTACAGCTACCTAATGATAAAGTAACCTGAATTCTGAGTTCAAATTATACAGGCAACAGGTTGATATGAATACTAAATTGGCGTCCAGCACAAAGCTGTAAGCAATGAATTTCTTTCTTTATATGGTTCTAGGGTGCATGTTACTGATTTACTTTACTGGTATTATGTATGCTTGCATACTGTCAGACTTGCCAGAGTTGGATGATGAAATAAGTTTTTACTTACTATCAATTATTCACTTAAAACAACTGAGATAGCCCCTCAGTGTCCAGAAGTTGCTGTGTACAATGACAGCTGCACAAGTGACTGAATGAATACAACTGACAAGCAGGTGTACAGCATCATTTTTCTCACAAGTAAAATTTGAATAAAACTATGTAGAGAAATGCCAACGTTTGCCTCTAAGTTCTGCTGAGTAAGACTTCATAGCTGTGTTAGAATAGCTTATCTTTTACCTTTAAGAAGAAAATTTAGAGCTTATGACCACATTCTGGATTTACAGGGAAGAACCACAAATATCTATGAAAATCTACTTGGCATGGTAACTGAGAGGTTTTGATGAAAGCTGTCTGTATTGTTAATCACTTCAGTTACTCTTCCATGTTCTGTTTGTATTCACTCATTCCAAATTTGCTGCATATGTAATTCTATAATAATGTCCTGGGAATCCTGGGTGTAAAATACCCGGGATTGCTGTTACTTTCCTAGTACAGTATACAAAAACGGTGTGGCACTAACTCTCACCACTCCTTCCCAGCCCTGAATTTTTTATTACATTCCATATTATGATTAAAAGCAGAAAGTAAGATATTGTGCCATAAGGCCACCAAAATAGGAACTTTGCTGAACAGCTAGTGCATTTTTCACTTGTTTATACATATTCCTCCTATGGCTGCATCTGAATGTACAGAGCTTCTTATTGTTCAGTCAAGTTACTTTTAGATCCTGAGCTGGCTTCGATATTTCATTATAGGAACAGGTTTCCTGCCAAAAGCATAATTTGCTTCTTAAATTGGATAAATATTTGAGAAAGCTGTTAAAAAACCATAGAAATGCTTTTACAGATTTAAATGACAGACATTTAAATGACAGATCTTTACAGAAGAGCAAGTAAGTCTGCTTATATCTCAAATACCTGCAGAAGTCTGTGCAGCTGTTTCATAGCAGACCCTTCTAACAGAGTCTACTTGAACAGCCATGTGGAGTGGAAATAATGAAGGCTGCCCCTTTGTTAAAACACACCTTAAAAAAAATAATCCCCAAATCTCACAGAAATATTCTACTTAAATAAAGACTGTCCTCCTCTCATCTAAATAGTGGTATCCTGTACAAATATTAAGTGTGCATCCTAACTTCAACATTATTTATTAAGGCAAAGTATTTTTGCATCATTAAGAGTTACTTACTGTGCACTATACTTTACTGGAATTCTTTTTATTTAAAGAGAGCTCCTTTTGGGTCTGTCCAAATAAGACAGACAATCCCAAGTTATTACAATATACTGCAGATGTTTCATATTCTCAAGCTTACCTGGGAAGCAGATGGAACCTCAATACTCAAATTGAGCCTGGACTTTACACTGACAGGAGAATGCACACCATTCCACTTGACAGCAGACTCGGTGTTGTTGGCATTAGAATTGAGACCAGGTGTGACATTGGTACCACGAGATGGAAGGAAAGTGCAAGTTCTTGAATTAGAAGATATTTCAAGGTCCATAGCAGCCACAAATACTATACATATGGAAACAAAATACAGAGTGATCATCTAATAGTTAAAAATACTCTGAAGATTCAAGATACAGTAAAAGGTATTTTCTAGCATTATTTGAAGAGTTTACATAATACGTAGCACCATCATAACACTTTTTATTTCAAAGTATCCTCTGTTACTATTAACTAAAAAACTTTACCCAAAAAACCCTAATTGGACTAATCCTATACAAAGTTTTATTAGTAGCATTTTCATTTGCAGCAGCAAACCCAAGTCTCAGAAATGTTATAATTTGCATAATTTATGCTGGGGTCTAATTTATGTTATAATTTGCATATAATGTCGGGGTCTCTAGTTGGTCAGAGTGGCCCTGAGTAAAGTTCGAAAGTCTCTTTTCCCAGCCCGGTGCTTGAAGAAAGAGTCAGGACTCTTCATTTCTCCATCTCAAGGTTGTTTATTGTATCTTATCTACAAAATTCTTTCTCCTGTCCTGCCGAGGCCCACTCAGCAGGACAGTCCCAGGCACTTTGCCTGCCCCTAGGGCAGTGTTATCTTTATATACTAAAAACTACGTGTAGCATGTTTACAATTCTTTTCCAATACCTATCACCTATGTTAGACAGTGAGTTTCTACTCTAAACCAATCTAAAAGTGCCAACGTCACCACTGAAGATGGAGGTAGAGAAGAAGAAGAAGAAAGGCTAGACACGCCCAAGTCCCTCCATCTTGTCCCCAAAAACTCCTATACTAAAAATCACAAAACCTACATTTACACCCAGTGCTAATTTTATTATTACACTATTCAAACTGCTGTGGCTTTTAGGTCTTCATGTAAAGCTGGCAATTTGCTCCATGGCTCATAATAGAACCCACTGGTGTTCTGGGCTGCATGCCAAGGTCCCTGAGCCCCCGGCATGGGTCCCGGCAACTCCAGACTCCCAGAGGGATGTCCTGAGTTCCGACAAGGGGAGACTGCATGGCAGTTATGACTTCATTTGGAAGGCAAAAGGATGGGAAGGCACTGATGTCTTCTCTGTGGTGACCAGTGACAAGACCTGAGGGAATGGCCTTAAGTTGTGTCAGGGGTGGTTTAGGTTGGATATCCGGAATTGGTTCTTCACCCGGGGGTGGCTGAGCACTGGGGGAGGCTCCCCAGGGAAGTGGTCACAGCACCAACCCTGACAGAGCCCCAGAAGAGTCTGAACAATACTCTCAGGCACATGGTGTGACTTCTGGGGATAGTGCTGTGCAGGGCCAGGACTTAGATTCAATGATCCTTGTGGGTGTCTTCCAACTCAGCTCACTGTATGATTCTGTGACTCTTTGCAGCTAATTCACTATAGCTGCAAATTTTTTTCTGAGGAACCTCTATCAAGAATTCCTATAAGAAATTAAAACATAGATTACTATGGAAGGAAGCACTGTTAGGGGGTCTGTTATAAATGCCATCTCATAAATGAAGAAAATAATAAGTTGAAAATTGACAACAGCTCCTACCACTAGAATAGAATAGAATTCAATTCTATGGTCTACCAGAATTATAGATCATTCTATTCTCTACTAGAATAGAATCAAGCAACAGGTAACTGAACCATTAATTCAATCAAGTGAATTTATGCATTAGGCTGATGCAATTTAATAATAGCTATGACGCCTTGAGATAATTTTCCATCAAAATGTCAGAGAAAACATATATGGATTGATTGCTATAATTCAGGATGCATTTGCCTGAGATTAAAATAAGAAAAAATAATATTTGCCATTTACAATCATGCATTCTTATAAACTTGCAACACAAATGATTTAGGCATTAGAAAGATAACAAGAGTGTCCATTGGCAGAAAATATGCAAACAAATGCGTAAGCAGATTTTCATATTTGCTTTAACAATTACTTCTTTTGCAAAATCTTTCAAATCTCATGCTAAAAGTCTGAAAGAACACACCCAGACATTTTATTAATAAAACTTGTCAGATCTGCAAAGTTCAACAGAGATAACAACAACAGAGAAAGAAATTCATGACAGTGAAAACCTTAAGCTATAAATGGTCAGTTATTTCCAGTCCCTCATCTGTGTAAACACAGAGACGTGTGCAGCATTGCCTGCACAATGAGTGGCGGCAATAATTCAATAGATGACTGGAGTAAAATGGCACCAATCAGTACTTCAAAACTGTTTCCAGCTTCACAGGGGTTAGTTCAGTTAGTATTTTCTGAGTTTTATTAACCCATTTCTTGTCTTATTCTACTAGAAAGCTCATATATTATTAAACTGTAATTCTCACTTACTAATGTGGTGCAAGAAAAACATTAATATGCAACTGAAACACCATTTAAAGAAGTGCATACTAAGTTCATTAACATTTGTATTAATACTTTCAAAGAAATCAGAAACGGGATACCTTTTCGCTAGATTTTCACCACCAAAATTAAAATCCCTATACTCAAGTGGATTTTATTTGCCACAAAGATAGACTACTTGCAAAACTACCATGCACCAAATAGTATTTTCCCATATTTCCTCAGAATCTTTGGAATTTAAAAATAATCCTTCAAAATAAAATTAAACAAAATTCCACAAAAATAATAAACTAGCCAAAAAACTCGCCACTAAAATCATGCCAGGATATTAATTATAATTAAATATATTTGATTAACATAGCCTTAACCATAATTAACATATAAGTAATAATAACTAAAACCCTGTAACAATCATAATAAACATTAAATATTTATATTAAATAATAATGCTAATAAAATATTAGCTTGCTAGCAGCCATTTTTCCAAAAGGCTAATATTTTACTTGATAATTAAATGGAATGTGTTTGTAAGAAAAATAAATTTTAAAAAAGGACACAAGCTTTTCTAATACATATCACAAATTGTTAAAAAGCAAAATTAGGTAGCATTTACATGAATGTATGTCACATGGTTCTAGCTTAACATCTCATCTGCTGATTTCATGATTTCTCTGCTTCAGATGCAATTAGTTATACCAAGGTCATATCCTAGTAAGGAGCATGCCAGATTTACTAATCAGAAAGTTCAATAGAACTGTGGATGTAAAAGCACTGTACTTCCACAGATGTAAGGTACCCATACTTTCACATTAAAATGGTATGTCCCTCCAGTGGACCTCCTTTTAGGACCCCAAAAGAGACTGATGAAAAGACAACTGAAAAATTATCTCCATAAAGGAGACAATGTAGGGTAAATCTGCCTTGCGTCATCCTTATGTATGCCAATTATCTGCCCCTCCAATTTCGGGGTAGTAAAACTGTAATATAGAGAGCATAAAATTTGACATGGACAAGACACCACATATCAAAACACAAAGGAAGATGGAGATGCCCTTTGAAAATAAAAATATCTAACATATGTGTTCCATCAGGATTTAAATTAAATTTTTCCATAAGTTCTTTTAATTGGGAGTATAAAAAGTTGGACAATGATGGAGAGGTCTGTGTCCCTGTGTGTCACAATACCACAAGGAGTTTGTGCCTTTGATAATGCAACCATGCAGCCTTCTTGTGCAAATTAAGGCTGCAGATGTGCTTACCATAAAAACGCACCCCTCTAGATTTACGACTTCCCTCTTTCTTGCCTTTGGTACCAGTGCATAAAATAACATAATAAATCTGGAAGCACAGTTTGATGTTATATTATACTGATGTATAAGATCTACTCCAACAGATTAACAGTTTTGATTATAAATATGCAGTGCATGCACATCTTCCCTGAAACAGCTGAAGCATGTGAACATAGTGAGTATCAAGTTCTGCATAGACCAAGCATATTGTGGCTTAATTTTTTTTCCTTTTACAGAATAATCTCCTTTAAGATTTCAAGGAATGTATTGGATTTTATCAGGGTTTTCGATGGATGGGAGTCAATCCACATTTACTTCGTCTGAACAAATTCTTATAGGCCTTAATTAGCTGAAGAAAAGCCTTATCTGATTTAATTAGACCACTAAGCTACTTTTGAAGGAAAATACCTACAGTAGAAAACAAATATAAATTAGTGACAAAATAACATCAGTTGCAGCATGGAACAGTGTGGACATTGCAGAGCTGTTTCCTGCTGTACAAAGGCTTCCAGTGAAAGAAGTATACTGACAAAAAATACAGGCATGGAGCTCACACAAGATAGGTAATTTCATTTTCATGCCAGTATAGGTTTCTTTAAAACTTTATTAATAGAAGCGCTTTCCATTAGAATAATGCCTGAGATCTCTGTAGTCCATTTTCAGTACTGGACTATATTTTTTTGGTCTGCAAATGTTATGATTCTAGTTATTGTCATATAAAACCCTGCCTGTTTAAAATAAAAAAGCACTTCATCCCTAGAATCACATTTTTCAGACTACTACCTGAGAAAATTCAAGCATTTCAAATTAAAATATACATCAATAGTCCAAAGAGCTGAAACTAAGAAAATCTGGGAACCTGGGGAAACAAAAAAACCAAACATGCCCTCAAACATTGAATCAATTACCGTCTCCAGCAATCCACTGCTGTAAGCTTCATACCCAGCTTGATTCCCTCAAAGCAAATTCAAAAAAAAAGGAGACACTGCAATCAGATTTAAGATTCATACTCAGAATCATAGAATCACAGAATCATTTAGGTTGAGAAAGACATCAATCATTAAAGTCCAATCTTTGACTGAACATTACGTCAACTAGATCATTGCACCAAGTGTCACATCCAGTCACTTCTTGAACACTTCCAAGGATGGTGACTCCACCACTTCCCTGGGTAGCCCATTCCATTTCTTGACAACCTTTTCAGTGAATAAATTCTTCCTGATGTCCAGCCTCCCCTGGTACAGCTCATTCTTGCTTACTCTTGTTTGTATTGCTGGCTGCCTGGCAGAAGAGACACACCCCCAGCTGGCTATGACAGGTAGCTGAAAGAGCAGTAAGGCTCTCCTGACTCTTCTCCAGGCTAGATATGCCCAGCTCCCTCAGTCATTTCTTGTAGGACTTGTGCTCCAGACCACTCATCAGCTCCACTGCCCTTCTCTGGACATTCTCCAGCACCTCAATGCCTTCCTTCTAGTGATGGCCCTAGACCAGGACAAAGGATTCCAGGTGTGGCCTCACCAGTGCAGAGAACAGAGAGTCAATAACTCTCTGGTCTGGCTGGCCATACTATTTCTGATACAAGCCAGTATGCCTGGGCACACACTGGCTCATGTGCAGCTGTTGGTGACCAACACTCCCAGGTCCCTTTCCTTGGGGCTGCTTTCCAGCCACTCTACCTCCCTGCCTGCGGTTGTTGTGACCCAAGTACAGGACCCAACAATTCACCTTATTGAATCTCATACAAATGGCCTTGAGCCATCATCAATCCAGCCTGTTCAGGTCCCTCTGCAAAGCCTTACTGATCTGCAGCAGATCAATACTCCCAACCCAACCTCCTGTCATCTGTGAACCTACTGAGGGTGCACTCAATCCCCTCATCCGGATCATCAGTAAAGATATAAAACAGGACTGGCCCTAATACTGAGCCCTGCAGAATATCACCAGGGACTAGCTGCCAGCTGGATGCAGCACTTAGCTACTTAGCTTTGGACACCAGATATAAACTACCACAAGTCTGCAAAGTCTCAGAGGGGGAAGGGCTAAAGTACCAGAATGAGGGTGGGAAGGGGGAGAGAAGGAAGCCCAGCATTTTATTCCCATCACCATTGGAGAGGACACCATTCTTCTTTCCATGGAATATGTAATAAAATGTACATATGGAAGAAAAAAATCCTTTTTCCATCCAAGCTAGTTTTAAAAGAAAAAAAAAAAAGTCTTGTAATGTACACTTAGTAAGAAATTACTAGTAAAACTTCATGAGATGCATAGGAAGCACACTGATGACTAAAGCTTAGATAAGTGCAGGTACCATACTCTGCATAAGTTATGATGTGGGGTATGTATTTCACAGCTTAATCATCTTTGGATCTTATAAATTAAGTGTTACACAGTAAAACTATACCAAAGGGTTTCCTGGAGTTCTAAATGCTATTTCAAAATAATTCAATAAGAAAGCATCTAATGGGAGCAAGGGGTAAATGGGACAGGAGCCTTAACAATATTAACAGGTTTGTAGAAACAGCCACATGCACCCAGAAGCATAATCACGTAAAGTGATAGTTATGTTATAATCATCAACCACGAAAGTCTCTCTGCATGCTAAGCCTTTGTACTTATGATACAAAACTCTGCACCAGATGTAAAATCTGGCTCCCCTTTTCTGGACTGTACATTTCTGTATGATTTGTTTTCTGTCCATGTGCAATCCAGCAGATTCGCAAGGAGAAATTTAAACTTTGTGCCTCATGAACCGTATTCACTCCTGCAATGTTAGCTTTTTTGTGACTTGCATTTAAAAAAAAATTGTAAAGCTTTACCTGAAGTGCATTTGAAAATAGACATTGAGATGTTAGTTAGCAAAGGCAGATGAAGTATCACCAGGATATTTGCCTTTATGACAGTATCTTGCCAATCTAAACCTGAACAATGCCACCCCACCATCTTTCTTGTTACTGTTTGGTATTATAATAAAGCCTCCATGGTCCACTTCACACCACTTAACTGTCAGGAGTATGAATTACTGTAGCAGGTGGGTTAGTGTGGTTTTAAAAGCAATGTAATACAATCAACTGTACAATATCAGATTTCAAGAAACACAAAAGACATCTACAGCAAAGGTTGATCCTTAAGCAATCCTAATATTGGCATTAAAGTGTTCAAGATCCCACAGGGACTTTGACCTCAGGCTTTAATTGAAACTTTAAACAAAATATATTACCTATTTAATACAGCTGAGCTGGACTCCGGCCTTTGTAGTGCAAGTTGCCATGCCAAGCAAATTAATCTGTGTAACCTGAGCATGTACTTTTTAATTTACATCAAAGCAGTATGGTATACAAAAAATAAATACCAAGCCAACCTTATACAGCTTGTTGAATAATTATTTTGATTCTAGTTTTAAAGTTTCAATTTTTAGTTGTTTTGGGTTCTCCTAAGGAAAAATAATGAAAAGGTTTTGTTTCTTGGTACAAAGCCAGAGAAACATATGGTTTCCTTAGCTGAGCTGTTGCACACCTGGCAAAATAAATCACAGCAACAGGAGACGAAAATCTTCCCTGCAACTTTTTCATATGCACAAACTTGGGACATCTGATGCTGGTGTTACAGCCCTGTCTTTTGTACCATGAAAAAAAAATGCAAAGTCAAATGGATGCCTGCTTCTTGAGCCCTATACTTCTTTTTCCCATTAAGAGGCAAGTTACAGAGTGTTTTAAAGGATGAGAGTCTGTCAAGCAGGCTGACACACCAGAGGAATGAGTCACTGGGCCTGTCAGAGCAAAAGGCCAATAGAAGCAAGCACAGGAAAAGAAGTGTAACACAAACAGGGAAAGCAGGTGGTGCAAAGGCTTAGCACTGCTGGAGTGTTAATGCTACTGCACTCAGAGTGCTGGAGTTCAAACCTGATTCAGTTTAAACAGTTCATCTCCTGTTTATTCTCTTTCAAGTAGGTCATGTACATCATACAGGAGAAAAAAATCCTTCCCAAAAATCTTCAATTACATGAATGAGTAATTATTAAAAATTAGAGGAAGCACTGTTTCCTGATATGACATGCAGGAATAAATGACACGTAGCAATATGTGTGCCACTCAACCAAGCAAAGAGATTGCCAGAGACTGGGAATACAGTCATCATCACAGTAACAACCATAGCAGATAATTCTCAAACTGTGAGTGTTCCTGGATTTCATGATAAACTGTGAAGACTTTTTCCACATTTAAGGAGATGGGGAAGAAAACTTCCTTCTGCTACTTCCCAAGCAGATGGGGAGTGCTCCCCAGTTTTTCCCCCTTCCTCCCCAGCAATGAGCATACAAGGAGTGGGGACAGCTCAGTCAGGTTTATGCAGTTTATGCACAAGACAGGACTGGCCTATTTCAGTTCCTCTAGTCTCCCTTTTAAAGGCAAGAAGTGGGCAGACAAGTTTATGTAATGCTGTTTATCAAAGAAAGTGTTGTAGGGAGTGTGTTTATAATTTTGTCTTGAACATGGAAACAGAAATAAACACTCCAGGCAGCCCTCTGATACTCAGTGACACCATATGAGCTGCAAAGCGGATGCACTCCTGATAACGGATGCAGATGCCTTGTTCTCCTGTCACACACAAAGCAAGGAGACGACTGAAAAGGCATCTAGGATTTATCTCACCCAAATCAAGCTACTAAGTCTAAGTCGGTCATCTCAGCTCTTTTTAGAGAAGTATGCTTGCAGGGATTGCATATATAATCTTAGACGGATGTCTAAATCAGAAGGGCTTCATTACTCCCCAGAGGTACAGTTTTCTTTCCACACTATAAAGAAGCGTAGCTACCTAGCTCTGTCTTGTCATCTCAGGTAGGAGAGGCTAAATGCATCCATGTGGGCTTATGTAGGCATATCATAGGACAGCCTTGAACAAATCAGTCTGAGTCCTGTTAATAGAGCTGCATTGCATTCTATTCAAGTCACTACCCAACTTTGTGTAGCCTCTTGGATTGCCTTTGCAGCATAACCTACAAGCAACACTTCAGCAACCACTGTGAAACAAGTTCTGTCTTCCCTGCAAAAGCTGCCAACACAACAGCAACCAAAATACAAATATAAGCTGTGGTAGTGTTAAATTGAAATTCTCAGAGCTCCACGAGGAGCTACGGTACACTCAGTTGACCATGTCTTGTTATGCCACCAGGACATCCATGAAGTGCTGGCAGCAGCTTAAAGGAAGCAGAAGCCAGAGTATGGGCTAGGGAGAGAAGGGAGGAAGTATAGCAGGAGCCAAGCCCGAGCAAAGGACTGAGCTAGTCTTTGTGGTTTTGTGAGTTAAAAAAATGCAAACCCCAGGAACAGAGTCAACTTGGACATCACAGACCGTGCTTACAAAGGAAATTGAGAAAGGTCTCCTGAACCTAAAAAAGCAACCAAAAAAAAGGAAAAACTGGAGAAACTTATAGGTCATAGTGGTTTTAAAGGTAGCATAAGCCTGCTTTGCAATGGGATGAGCATTACATGCTAGAAACAGCGCTGGTTTATGTTTTCCAATTTTGTATTCTGAGGAACACTTCTATCAGAATTATGAAAAACATATCTACACTAAAGAGGGCAGTCAAACTTCAGAGAATTCTCTGAAGGACTGAAGTATTTCAGCAGTCAGTATGGGACACCAATAGTAAGCAGAGGTTTAATTCACACAGAGGTGACTGTTGATACCACCACCAAACTAATCAGCAAATGCTGATAAATAAAACTGATAAAACAATAATTTCACTAAGACTGACAATGAACAAAAGTATATGAAATAATCAATTTGTGCAATTTATGGATTTTAGCCATTGGCACCAATCTGGTGAAGCTTAGTGTTCAAGGAGAAGTAACTCTCCATTGAACTGTATGAACTGCTAAGGAAGTGTTTAGACTGACATCAGATACTTTGTCACGGTGGCAAGAGAACTACTTAATCTAGCATTTACATTTTTCAAACATACAGCATCAGTTACAACTACAATTTTACTTTTTTCTGTGCCCTAATAATTGTAAGGTACTAACCAAAGATGCCTTTCTTGAATAAGTAGTCAACAACTGTGCAAAAGCAGTTGGTATCAACCAATACATTCCCTTGTATATGAGGCATTGATGGGGGGAATCACACAAAGCCCCATATGCTTCCTGTTGATCCTAATTGTTTCCACAGATATTTTTAATTGCTCCACTTTGAACTACGTTAAAGTAAAGTTTCTAACATTGCTTTCTATCCCAAATATGAGAGTTCTGGGCCAAACACTGGGTGCTTAGCAGAAACACATGAGCTTTGAGAGAGAATTCTACTTACAAGCATCTCTGGAACAATAAGAACCAGCCCTCTTGTTTTCAGATCTGAGTACTATAAGTAATAATTCATAATATCTTCTTTCTTTTATCTGTTTAATGTATCCCACATAAAAATGCGATGAAGAATATGAGAAACTGAAGTTAAACAAGAAACACCTCACAGATAAATTGACAGTTTTTTGCAGTACTCAAAGGACTTCTAAAATTTTAGAGGACACATAGCTGGTCCTGGAAGAAAAATAAGAAGAATTCTCTCATTGTAGGCATCTAAACTATAGCATATCAGCTGGAAATAAGTTTTTAGCACAACCTAAAAAAAAGTACAACTATTGCTGTGGGTCTGTTTGAACACCTTGTTGGTTTACAAGGCATTTCAATATCTAAGACCCATATATATGTGGGAACATGGGGCCTCCAAAGTAGTGTATGAGAGATTCTGGAGACCAAGAAAAACACTAAGCCATGCATTCTGTATGCATGTAGAACTGCTACACTGACAGTCCTAAGGGCATCCAGTGTCTAACAGTCTCATCATTTATTGTACCTTATCCAGCACTGCAGTTGCTGGCATTTAAGCTCTAAACCTAGTTTAGCTTGTACTGAAAGTAATTATTTTTGGGTTTTATTAGCTCATTAATTTGAGCACCAGTGGCCTGGATAAGGTCTTTTGTTTCACCCTAACTCCTCAAATATCATTCTGAAGCACTAACAATGCACTTACCCATCATGTTATATAGGCTCTGTGGTGCAAACTGCCTTGGCATTTTCTGTATTGCTTCTTTGTAAACTGTAAGGGCCTCCTGAAAAGAAACACACAGGTGGGAAAACACCAACTTAAAAAGCAAGCCTTCACAAATCAAGTAAAACCAAACTATCTTGCTTCTCCAAATGAAAGGTGCAGGGATAGAGAAAACACATCGGCATCAAAAATGCCACAGAAAGTACAAATTTTTTCCCTTTTTTACCTGACTTTTACCAAATTCAGTGAGGCTTATAGACAAGAGATCAAGTTAGTTCCAATATTGCAACTATTTCCAGGCAAAAGTAAGGACATTTTTTTCACACCTCTTAATGACTGATGAGTTTATAAACATAAAATTCAATAGGGTGCGAAAGAATATGGAGTATTATTGATCTGCAGACAAAGGACATTCTAATGATTAACTACACTAAGTGACACAAAAATAAAGAAATCATTGTCTACTGCCAAATAATAACAAAGCATAATCCTTACAACTGAAGCCTGCACAGAAAGGATGAGATGCACTATGAAGTCAAGAAACCCAAAACTGGAATCCCTTTGCAAATACGTTGTGCCTTGAATTACCATTCATTCCCCACTTTGGACACTGGCTGGTCAGTCTGTTAGCTCTGCATCAAACAGTCACAGCTTACAAAGGCTGCAATGACAGCCAGGAAGAAATCTGAAGTTTTATATGCCTAAAAGCTCTTGTATCTTGCAAGTATTGAACTTCAACTCTACACTCTATAGGCTGTGCAGACAACATGCTGCTGTTCTCTTCTCTGTAGAGATGCATTAGCTGTCTGTATTTTAACCAATTAGTAACTCCCTCTGCAGAGCTGGATGCAGCAGACAGATGATAGGGAATCTGTCCAGCTTCTGCATGCCTGATCTTAAACAGCTGACATAACTGTCATGGTCAGGAACACTTTACATGGATCAAAACCACTCACAACTCCTGTTCTGAAGTATGCCTGACAATGCCAAGAGAGAATTAATTTCTTTCAAATACTGCTAAAGGTCAAACCTCAAGTGAATGTCCAGTTTCAGTTAAGTTCATCAGGGAAAATGGTGAGGAATCACAACAGTCACAGTTTCATGTGTAAATGAGATGGGATGGCTTGGGTGCAGTTTATTGTTACATTAAAAATATCCAACCACTTTAGCACTGAGGTCAAGTTATCTGAAAACAACACATAGTGGGATGTTTTTAATCACTGAAGTTTTAAATTATTTCAACAGGGTCTTATTTTTAGAGGCCTAAATGCAAGCATAATTGCACTTTTCCAGCTAAAGATGGACTTACTGTGTTTTGAATTATAATGCCTTTACACTTTAGGTTGACTGGCTTTTAATCAGGTTTAATCAGGCTTTATCCTTGCATACCAGCTATGGGTACAAAGCCAAAACCAATGAACTAACACATATCAGATGTGACCACTGCTAATGTTGACTCTGATGTGAGAACATCACACTGCTAATTAATAGCATTACATCAGTGGCTGTAGAGAGCAAGTATTCTCTGTAGACAATTCTAATCTTGATCTGGTGAAATTCAATCTGTTCATGTATGTGATATATTTTCAAAGTCTGGGTGGAAGCAGTATGTATTATTTGTATATGAAAGTTTTATAAATATACTATATACAAATATGGAGTCTTACCTCATAGTGTCCTTGTTCATGAAAAAGTTTTCCTAAGTTATAAAGACAGCTGGTAACAGAGCTTTTGTGAGCATGAGGATCTTTCAGATTTTCATCAGGGATCTCTGAACACTTCACAAAAGTCCTCCTGGCTTCCTCTGTCTTCCCTTGGTTCATCAGGATGATACCAGTATTTAAATAAGCAGCTGTGAAGAGGGAAAAAAATGCTATATTTGAATGGAGTTCTATCATGCTTTATCTACTGTTTCAATTCTAAGCAGTACCTGGTAGAGATCCCGTGGTTATCTAATTTGGTTTTAGAATAACACAGAGCACTCATTGGTGTGAGTGTGGACATGTAACATATGTGAATATATAAAAGAAGCTCAGAGTCAAGGAAAGAAGAAGGTGACTATAAAGTAAGGAGGGAAGGAATCACCGGTTCAGCAGAGTGTTCCATTTTGTTCCTCTTTTTAGGACTCTGTAAAGCAAATAGCACCACTGTTTGAAGTGTTACAAAAAATATACATCTACATAAAAACATATATACATACAGAGAAGATTAATACTGAAGGTACAAAATTCCCAGCCATCTCAAATAGCACCACTTAATTTTGGAACCTGTTACTGGCAACATCTGAATGATTATTCTCCATTTTTCCCAGGCAAGAAAGAAAAAATATTTATATTATTCACTCATATAAATATCAGAGACTGACTGTAAGAAACAGAAAACAGGAGACTGAAAACTTGGGCAGTAGTATCTCTGACTCAACACTCCAGATCAGAAGCATTTTAAGTTCTAGTAGTGCTGCTGAGTGTTAATATATCATCTGCTTCTTACTTGTACCACATCAAAGATAGTTGTTTACTAATAAACACTTGCTATCAAGGGCACAATTTCACCTTTTGCTTTCTGACTTAAAAGCTTCTGAAAAAAAAGAAAGTGTTATTAAAGAGTAGGAAAATTTTCTATGAGCTATAGTCAATATTATACAAGCTTGTAGAGTCAAAATACTTACAAGCTAGTGTGGGTCTGCTACCAATTGCCAGTTTATAGTAATGCAATGCCTCTGAAAACCTGCTGTTTTCCTGAAGTAGTAATCCTCTGCATAAGGGGAAAAAAAAAAAGAAAAAAAAAAGAAAAAGAAAAGAGAGAGTGAGGCGTGAGGTTGCCACCAAGAGTAACTTGAAAACAAATACTGAAAACAAAACTTGGGTAACAAAGTAAGATATGCTTACTGGTATTTCAGAGATACAAGCACTCACAAACAGTTCTGTGTGAGAATTATTCCATGTATAAAGATGAAGTCATAGACATCAGGTGCATCCATATGGCTTTAACAAAGCAGATGTTCAACAGAATAGTTTTGGCATTCTTGGAAACCAGGAGATTCATTTACTCAGTTGAGAAAATGTTAGCCTGCAAGGCTTTTTAAAGTGGATAGAATATGATGGAGGTAATTTTAAGTCATTAATGGTTAGCCAGGCAACTTGTCTTGACCTGAAATAAGCAGGTCTTTTTCAAATGCACGATAAAGTTAAGCACCCAGACCTTCATGTGCTATGTTAAAGACTCCCCTTGTTTAGCAATTTCACTAGATTACTCAGCACCTGCAACAGTTCAGTTTTTTCCTGCATTCTTTATACTCTGAACAAATTTACTAACTGAAGATTATACTGAATATTTCCAGTTTCATAATAGATAGGTTTTAATTTAGCTTTAAAGACAAACATCCTTGGGAATTACGATTTATACCAGCTACCCACAAATTTCTGAGAAGTGGTCTAGACACCATTGACATGAATGTACACGGTATGGTTAAATGAAGGCCCAAAGCATTACAGTTTTCCAAAGCTTCAGAAGACTGAAAAAGAGCATATATAAATATATTAAAACCAGAATGATTTAAAAATCCTTAAGAATTAGTCATTTCGGAATGGAGACTCAGACATCAGTATCCAGGGGTAAACATCTCTTGTCATATAACACAAAATATCCAGGAAAACACAGCTCTTCCTCTAAGGTGGAAGTGGCACCATATTTATTTGTAGTTTCCCTAACCTACAGCAATTTTTTTCTTTTCTTCCTCTATGCTTTCATCTGCTGATAGCCTTTTGAACTGCAAAGAGCTTGGAATTATTTTATCTCCAGTCTCAAATCAGAGATTTTATTTCCCTTTAACATCGCAGGAAAACTTTTTTAATTAAACCAGTAAACGTCAAGGGATGAAAAGAGAAGGGCAGTTAGCTTAAGCACCCCCCATCTATGTTGTTTGCTTTTTGTCACTGGGTTAGGATTTAACAGAATTGAGAAATATATCCTCTTTTTCTCCAATACTGTCCTATCAGTATAACATGACCTCACTTTGAAACTCTTTCCCAATTAACTACAGATTAGGTAGCAAATAATTTTTAATATTAACAGAACTTATATTTAGTAGGTACTTGCAGTAAAGTAAGAAATGAGGGAATACATTCAGGATATTTTTTAGCCTGGCACCAAGGTTTGTAACTACTGTCAGGTATCTTGCAAATGGCAAGAGACATAATCATCAGGACAGAAATAACATTTTCTGAATTTTCTAGAAGCTGAATTTTGTTTACAGTAAAATTTTTTATACACTTACTTCAAGGAAGACTAATTATGGTATTTCGATCCTGTTTGCTATTGATAGCAGGAGAATTAATAGAAAAAATGAGGTGCATGGTCTGACATTTAAGCTGCTTCTTAATTTTTCAAAAAGCAAAAACATTCTCACATACAATTTTAAAAAATTTATCTAAGAAATTCCATTCTTATTTTAATTCTGGAATAAATAATGCAACATATTGAGAGAAGTAATACAACAATTAGTCAACTTCACCAAAACAAACCACTTTGGTAAGTGTACAGCATTTGTGTTTTGTGATTAAAGGAACTTTTATTTGCAATTATTACAAATTAATCTTTTGCATTCACTACATGCTCTAATACTGACACTTTTGATTTATTACTTGAAACTTTGAGGTGGCTTTTTTTTAGCTTCTCTTCCAAAAGGCCTTTTTCTTTTAAAAGCTGGTCCATTAACTGTCAGTCTGTCAGCATGTCTCTCTCTCCCTCTCTTTCTCATACCTATAACCCAAGCAGCTCAGATGAAGGACTGAGTGCTAAATTCCACCTTACAATGAGTGTTTTATTCGTATTTGTTCTGAGTTTGGGAGAATAAAGAGAAGAATACAATCTTACCAAGGCATGACACTGCCTCTTCTCCTTGTGAAATTGGTCCTGACTGATCACTAGTTCTCACTGTAGCTTCTGGCAGTACAAACATTACTAGATTTAGGAGTGCCCAGTTCTAGTTTGAGGTTAAACTAAGGGAAAAGCTGACTTCTCTAGTGCAGTGGAAGAACATCCCTGAGCTGGTGTTCACACTTCACAGGCACTGCAGATTCCAGCATCTCACTCTCCCTGTGGCCAGGGCACTTGGCTGTACAAGCAAGCGTCCACTACAGCCAGGAGCAGATCTGTTCTTGACATGCCTTTTGCTTCTTTGCTTGAATGCAAAATGGTAACTCCTCCTCAGAGGTTTTTGGCAAAGGGGAGAAGGAGCAGAATAACAACAAAGACATCAATACAGTGAGAAGCATTGGGCATAAGCCAGAGGTGGAGCAGAGCAACTGACACATGTTGAGTATGTACCTAACTTTTGTGGTTACAAAGACAAAGCCTTCTTTTTTCCTTACCCAAGGATGAACAAAGGAAAGGACATCCTTGAAGTAAGCACAGTTGATTCAAAAGAGTAAGTTCCAGTGATAAACTTGGATGAAGACCTTAAAGTTCTTCTTGCCCCTTTAACTTTCTACAGTTACTAAAAATGCCAAACTAACTGAATAAAAAAGCCTAACCACCAAAATGCCCCCACAAAAAACCAAAACGCAGGAACAGCTGCTTCAAGTTGATACTTCCAAAACTTTTTATTCTCTTCAGCTCACCTTCCCAGTAGTAAGGCAGACAAATGAAGATGGTAAATGAAATACGCAACTTCTGTGCAAAGACAGTTCACTAACAGAACTGGAAAAATGTGGCTTCTATAGTTTAGTAAGACAAGTACTGTGACAGAATAACTGAACATGAGGAAGATGATCTTCACTGTGCGGGTGACCACGCACTAGAACAGATTGTTCAGAGAGGTTGTGGAGTCTCCCTCACTGGAGATATTTAGAAATTTTATGGACACAATCCTGTGCCGTGTGCTGTGGGATGACCCTGCTGGAGTAGGGAGGTTGGGCCAGATGATTCAGTGTGACCCCTTCCAATATTACACATTCTTTGATTCTGTGAAATACATAAAGATAAAAGTATTTGGAAAAGAAAAAGCTACTTAAACAATAGGACACACAGTGGATGGTTATAAACTGTTCAAGAATTAATTTAGGATTAATTAGGATACAAGTTCTAACTATAATAAGTAGCAAGATTCTGGAACTTTACAACAGGATTTTTTTGGCCTGCATTACTTCCAGATACTTTTACATGGAGTGTTAATCATTTATGAAATGGAGGATATGTGCTGACTGCTTGCAGGAGTAGCAAACTTCTCTAAGTGACTTAGGAAGTGGCTCAGAATCCTGTTTTTAAAATAGGAGGAAAAATAAAAGAAAAAAAAAAAAAGAGAGAAGCACATTCTGACTATCTGGAAATGATGCACATCATTTCATGTCAGTAGACAGAACTGCTCATTTAGTTCAGGCAGGAAAACACCTCCCCCCAAATGAGTTGTTTGCAACCTTCCTGAATTCTTTAGCTGCCGACTTTTACCTATCTTGCTTCACCAACAATAAAAAATCTTCCTGTCTTTCTCCTCTGCTTTGGTTTTGACTGAAAGTCATGAAATATTAATGGCACAAAAATGTTTTCAGAGACCAGAAGGCAGTCACAGAATATGACCTATGGACTTTCACAAGTTTCGTAAGAATTTCTTCGTGTTGGTAGTCCTACTCTAGTCAGCTGGTCTGCTTACAAAGCAAACTCCTCAGTGACTAAAACTGGCATATACTAGCCAAGTACAATACACAGAAACTGCAGCTGTCAAAGTAAACATCTCTTAGTGAAATATTTATAACATTTTCAACCCAGGTACAACATTGAAACAGTCTAATCAATTTTGTTTACTGGTTTATAACAACTAAGGGCCTGTTAGCTATTACTTTGCCGTGACTGCAGTTCTTCCGTGCCTCAAGCTACATTCATCCCATTGATTTCAGGTGGGATTACCTACAAAAGACTAGATCTACCTAAATGCTGCACTGGCAAACAAAGAAAGGAGTGAAAGCAAATCCTCTGTTATTTCCCACACAGATGTGTCTCCAGCCACACAGCAAGAGTGGATCTGCTTTGCCTAAGGCAATTCTTTCACTGTCATTTGCAAGGCTAGTGGGTAGAAAGGTAGGTATGGATGCTACCACAAAACATACTTTTTTAATCAATAAGAACCCAAACATACAGAGAATAACCATTTCCTTCGCAGAACTCACTAAGCAATCTATCACTCTAGTAGTAAAAAAAGCCCAAAAAACAAAACTAAACAATCACCCCCAAAACAACCTCTAATCTTTCAGACAGTGCAGTAAAACTGCAGATCTGTTCTCCCAGATCTGAGGCAGCGCCTCCCAAATACAATGCAAATTGGTTTGCAAATATAGGGTTTTTTTTTTTCTGTTACTGATACAGTTTGGTTGGGAATACTACCCTTTCAGGACAACATCAACTTGCACAACCCCTATTACCTTGACAGAGAGAGGGCCACTGTGGGGATGAGGGAGGGCCACTATGAGGATGAGGAATAGCACTGCTCCTGTCTTTCTCACTCCTCTGGACAACAGGCAGTGCTGTGCTGTGTCTGCAGTCCTCAAACCAGATGCCCATTCCCCCTCATGTGCCCCAGCAGTCAATATAGACAGAGAGCTGGAGAGAACTTCCTACAAGAGGGGTCTTTTTTGAAACTTAATGGCAGACACAAACCGTTGTTTTCCTAATTTTATAAAATGGTGGAAGTTTATGTAAGAACTATGAGTGCCCACAATTTCAAATATTGAGACATGTAATTGAATAGCCAGGTCACTGAATGACTTTCACCTCTCCATATAACTTTGAAAACCATCTGTACTTCATATAGGCTCTACACTGCACAGCAGGAAACCACCAGTCACCTGAGTGACCATTGGGTGCTACCTCAGGAGCCACTCTGACAACACAGCAAGATTTTATCAAGCCATCTTTGGTTACAGCACGACACAAATTTTAGCTGCTGTCTTTGACAGAGGAAGAACTAGCTGGCAAAGCAGAGATTAATTCCAAACAGATTTGCACCCATTTTGCATTCATAGCTGAGAAAAACAATCATCAAGTACTCAGACACCAGATGACACATCCTCTTTGCTTTTTAACTCAACATCCTGAATGATAAACACTTCTGGGCTATCAAGGAAGAGGAACCATAACCTTGACCTGTTTCCTACTAGGTGGTTGCTACAGGAACTTCGTCTGGGAAAGGTTCAACTACAGTTCAGCACAGGTTTGTATGTCAGCCTGCTTTTAGAGTTTTTTGGCTCTGATAAGGAGGTTTTTTTTATGCCAGTACCCTTAAAAAGCAGGGAACACATTTTCCAACATATAAAGCCTAACAACAACAACAGACAAGGAAAAATTTTGCTTATATTGATTTTTACCTAAGGATACAGAGTTAAACTTTTCTTGTAAAACACTGCAATCCTAGACGTTCAAGGACAGGTAGTCTGCAACAGCAGCTGAAATTTCTAAATTAAACATTAAAAAAACTCCACATTTATTGATACAACACCCTAAGTTTTCCAATGTAAAGTTTACGGAAATTCATAATCCAATCTTATTCAAAGAAAATAAATTATTTGAATAATGAACTCATACACACAGTCCTGTATCAGTACAGGCAAAATGAGATACTTCAGGAGAGAAGCAAGGGGATAGATGATTGCTAGAAATTCATCTTTTATAGGGCACTGTATACTCCAAAATTACAACATTTCAAGCAATCAGTATAATTTTAAAGGAATATTCAATATATATGTCAGATTGAGAATGTCCTTAAAATCACATGAGAAACTCAAGGTAACATAGATTATTAATATGGATGACAAAAGAATACCTGAAGCACAGCCAGGCCTAAACACAAGTGAAATAATATATGCAAAACTTTCTTTTAACTGATAAACAATTTTACTTTAGACACTAATTGTAAGCAATTTGAAACAATACAAAAAACCCCATAAGCTTTAGCTAACAATCATAAGGTAACAAAGACTGAAAAGTCAAAGCAAGCTAAAATAGTTTGGTTTTAATCTACTGAACATTGCCTTGTTTGAAAGAATAATCTATAATTTCTCTACAGCTCTGTCCTTGGTACTTCAGTATTAAAATATATGGTTTTCTCAGTTAAAAAAAACCACAGAAACATAGGTCATTTTATGCTGATTTACTACCCTATTAAATTTCGTTGAAATCACCAGGGCTACATACCATTGAGAACACAAATATAAGATGCTCATAATCAGGCAAACCTTCAAATGTAGATTTTGTAGTTATATATTAATGCATAGTTATGTATTATATAGTTATTAGTTTATGTATTAAAATTTTTTAAATGGTAAAAGCAGCTGTAATTCAGAGCCATAAGGTGTAAGTCAAAAAACAGAAAATACCGCACTAAATTCAGCCATTCATCTAGTCCATTAAATTCTTTGGATGTTAATGTATTAGTGGTCAACTTCTAAGCTAACTTCACATTTTAATTTATTGAAAAAGAAGGAAAAAGATCAAGAGCTTCTGCTTATGTATCTTCTCTGACTGTTATCCATTAAAATTGTGAGTTAAACCTTAATAATTTGTTCTTCAGCAGAGAGCACTTGGACTTGTTACTGCTATGAGTGAACACTGAGCTGCACATGCCAATTAATTTGCATCAAATACCAAGGCATAGGTGCTTAGAAACAATAATGAACATGTGAAACACATACAGTGCTTCTAAACAACTATAAAGATACTTTTTTTCTGGAATTCTATGGAGTGATTATTTTAATTTCAAAGGCACATACTGAAAACCAGAAACAGCAAAACTGACTGGCCTCTTGTAAGCACATATAAAACACATTTTCCATTAGAGAGGATTTTTGTAAAAGGCTCCCACAGAACTACATGCCAAGGATGGGTTTAGCTTGCAAAGGAGGTCTTGAGGGTTTGTGCTTAAAAGAATTGATTCATTTGTGTACTATCAAAGGACACTTCATTTACCATCTATTTTTCATGCTGGATATTGAAGCATCCAACACTGACAATGCCTACAAAAAGACAAAAATTATGCAAGCTTTTTTACCTACTTTTAAATAATTGAAGGTTTTCTAAAGCTTGTTTAAAAAATAAGGGATTCTATTGTACTCAGTGTAGTAGTAGAAAGGCTCAGAATTGAACTTCTCTTCTTATGCCCTATATATTCCAACCAGCATTTTAGTTAAAGTCCTTCCACAAAAATTCAGCAGAATTTCAAAAACTTCTCTGTTCAAAAACAGAGATGAAGGTTTATAGACATATATTTTGTATATCAATGGAAAACTGGAAGACTAGCAGCTTATTCTGAGAACAGTGAAAAGACTGAAGTCTGATTTCTTTTATGTCCCTGTCTTTATCATCCAGCCCCCTTTCCTCTTCTTACCCTGGTATTAACTTCAGCTTCTCTCTACAACACAGTAAGAGACAAAAGTACTGTACAGGCATACAAAAAATGTAATAGTTATAATTTTCACCTTCAAAACGTATAGCATATAGGAAATATACATGTATCAATCTTGTCACTTTATTTCCTACAACCTTCTGCTGTGTTCAGAAGTTATTTTTTTAAATGTGAGCAGAAGTTTCCTCTTAAAAATGTTTTTCATACTCCTCATTGCCTAACAGAGGAAAATTCTGCACATACATGTATTTGTGTAACTAAATTATTAGTAAAATCACAGATATTATGAAATACAGATATCATTCTGAAAATAAATTCTATCATGAAATTATTTTGAGTTTCATCAATTCATTTGCTTAACTGCAAGGCAAATTAATGAAATGGTCAACTTCTTCCTTTTTAAACAAGGAAAAAATTAGTAAAAAAATACTATTATGATAAAATTTATTTTCACATATTATAAGCATTCATTTTAAACTGGACTTACAGGCAGAACATTATTTTTTGATTGCTTGATTTGAAGAGGCTTACTATCTGAATGCAGTTTCTGCACATTTTGTTTATCTTACAGACACACTTTTCTGCTGCACGCAGGATATTATCTTCCAATGGCTACCTATGGAATGGCAGTCACTGGGTTCTGTCCTCCACACACATCATGAAACAAGAGCATATGGCTGGTGGAGGTGACCAGCCTGTCGTGCAGCAGAGCCCTGCTCTGAGGGCTTGTGCTGGCTGGGTCAGGGTAGCAGGGGGAGGAAGGGCAGCAGGACAAGCAGCGCTGAGCGGGGTGCCCAGCTGGGACAGCCAGGAATCAGTCCCTCCCTGTGGGACACACGGCACCATCCCACCTCAGCGTGAAGCTTGGCACGGTGCTCGCTTCAGTCTTCATGACTTGGTACATTAATGAGATGGGAAATCTTTTCCCTGATGAATAATTATTTTGATGCTCATGTTATTTATCCTCTTACTCACCTACAACAGGGTTCAAGTAATTAAACTTTATGTAACCTATGCTGCTCTGAAGTCAGTCACGGGAGAAAAGTAATTTGCTGTTTTAACATTTCAGACCTCTGGAGCTAACGGAAGGGAATTTGTCTATGCTTAGAAATGTTTACACCCACTCTGCTCACCAAGTGTTATTCAGACTTAAAAAACAAGTCTAAATAACACCTCACAATTTAATCAAGTCTCAAACAGATGGCGGGCTACAGCTCACAACTCATCTATTGGTACTTTATTTAGTGTATTTTCTTCTTTTGGAAAAAACAGATTTGTAAGTTTACCCTGCCCATACCCATTACATGAATATATGATAATGTTGACCAAGAAAATATCCTGTCCACCCCATGCTTTAAGGAGCACAATTAATGAAACGACTATTAGAAAGCAACAAAAAACATCATCTCCATTTCCAGCAAGTAAATCAGTAGGTCTCTTCACAACAGGTTTCAAAGTCAATTCAACCCCAGGAAA
Organism: Euphonia xanthogaster; assembly: GCA_034509185.1. Taxonomy (NCBI): domain Eukaryota; kingdom Metazoa; phylum Chordata; class Aves; order Passeriformes; family Fringillidae; genus Euphonia; species Euphonia xanthogaster. Next base: position 39,113,424 of record JAYDZK010000056.1, on the reverse strand, counting down.
GCCACACATACTTACAAATTATAAAGCATATCAGCCATGTTGCTGCGGTAGTACAAGGCATTTCTATAGGCGCTTTCAGCTTCAGAAATCTTGCTCTGGCTCTTGAGAACATTTCCAAGGTTACCCCATGCTGTCAAGAGGAGAAAACAGTATTCATAAAGAGCTACAATCCAATTACACATGACAGGGTATGCAAGTATCAGGAAGTTTCTTGGGCAGACAAACCCCACAAAGGAACTATTTTTATGGAACAGGAGGTGAGGTTGGTTATTTTTTTCCCCCAGCCCTCTGGTTCTCTGCATCTTACTGTGAGACTCACATTTCATAGAGGTGATTTACATGCACTCTGAATGCATACAGCTTTCAGTTGGGAAAAGGAAGTTTTTTACAAAAATATGTCTCCAGAAATTACTGTAACCAAGGGAAAGGACCATTTTATTTCATACCACCTATAAATAAAAATCTTCAGGGTCAGATGTGGAACTGAGGCATCTTTCTAGTTTTAACTTTTTTTTTTTAAGCCTACTGACTCTAAACAGTAAGAATTTTTTCCAGAATAGACGTGGTCCTCACTTAAGTATTAAAATTTGACATGTGACACAGGAATTAAAAGAACAGTTTTTTCTAGTAGAAAAAAATGAAAAAATCCTTTTTTTTCTACTAGCAAAACATTTGGTCCCTTTCCATACAATTTATTATGCTACGCAATGTGCTTTTATAGCCCATCTATAAAGGGTTTTAGGTAAAAAAATATTTAAAGCTCCACATGTGTTCCCTTTGCAGTTTTGTTGAGTGGCAGAAAAGCTACTAAAAAAGGAATTGGAACTAACATTTTATGAAAACACAACCTCTGCTACTCAGAATTTAGGAAGCTAACTTAACTGGCATCAGAATGACAGCGTGTGTGAACATGAAAAAAAAAAAAAACAAAACACATTACGCTTATAAATGCAAAGCTGTTTCATAAAAAAAGTCCTACTTTCACCCTTTTTTAAATGAAAGAAACCAATGGAAAGATGATATGCGTCCTTTCCACCAAACACAATATATCAGAATATTCTCCCCTCCAGATGCACTTAAACATCAGCTTAAGTAGCAACTAATTCTGATACGTCAGTCAAGCCCTCTTCTTTTTTCAAGAATTTGAATCACTTCTGACTAATGCAAAATTTCAAAGTAGTTTTAATGTAACACTGCTATGTAGGTTGATAATTGACTTAGGCATTTTTTTCCTCAGATATTTTATCACTTCCAAGCTGCTGTGGTTTGTTGCAGAAACGTCCTACCACAGGGATGGAAAGAGCAGCAAACACAGAATTTCCTCTGAGCAGAATAAACTAGCCATTGCTGGGAAAAATAATTAATAAATCTCTTTAGAATTTATAAAAACCATGTCATTCAACTAAGCACATCATATTCTGTGAATCAAAGAAAGAAAATATATGCAATCGTTCCGTAAGAAAATAAACTATCACTTCTATGAGTCAATCCTTTTAACCTAGTATTTATTGGGAAATAATTTATCAATATTTATTTATCAATAAATCAACAAAAGTCACAAAATGTTCTCTCATTTTGAAATACAGCTGCTAAAACTATTCTCAGGTTCACTCAACTTTTACGCTTGGCTAGCAAATGTGCAGAAATCTGAAAATTCCCCATTACTGCTACTCTTCCCTCTTTACACAGAGAAAACAGTTTGGAAGTACCAATGAAAGTGACTAGCCAGTCTGTAGGCATTAACCCTTGGAAGAAAAACACACTTATATATTATTTTTTAAATTAATTTGTGAAGATATAACCTTATTTTGCTTCTGCAGTAAACAAGCCTCCAGTTTCCCATAACTGCATGTTCCATATAATCAATCGGGACTTTTGTTTTCACTCTCATCTGCCATAATAGAGCATTACATCAAATGACCATTTGATCCATTGATAACAATTTCCTGACACATAGTTATTTACTCCCAACCATTCTGAAGCTCAGTAAACACAAGTATGCACAAAAGGATGATTCAGTTCATCTCTTCATCTGTTAGACTGGAGAGACACTGCTAACACTGGTCAGTGTAATAGTTTCTCTGCTACACTTCATTTCATGCCATGGGCTCTAACAGTTATCTGAGTAAACATAATTTTTAAGACAATATTTTAATCTGCATCAAGTTTTAAATATCAATCAATAATTTATCTACACTATTTAATTTTAAATTTATTCCCTTTAGACTTCTGTCTAAACTTGTAAAACTGTGAATTATTAGCCTTATGTGATGCACTAAGAAGAAGTGGCAATAGTAGAAAACAGCAAACATAAAACATGAGAATCTGACAGTTTATCATTAATGGAAACATGAAAACCAAGGTCTTTTCATTTATCCAAACTAGATAAATTTGATAGAAAAATTCACATCTATTTAAATACAGAACTAGTTAGAAGAATGATTTATCTCTGGATGGCGATGCAGCTGCATAGAACATGTGTAGAGATGATACTCATACACCCTAGGAATTATGAACAGCTAACATCTGCAGCAACCATGTCCTCTTGGGTTTTGGTATATGAGGAAGAGTAAAAGAGGATGGTGTACGTACATGGAGAAGAGGCTACATGAGCTACTCAAGGAACTTCACTCCTGCTTTGTCTTAAGTAATGCAACTAACCTTCAGGGGAAAAAAAGAACTTCAATTATCAGCTTCCATATCTTAAACAAAATTTATTCTTCAGAACTGTAATAGCATTGGTTCAACTGTAGGCACATTCAGAAACAGAAACAAAGTTATACTTAAGTGAATCCACATCCTTCTTAAAGCCCACCCTATGACTCCAACTAAATTCCAGCACTCAACTATTTTCCACCTGTGCATAGTAAGAAAAGAAAAAGAAACTAGGTAAGCAACCCTGGAATTATTCTTTATAAATATTTTTCATATAGTATCTATATTAGCTAAAAGGGAACATTAAACATTCAAAAAATATTAAAGTGCCCATATATATGCCACATTTTAATTTTTAATTCAAAATTCAAATTTCCCCATATTGAAGACCGTATTCGGCACAAGAGAAAAAGGAAGCTGTGAATGAAAGAGCTTTGCAATATTTACTTTTTGCCTGCTGCTTGATTCCCTATCCACGAACAATAAGACTGAAACAGACCCAGGTCTTTAAGAAATAATATTCCATCCTAGCATGGGAGCAAATGCAACATTTGCTCCCATGCTAGGATGGAATATTATTTCTCACCTACAAAACAGTCAGTCCATTTGAACTGTACTTCATTGCTTAATTTTACAGAGATCATACTCAATATTAATGGGCATATTAAAAATTAAATCCATTTAATCACCCTTATCATTAGTCAAGTATAAACTGAAGAATCTCCTAATGCTTGAGAACTCCTATGTTATTTACATGTCTTTGCAGGAAAATGAAACTTTTTGAAGGGATTTTGTTCTTCTGTTTGTTGTTTGGGATTTTGTTAAAAAAAAAACAGCAGAAGAAATTATGCAGTGCTAAGTAGGAAAATAAGTAGTTGTTTAAGTGTTATAATTTGGGCCATATCAAACCAGACCCCTATTAAACTTTAAAGATTGCATTTGTGCCACCTTGTAGTGAGAGTAGGTCAAGTTCTCAGGCATTCAATTGCTTTCAAAATGAAAATGAATATTAAAAAATGTTAGTTTCACATTTAACATGCTTAACTTCTCAACCATCTCAGTGAAACTGACAACTAAGATTTAAATAGACTGAAAAATACCCGGCTGGTATACTAAACCTTCTCCAAGCACTTTCATGCTGGAAGAGTGCAAGACCAACAACAGCAAGACAAGGACAACATTGTCTAATCTAATCTGCCTGGATTTAAGAAGCACATTTTCTAAAGAAAACTAGTAAACTTTCAGCTTTCAACTGAACTATGAAAACAAGTGAGAAATGGAAATTAATGTCTACAAACATCTTCATTTAAATAAAACATTCCCTTTCTACTGAATCAAAGATCATGCTATGTTATTCAGTGAAATGAAGATAATGAAGCTAATGAAGCAAAAAAGTGTCATAGGAAAGCAGTCACATGGGTTAAAATCACATAAGTTGATTTCTTGATTCAGAAGTTTGCTTTAAATTTTAAAAAAATTAACATCGCAAATCATTAACAAAGATAACCCAAAGTATTAAATTCTGATTCCCACCTGGCATCCCTATATAATCCATGACAATTTAGGGAATACTAAAATCTATTTGTAAACTGCCATTTTATTAATATATCTGTTGTCCAAAGACTTCTGAAACATGAAAATAAAAAATCTAACTACAATTGCCTATTAAATCACTCAAATACATCCTGGTAAACATTTTAAAATAACATAGCAAAGAAAAGGAAAATTCTGCCTTTCCTTGTATGTTATTAAAACATACATAGTTTTCATGCATTATAAAAACTGATGGAAAAAATGCAAGACTTAAAAAAATTAATATGTGACATTAACTATTCACATGAAATTGCTAAGGATTGGCAATACTGTTCTCACCTTATCCCATCAAACTTACTCACACAAGTTATTCCACAAATTGTTGAATGCATTAAGGAGCATGTACTAGATTATTATTTGAGTAAAACAAACTACTTGAACAAAGACTGAAGTATTTAGGGAACAGCTGAGTAATTTGTAATCAACTTGTCAGCAGTTCTAAACTGGAACCTTTAGCTCACAGAAAAATGCACATCAAGCCAAGAAAACCTCTACGCAGCTTTACAGATATTTGTGTATTATTTATTATTCTTTAGCTTGTGAAATTAGAAACAGCAGTTCAAGTTTGCATTCCCTCTGTTTAAAATCCTTCCACATTTCTTCTGACTTGTTTATGAAAAAAGAAGTGAACGCATGACAATTAGAATCTCAATTTTTTTTCTTCAATAGTGTTTAAGGATGAAGCAATGCTGCTCCCGAAAGAAAAGCCTTACCTTTTTTCTTCAAGAAGGAAACAGTTTCACCTACAGAGAAGTGACAGGCTTCCCCAAGAAAACCTCTGAAAGTTCAACTGCACACCCATAAAAACATAACGAAAAGAGTTCAACATCTAAAACAGTTTTTCTACAAAACAGAGCCACTACCACTCACAAAGACAGCAAGAAGATCAACTAGATAATGTTTATTACGTGGTTTGAGAATAGAAAAATTCATCTAAATGCTACAGGTTGCTACTTTCAAAGTGGGACAGTTTTTGCTTAACTTCTGTACTACAGTTTGTATACGGTATTTATATTTTTCCTGTTATTCCAGAGGAATAATGATTTTTTCTTCAAAATATGTAATAAATTCATGCATACAATTTGCAATAATTTTCCTCTAAAAAAATTTCACTTGTTAATAGAACATTTTGATCAAGTTACTTCCTTTTGCTAACTTAACCACAAAATTGCCAAATTTCTTGTTTCCTAAAGGGCTAATGGTTTCTACATAACCATAATTTATGCATTTAATCTACTTTGCACATTGATTTTTTTTTTTATATCGGTGGGTATGGGGCAATGTTGAGACAGACTGTGTTAGAGATCTATAATCTCTTAACTATTACATATTCTTCTTCTATTTATTAACGTTGTTATTTATAGCATTTGTTCAACAGTTCATCTGTTGATCAATTGCAGGGCTTTTGTAATGACAGCAGGTGAAAGAAAAACAGAATTGAAAACTATGCACTGCTTTGAAAGCTATCCAGCAACATGTCAGCGTGGGTACTAACCAACCCACATTTGGCAGGCAGAGCTTCAGTCTTGTTTCTCAGTTCTGAAACCCCGATGCAAATGAATGTGAACTCATGGCCTGTTCTACTGCTGATACACCCCCTTCATCCTCTGCGTTACAGAAATTAACTCTTCCTCCTCAACGGACAGCAGAGTGACTCTGACAGCTCAATGAACCTGAGAGATGAGACTGAGCAGCTGCTACTGTTCTTTGGCTTCACCATTACCTACCACCCTACAGTCAACCAAGTTTGTCAGAGCCTCCCTCACGCTAAAATGATTTTTTGTGAAGAGTAAAGTATCAGTCAGACAACTAAACGGATGCAGGTTAGGGAGAACACTGAGAAAAGGATGACCACAGTACCTTTAACATCTAATCTACTCACTGTTCTGTTCACAGCAGAGCCCAATCACACCTTTGCACAGCTTTGATAGCTAAGTGTGCATTCCAAGTGTGTGAACATCATAAGACATTACTGCCAGAAAGCTCCTATTCCATTTAACTTCACAATGGGCAGGAACAGAGCTGTGAACGGTGCTGATCTGAAACTCTCATTATATGAGGAACTGTATTTTATTGAGGCAATGGATATAAATCATGCAAGAAAATGAAAGGAGCAGAAAAACACAAGTGGAACAAGAGGACATGTACTGTGCATCCCAGTCATCTCAGGATGAACCCTGAGGAACTCTTCAAAGCCTCAGAGTGACTCAGGCAAAGAGGTGACCATGTACTAAATTTGTCAAATTATGTAACCTTCTTAACAGTAGGCTTTTTAAAAAATTATCTATGATAGTTCATCTTTTTGAATAGATGATCTACTCAAGATCATCACTTATGTCCCAAGTGATGAACTGCAGGCCAGCCTCTTGCAGCAATGGCAGGATGCACTGATGTCAGCCCTGGTCCTCCAAGCTATGAGTAGATGGATAATTGTTGGCTTCTTTCCAGAAAAGCGGAACAGTGAGCACAGTGTCCTGGGAACATCCCAGAGGAGCCATGGCAAAAAGAAAATCAGCATCTGGGTTTGTCAAACCAAGAGAATCTTTACATGTGGTCAAACGACATATGTCAGACTTGGAAAATGCAAATTACTTCATATCCAGGTAGCAGGTTTTTCATAACACTTCAAGTTGTCTGGTTTTGTTTGCTTTGTTTTCAATTACTAAGAAAGGCAAGACAAGAGCCTGTGAAGCTTTGCCAGCCGATACATATCCCCAGTGGTATGGAAAGGTGGCAGAAAGGAAGGCAGGTCATAAAATTACCTCCTTCATTTATCAGTGAAACTAATTGAAGACATTACAACTATTAACTAGCATCTTTAATGGTCCATATTCAAAATACCTTCTGTATTTTAAGACCTCAAACAAAAGTTCAGTGTGCTAGTCCATCTAAGGAAAGAGAAGGAAGTGGCCTTGAGAAGTCAGTCATTCTATATCATGATCTTCTCTGCAACTTAAAACAAAACTATACACAAGCCTCTTGTGCATACTCTAATGGCATCAACCATCATTCACTTTTTGGGTGCATGAGGATTGGCAACGATGACGGTTCAGGCTTAAGAATTAAAATCCCCTGTTACAAAGGATGGGGTATTTGAAATCTTAAAATACTTGTATTTATCTATCTACATTAGGACCTTACCCTACCACAAGTTGTATAAAAAGGCATATATGTAGATTACTGCACTGTCCTTATTAAAGGTTAGTTTCTCTACCAGATTTATATAAGTGGATCTGAATATGTACTGATACAAAATCCACCACAGGTAGGAAAATGATGACATGTAACTCACTGCAAAAATTTTAAATAAGGAGGAATTTTTCCAAGTTGTCAAATTTTGAAAAGAAGACAAAATAACAAAACAATTGGATTATTATCTAATGCACTTAAATAAACATGCTCTGCTTGAGAACCAATCCAGATAACCTCATTTTCCTCTAAGTAAAAGTGACTCTTTCCCTGAAAAAACCTCTGGCTAATTTTGCAGAACACACAAATATGGACCAAAGGTCTCTCTTTTAATCAAACTGGAAAATAAAATCTATCATTTTCTGGCAAAAAAAAACCAAAACAAAACAAAAAAAAAACCCAAAAAAAAACTTCACGCGATTTTGCTTGATATGCTACAAAAATTCATCTTGCTAAAGCTGATTCCTCCTTGACCAGGCCTGTTTGGTTTTTTTTTCCCCCTACACTGTAGTTTTTAGCCCAGATGGGCTTGTTGAATGATTTTGCAGAGCACTTCAGGGAAGACAAAGGAAGAAGTAACAGTCTGATTGGCCCATGTCTCAATGTCTCATGTTTGTTTCTTTAAAAAAGCCTAGCTATTAGTTAATAATAGTTTATTTCCTACCCCCCTGCACTTTAAGATTCACGGATTAGAGATGCTGTTGTACTACACCCCAAGTAGAAAACAATAAATCCTTGTTTCCAGACCTCTACACACATATAAAGGAAGAATATCAGGCTTTCTTGTATCCTGCTGAAGAGGCACATCGCACACCGACTCGGGTTTCAGAGGAAATTACAGCACTTCTAAAGAACTGGAAGAGAGAACACTGTCATTGCAGAATGAATTCAGAGTTTGAATCGAACTGTAAACCACTTTCCTTCAGCTCTCCACCATATCTGGCATAACCAGACTGTTTTGCTGAGGGTGGGCTGCCTGTGGCATGCTCAAATGCCCTAAATGACTGTGGGTGCTTCCCAAACAACTTAGAAATGGCCATTCCTTCTACACTGTTTAAACATCCAGAGCAGCACTACCATTCATTTAGAGAGCCCCACACTGTTTTCAGGGAGTAGGCTTTTTATTTAACTTTCAAACACTACTACATGATTCATTTGAGGTAACTCTTTTAAAGCTGTGCCCTAGTTCTGACCAGAACAGAGTTAATTTTTTTACAGGAGCCAGGCAAGGTGGTGCCTGTAGTCCCAGCTACCCTGGGAGGCATGGCCAGACCCTAAGGTTATTCTCCCATCACCTGCAAGATGGAGAAAGCCTTTGGGAGAGTCTGGGTGGGGACACCAATTTGGGGAGCAGTATTCCTAAACCAAAACAAGCTTTTAAGAGTTGCAGATAAAAACGTATTTCCAATTTATTTTAAGAACCTTGAAAAATCCTGTAGAACATTTATCCTTCAAATTCTAATGTTTTTCTTATGAACAGACACCCCAGATTTATCATGGTATATATCCTGCATAATTCCTATACAACTGACTTATATAGCCATATAACATTAATATATATAAATTATACTTTTAATGTGCAATTCTAACCTATGAGTTTGTTACCGAAATAAGATCATTGAATCTGCCATACAGTAGCTGTTAAAAAGGTTCTTACTGGTGGCTGGAAACATCTTACACCATTGAAAGATGATGTACCTTAAATTAATTCCTTTTTTAAAAAGTAGCTAAAGCTGAAAATTATTATAGAAGTCAAGGAAAATATCCATGCAACATTTAGTCAAAAAAGACTTAAGTATCAGAAAGTTCTGGAAAAGACATTGGGAAAATGTATAATTACTTGTTACTATGTTTCTCTGACAATTTCTAAAAACATTAACTAAAAAGAACATCAAGAATCACCATAATGACTAAATATTCTGATCTACATTGGCTTAGGAGGGATATTATACTGCCATAAATATAGAAAGATTTTAAAACAACCATGAACCATCAAAAAACCCCCAAATTCTAGTCTTATGGTAATAGGTAATATGAGTTCCATTCCAGAGAGAAAAATTGAGATTGAAGTGGTTTGTTCAAAAACTAAAGAAGATTTAATTAGCAAAACTAAAACTAATTCATGAATACCTAACTCCAGATGGTATGCTCATATCACTGGTATTAACAGTGATAATACACAAAACTTTGAAGTGTACTTATCAGCAAGTTTTATATGCTTAAAATCTGATGTTTTATATGGCAATCTGTGCACTGAAATCACCTTCTCTCTCAAGCCTTTTTTCCCCAAACCCACATTTTCTATTCAGTGCAATGTTATATTAATCACATTGTTTATTTTATTATTGACATTTATGGAGCCAAAGGAAAAAGAAATAACTACTGTACAGAGCAGTATTTTGGGCTGTTGGGCCACAGAAGAGTTGGAGTTTTACTGATGAGCTACATTTAAAAAACCTGAATACACACACCAAAACACTGAATTTTGGCAAATTCCAAATGCTTAACTATTTTCAAATGCCCAATGTGATATTTATTAGGACACACACTGCTATACTTAAGAGGTACAAAAAATGTGTAGTGAACAACAAGCTGTTTGTCAGAGCAATAGCTATTGAAAGCTGTAAAGGTATTAGAGGAGATCTTGTCAGCATAATGTAAGCTTTTAATAATAAGCATATTTGAAGAATTCTGTACCTTAAAATATTTAATTTCCTTTGGTTTCCATTCACCAGTAGTGATTCAAAAATAATAGTAATGGAAAATAATGTTTTATTGCATTGTTTTTGTTTGTGGGAAATACAGTTTCTCTACCTAGCTTAGTACAAAATACAGTAACTGTTTTTTTCTCACTCAACTGAGGTGAATTTTTAGTTGAGCACCTGCTCTGTAGCAGGTCAGCTACTTCCTGGAAGGATCCTCAAAGCCTACTTGCAAATGTAATGGCACCAGCAGACTAAAATTTCATCAGTAAGTATGACCAAGCAACTAATATCTCTGTGGCAGTCTAGCAGTTTAAGCCTCTCTATTTTCTACTTCTTTAATCAATGTCTGTCCCAGGTATAGGAAATATATAATGATCTTCCATGTTCAGATGTGGACTGCAAGGCCCAGAGGAAGAGTATGCTTTTTGAAGCTTATTTTTGGTACCACAGGGAAAACTAGAGTTAATGAGGCATAATAAGCACAACTATTTTGTGTGTCATTACAATCTTATATTAAACACCAGGTAATCATCACCACAGAATGACCCTCAGTCTAACTGAAAAAGACGTGACAGCTACCACCCACTTTTAACTTTTTTGTTTGTTTTTACACTTTGGGAGGCTTCCTTTGCTATAAAAGAACATTCAGATAATGAGAATTGTTTTGTATCACTTGGGCTGCTCATTAAGTTGAAGGCAGAACAGAGAAACACTTGTGTCTTTCCTTCCCTACGGTCAAAACATGTATACACCCACTTCAGAATCCATAAACTAAATTAGTCAGTCTTTTGTATTTCTCCCTCAAGTGCTGATAAACTGTTACAAGGTACTGCTTGGATCGCTTTAAAGTTATTTGAAATACTAGTCATAACCAGAACAGCAGAACAAGACCAGTAAAGATGCAGCTAAGGCATCCCAAGTCCTCACAAGGACTCCCTCAGGCAAAGGGATGGCAGTTGCTTGCCACACAGTGAGGCAGCCAGGAAAGCTGGCACACACAGGGTAATTTGGAGGCAGCTTCACCACCTTCTTCTCACTTGACTCTCCCACGGTGCATTTTCAGGTTTTTTTAAGAGATAATCCATGCTCATGCTTTTGAGTATTTTTCCCACATTGTCAGTGATTGACAAAAACAGCCTGGAGAAATGTAAACTGCAGAAATGCTGCGGCTGCCTGCAGGAGTAGAGGCTTTCTCACCTGCGGCAGAACACGACTCTGCCTGCACTGCCTGCAAGGTACCCCTGAAGGGACCACAAGAAAGGACCAGTGAGGTGATTATCACCCATTTCTTCCCTGAGGATTGAAGATGGAGAAGCTACTGAAAATGTTTGCCTGAAAGTCCCACGGCAGCAGATAACATTATAATCTTACACATATCACAACACAGAGGACCTGGTGATAAACCACCACCAAAGGAGACAACTCCCTTTCCAAAGCAGCTCAGCCACATTAGAACACAAACGCAGCCATGCTAAAAGCTTGCCTCGGCAAATGCCCTTATGACTGCAGCACATCAGCTCAATGTTGCACAGCAGTCAGCCACCAGTGGCATTCAGCCTGCTAGAGCAGAATACAGATGGATCTGGACAAAACACTCATCTTTTTGCTTTAGTAAAGCCGGTCTTCACAGATTCCTATTTCTTTATCAGTTTCCACACTGTGAGTTTTTCAAGGGATGCCTCATTGCTTTTTAGATTATGACAGAAGCAGCTCTTGTTCAGAAGAAGCTCTTTGCAGGAGATGAGAGAAAAAGCAGAAGTATCAGGGAAAATTATCCTCCTACTCCACAATGTTCAGAAGTAAGAAAATACTATTGAGGAGAAACTTGCTATGAGCTGAGGAAAGCAGAGAAATGAGTGACAGCTTCTTCTTAGTAGCCTAAAAATAAGGAAACCACTTCTCCACTCTACTGTTTGAGCAGCCCATTGTCCCACTCTCTGAATAGCCTATTTATCACTAGAATTCATAAAACTAGAAAAAGGAGGCAAACAAAAATAAATTGTTTATCCTATGTCAACCTCATTTAATTATTGAAGAGTAGCTTGAATTGTTGATCTCCTAATGCTTTGGTAGGATTGGCAGCCAGTCTAGTCCAGTCACACTTGCCTGACTATATGAGAAATAGAAAATAAAATAAGCATAGTCAAAGCCAGGGATAAATTCAGAAATATTTACAATAATGAATAGAGTTGGGTGACAGGTCACATTAGCTCAGGGTGTCTTATACCCAGCCTTGTTGCTATGTATGTGGGCTAGTAAATATTCAGCAGAAGTTTAACAGGATATTTTAAGCAGATTTATTTAAGTCAGCTCAGTCATGTCTATATCATTGCATTGACATACTGTCTTTGCTTTTACACATCTTACAAGACACTTAATGTCAGCTTATACGACAAGAAACCAGACGATCATGTACACACGAGTCTGTGCATACTGAGATGTGTAGATGAAAACAGCTCATCTTGTCTCCTGGGAGCATAATACCCAGTAGTCTAATTTCCAGACAATGCTGTAGCCAATTCTACTATAGGGCAAAAACAAGCTTGGGTTTTGTTTTTTTTTTATCACAAAATCTGGCGCATTGCAAGCGGTCAACCAATAATGTCTGGGCATCTCCACCAAGGGCAAAAATTGAACATGCATTGACTAACTTAGTGCATATACACTTTCCTTTCCAAGAAATTCCAGTGTTTTAATAAAACTTTTATACTGTCGCTAAACTTGTAAGTCTTAGAGCTTCATATAATCATTCTAGTGTGCTGGCTTGCTGTTCAGTTACTCCATTTGTTGCTCTCCTGTGCTAGTTTTGAAAAAAAAAAGTAAAACAAATGGGATGTGCTTGTTCACAACTTAAAAAACTCACTTACTGCAGCAACAAGTTCAGTAATTTTCCTAGGGTGAGAAAGTATATGAAGAAGAGTTACAAAATCAAACTGACAAACTACTAAAATGCTGCTTTGCTGGGCATTTTATCTGCCATATCTACTTTTTCACTCTCTATCAGCTCACAGTAACCACCTGCATTTGCCTCTTACTATCACAGCTTTTAGACTATGGCATGATACAACTGTCTAACCCAAATGCACAACTCTATCAGCAGATGACTTCGCACCACATGAGGGGTTTCTGAGCAGAGGACTGAAAAACCTGAAGCATTCAAGCGCTATCAAATTTTTCTTTCACAGACAGGTAAAGCAATCAACTAATCCCTTCTCACTTCTGATGAACTGTGAATAAGGAAGGCTTAGTCAATGTCAACATTGCACTCACAGGTGATATTTTGACCATTCTCATATAAACTTGCATTTGTGCCAAGAGCAGTCCAGCCAGGCAGCACGGAGTTCAGGATCCAAGCTGGATCTGCCATACATGCTTGAAACCACAGAGCTACAGCTAAACATTGTTACTGATACCTAAACTGGCAGGTTTTCTGCCTGTTTGGATATGTTTACACACAGCTAGTGTAAACTAGCTGTGGTCACATCTCATTACAGCATAGATATAACCTTTGAGATGTGGCTGGGCAATGTTATAAATAGCTGATATTTACACATGAACAGGAAGGCATAAGTATTTGACGACAACTCTTTACAGTACTCATAGGCAGGGGGAACTACAGTCATTTCCTAGGCTGAATTATACCTGACCTCATTTCCTCACTTTTATTATGCAGTATTGATGTTATTTGCATCAGATGAAATCCTATTTCTTATATTTTCTAATCAGAGAAAACAGAACACTTGGTAAACTCACAAAAAATGCTCATTAGCGTGCTATATACCAGATTCCAAAGGGAAAAACACCAGGGTGGGCTCTATAATACTAATAATGCATCTTTAATTTCAAAACAAAGAACTAATACCACTTAAAAAGAAATTATCCCCTTACCTTAGGGTCTCCTTTTCTCCATGTTAATGCCAAACTTGTAACACCTAATCAAAACACATTCCTGCTTTTCCCCATTTTTTACTAATGCACATACCACTGCAACTTGAAATGACATATCTTAAAGTATTCTCTTTAGATGTTGCTAGCAAAATTAGACAATTCCAAGGCAAAGACAGACAGGAATAAGGAAAGCATTCACCATAAAGAGCAAAAATTACCTTTAGCAGGGTTTACTTTTATCCCTGACCTATACAGCATCTCCTCATTCTGCCAGTCCCCATTCCTGACAACAGTCTTGAGTCCATAGAAAACAATTAATGCAGCAGTGGAACAAAAAACCAAGTTCTTCAGAAAGCGCTTTTGGGCTTTGACATAAAGGGCCCTGACACCTACTGTAACCAGCAGGCAGAAGCCCATACTAGGGACATACAGCACACGCTCTGCTATTACAAAGCCAACATAGAAAAACAGGTTTGTGGCAGGAATGAAGGGCACTATTAACAAAGAGAGAGACAGAATGACAATGTTCTCGGTTGAAGGAAGCTGCAGTTTCTGAATTTCATGCTTTTTTAGGCCATTCTCTTCTTTTGATGTAAAGCTTGACTTCACCTCCAGCGTCTTGTACTCCATCTCTGGGTGACAGCTATGCCCATTAGCATTTTGCTTGCCATTCATTACAGTTTTCCCATTGAATTCTCTCTCATTGCTGGAGCCCTTCAAGCTAAAGTAGGCAAGGAGGAGGAGTCCTGCATAGAAGGCCACAGTGTGTAGATTCCTCCAGTCGCTGACTGCTTTTAGAAGAGGCACAGCATCCATAGACCAGTCAAAGCTGAGGGTATCTGGGCACAGCAACAGCCAGAGGTTCTTGGTTGGCAAGTAAAAGAAGGTCAGGGTACGTGTGAGAAAACTGTCTGAGTCAGCTGCTGGATTGTCAGAATTAGAAAAGCTTGGGGGCCTGTTGCCCATCCAGTATAAGCGAACGCCCAGCAGTGCAGTTCCCCAGGAGGTCAATAAACCAATGCTGAAGAACAGGGTCAAATTCTTCCTCTGAAAGAAAAAAAAAAAACCAACATAAATCAACACTAGGTATTTAGTTGTGTAAATTATACACAAAAAAGAACCAAGAAATTATCTGATAGAACTCTTTGGTTCTATTACTGAAAAACACAATAGATCTCCATCTCTGACATTTGGATCACCCCATGTTGCGGTACATTGTTGACTACAGACTAAAGGAACTGACTCTTTCATTTAAGCTCCATCAGGAATGCATCACATTCAAGCCTGAGATATTTTAGGGGTGCCGGTCCTTGTTTAGGATTTAGCTGTATAATGCTTTGGAAACTCTTATTTTAGAGGAATTTATAGAATCTTACATTAGTTTCTACATAATCTTCCAAATCCCTTTGTTTCTGGCTGTGACCAAAACACTTGTTTAGGTTTACCTTAGCTAGATTTAAAGACTAAAGGATGTTCCAGATGCATTTTCTTCAATCAAAGTCTCTCCCAGAGACTTCGAGGCATTTCACCAGAGAACCGATAAAAATTTCGAAGGAAGCAAGAAAGGAAAACAGACGCAGATTCCATATTTAGGTCTCCTAGCTCCTACCTATTGACTTGAAGCCTTCAGCTCTACCTACTACTGAAGGTCCCACTTCATTTTCTATAAAACACAAAAGGTTTCACCTCAGTGTGAGGAAGGGCTTCCTCACATTGGAAGTGGCAGAGCACTGGAAGAGGCTGCCCAGGGATGTTGTGGATTCTCATTCCCTGGAGACATTCAAAATCCACGTGGATTTGTTCCTGGACAGCCTGCTCTAGGTGACCCTGCCTTGGCAGGGGGATTTGAACTGGACAATCTCCAGAGGTCCTTTCCAACCCTAACAATTCCATGATTCTGCGATCTCAGAGCCAAACAATACATTGGAGGTTTTTCCTCAAGCACTCACATAATAAACACTCTAAAACCTTTCACATCTTCATATGCATCTAAATAAAATTATGGGAAGCAAACAGCTCACTCAACCTACCAGTGTCATCATGCTAGCAACTTGAAGTATCTCCACTTATTTATGGAATAACAGAACATTTTCCAGCGGAAGCTGCTTCTTGGGTAAGCTCTGCTCTCAATTACATGGGCACCCTAAATAAAAGCTGGTTTACATTACTCTCTCTCTCTATGTAAAAGCTAAAATATATGGGGTTTTTATATTTCAATTTCTCAGATGCCTTTTGTAAGGAAAGAAAAAAACCTATTTGCCAAATAGTTACAGATGCAGATTAAGTGCTTTGATTATCTTTTCCCCATTATTAGAAAGAATTATTTGTCAATCATTTTTAATTTTATCAGGTTTGTTTTTTCCCCTCTCTCACACTACACATTTGTGGGATGATTATTTAATGTTTACTTATTCAGAAGCAGAACCTCGCAGTAGAATGTTTTATCTTATTTCTACAAAACAACTCAGTTTTCTTATTTGTGGGTGGGATCAACCCTTGATATCATGAATTACAGATGATTGTGTTGCACCATTTTAGGTCAATTACTAATAGTTTTCTACAGCTTACTGATATTCTACTAAGAAGACACAGTCTAATAATGATAATTTATAGTTTATCTTACAATGTAGCAGGAAGAAATTTATACCTTTTTGCATTTCTACAGAGTTCCTCCTTGTGAGATATAAAATATTATACATCAAATTCATTCATTCAGTTATGCTACATTATGGAATTTAATGGAGGCATTAGTAGGGAACAAACAAATTTATAATGGAAACATTCATGCACTTGGATTGTGAACATGTAAAAAACGCTGGCAATTTTATACATAAAGTAAAGCCTGGGTCCAGATTTAATTTGCCATATTAATGTGATTTTAATCAAAACAGTTTGATTTACTTGCTTTTTTACGTTCTGGATAATCCAAATTTTTTTGGCAATGTATCATCCAAAACCCTCATCTACACATCATGATAACTACATTCCCTGGAAAGACTATTAGAACTACTTACTTTTATTTGTAAGCTGGGTAATACCTTACAACTCACTTCACATACGGTTTCATCCATGCCTGCCAAAACTATTTAAATGCTTATAATGTTATAAAGCTGTGCAATATAAAGCTGTTATCACTGTTTTCACTGAAACTCCCAACTAAGTTTACATTTGAAATAAAAAGATTATTCAGATTTCATGCATTTGCATGTATGTCCTCACAGCAAAACCTCATGTCCCAGGTTTAACTTGTCCTTTCATTCTCATCATAGTTTTCTACATGAAATTTTTTCTGCCCACCCTTCTGGCTCAGTAATTTTCAAACTCATTTCCTTCAAACATACACATAAACAACTCTCAAATGTTAAGTGTGACTTATTTGCTCTCTCATATATCCTTCTTATGAATCTCTTATGAGGAGGCAGCTAAGACAGAAAGAAGCCAAGAAGTGAAAGATAGTATTTGTTTGTTTGAGTTTGAAATAGTTTTTTCTGGAAGGCTGTATACCACTTGAAAGATTAAGATATCCCAAATATTAAGGAAGTGAAACTTGATTAACAGATGAAAAGTGAGCTTCCATGGACTGATTAGGCTGCTTTGTTATTTTGTTAATACTCACTTAACAACTGGAAGAATATCTCACTTTTCTGAAGTACTAACCATTGAACTTTTCAATTAAATGCCAAGAAAGTTCACATTACAAAGTTCTCTGACAAAACCATGTCAGGGCAAATATGTTACTCCCCGTGGATAACAGTGAAACCTACTAAAAATTTTCAGGTCTTCCTCGTATGTTAACCAAATACTAACAACTAGAAGTTTGCCTCTTGCTCCTATCCCAAAAATGTTAACAATCTGTAGCTCAGAGCTAATCAGTCTTCACTGCTGGAGTAACTATTTGCAGCCTCACTTTAAAGCTTTACACTTAAGGTCTGTAATATCTGAATCCTCACTTGTAGGTTTTACAAAGAAAACCATATACAGGTTTGTGTATCATGATGTAACAATTTTTTTTTACTATTTTTAAGCATTTTACATGATTTTGAAATGAAATATCTAATCACACACTCATAGAGCTTAGAGATATGAGTAGGTTTACCACCCCAGCATAATCATCATTATTCATCATGTTGTAAGGCACTAGTCAACTGGAGACTGAGCTCTGGTAGATTCTTAAACTCAGTTAACTGACATCAGGACTGAAGTGCAAATTTCCTCTTGGTGCCTCAGACACAAATGGTTTGCATTCTTCCCCAGATTCCACACATGGATCTTTTCAATAGACTGTAGCTTTACAACCTTTTAAAATTACCTCCAAGTTAAGGACAGATAGCAATAACCTGTATAACACTGACCCACCATTGTGAATTTCCAGATTTCAGAGGAGGCTCAGTCTAGAGGCAAGAAAAATCTGTCCCTAACACTTAGATGTCTGTCACAACAATTAAAAGTAGGATGCCTTTTTCCTTTCTCTGTTTTTTTTTTTTTTTTTTGTTGTTGTTTTTGTTTTTTTTTTAGTTTTCAGTTTTCAAATCTCACAGACAGGATTGGCCTAGAAGGAAAAGACAGATTCATTCTCCTTTTTCTCCTCTCAACATTCATGATATTTGCATAGCTTTTATCCCTCTGTGCTAATATAGTCACAGATAATGAAAAAGGTTTAGCACATATTTTGGCTTTACTTTCTTTAAGGCTTTGGAAGAAAATCATTCCAGCAATTTATTAAAATTAAATAATATGGCCAGTCCCCCAATAGACTTTTGCCTGCAAAGGGAAGTGCTTTCAAAATGAACTCTGCTCAGACAAGCACTTTCACTGGTAACTCTTCTGAGCCTCCTGACAGCCTGTGCTACTCTGATCTGACTGTGCACATTCAGTGCAGTCCAGGAGCGGCAGAGATCCTCTGTAATGCTAGGCAGAAAGGATTTGGATTACTATACTCATGAGTCCTAATCCGGCCCATCTGCCATACGTTTGACACCCCCATAAATCCTCTAACCTTTCATAAGTAGCCATTTTCATCTGAGGAAAAAAATGAGCACTGATTTAGATCAGATTGAACATATCTCCGGCCTGCTAACAGGCAAGTGCCACCACTGCAATTTTAGTCTTTTTGACTGTAGAATTCATTTTCATCACCCTACCAAAATCCATCTGCATGACCCACCCACATTGCACATTTCCCTTGCATTAAATCCTAATTCCTCACTTCATTATATTGCTCTAAATAAGGCAATGCAGCAGATTTCTTAATTGGGCAGCCACTGCCAAAAGTCAGTCATCACCTAAGTGGTATCCAAAGCATTTTCAAAAGACACTGTTCTTTTAACCTCACATTGTCCATTTCAGAAACAGCATTAAATATGGCATATGATTGAGACAGTGCAGAAATCAAAATCATCACACACAAAATGTTATTCTTAGAACTCAGGAAATACAGACATGAAAGAAGATGTGTCATCAGGCATTACTCACAGGAATTTCTTTTCCAAATTAGAGTTCTTTAAATATATGTTGACTTGAAAACTGGGACTTCCAAAAGCAGTAAAATGCTGCCAGATCACTAGACTTACAGCATCTTCTTCCCACAGTAGGTAGAGATTCCTGGATAACAGATCTGCCAAGTTGGAGCCAAACTACAATTCAAAAACATATCCCCACCAGGAATGAAGCTACTTGCTACAACCCCTGCTGGGTCACAGTACTGGGATGGAAGTGGCCTTTAATGCTGCCCGATCACCTGCCCCGATAGTTCCTGCCTGCATGACCCACTAAATGAGGTTTACTCATTTTCACCGGTGATGCAACAACTGACCTGAAAGTGTTTTGCCTCAGAGTTGGAACTCTGCCAACAGCTTGTCCAATATTGGGACCAACTGTGCATATTTAATGACATTTATTTCTAGTGTTATGACCCCACACAATTTTTCTCCAATAAGGAAGTGTGCTCACAAAACAGCTATAGATTATCTGTACATACTTTTATTGTGATTAGCCTGTATCACAAGTTAAACAGTCCTTACTACTGTTGATGACTTGCCTTACATTAATTTGAGTTGCAAATACTGGCATTTAAAATTGCCAAAGTCTTACTGTAAAATCCTTCATTCTTTAATATGAATTTGTAACTACCAAAACAAAAAAAAAAAAGAAAATCCAAAACCACAAAGACTCTAACCTCTCTACTGAAAAATAGTTATAAGGACTACAGGGGAAAAGATAGACTGCATTAAGATCAGAATCTGCATGAATGACTGGAGATAGTACAAGAGCAGAAGGACTTGATACGGACAGGAGAACACAACAACAAAGCCTTGGAGAAGTAGACAAAAGATGTAACTTAGGCAAACAGAAGTTATGCAAAACACAAGCAGGACGCCAGCTCAGCTCTGCAAGGCTGACAAAGCAAAACAATGACATCACACTTACTCAAAAGTGGGGGTGAAAGAAGCCACCTGAAGAGGACACCGGGCACTGAAGACAACTAAAGAAGACCCCAAAGAACCATAAAAGGACTTCTGATAAGGGCTGTGACAATGTAAATAATGTAAAACACACGTGTCAAGTAAGTGAGGATAGCTAATGATTAATGTGTATGATAAGAATTCTGTTTACCTAGCTCTCAGGAAGTGTTGATTAGTGGAAGGATCCTCCAAATGCCCAGCACTGCAATAAGGAATGCCTGCTCTGTAATACTCAAATCTGTGTTAGAAAGTTTATATTTGGCCAATTTCAGTATGAATATACAGCAGCTTGATAAATCTGTTTTCATGATCAGTGCAAGGAAAGGCTTTCTGGAAGTCCACATAACTAAATGCTGTGTAACAATAGTGATGCTAGGGATCTCTACCGAGAGTTATTCCATAAATCTGCAGCAGCAAGAACTTTACACAGGACATTAGAAAGCTGCTGGGACCAAAAGACATTCCTGGACTGCCAGACTGCTCAGGGATGCTGTCCAGGACCACTGCTACCACTGCACAGGTAGGCAGCTGGTCGTCACACCTGCATTTCATTTAACAAGTACCGTCTCATCCAGAGGTTTTACAGCGAAGGAAGACTGCTGCACTTTCCAGGCTAGACAAAACAATGAGAGCTCACTGAACACACAAGTATGTTCAAAATGATTTTGAAATAACAGAGAAATGTTAAGAAAAATAAACTTGTATAAAAGGCACGGGCAACACTTTGCTTAAAGGTACACAAGTAAGAGAAGTGGAGCAAGTAATTGGCTCATCTTCAGAGGAGCATAAGGGATCACCAGAGATCACAAGCAACTCTATTAAACCACTGCTAGAAAGATAAACACTGTACTGAGGCTACAAATGAAAACACATCCTACATGATAAGTGAAATAATCCACTCTTCTCAATACTAAAAAATCCTAAAAGGATCTGGTTCCAACACAGATTTTTCAGAAATAAAAGAAGGAACTGGACAGAGCAACACCACAGAGTAATTTGTTTAAGTTCAAAGGGAATGTAAGGAAGATTCCAGCCGTGTAAAATGGAATCAGTTTCCTTCTACCACTGCCACACAGACTACAAGAAAGCAGGTCAGTCTCATAGATGAGTGGCACAGCTGAGGGGGGGAGCACAGTCCAGCACTACACCTGAGCAAATGGATCAGGAGGCCTGCAGAGCCCCACAGAGAAAGGAAGCCTTGCCCCAGTCTCACTGGGAGCACAAAAGCTGCCCCATCCTCTTGAGTAACAAATACACATGAAAATGAGTAGCAACAGCTAAGGCTCATGATATAGTTTATATCTCCTTTGTCACATTAAGTAAATTTGACCTGACAATAGAATTTACTAAAACTCTGCTTATTGGAACAGATAGATATGCAGTTTTTCTTAACAGTTTCTTCTCCTCTTCTATACAATGTACTGCCCTGCTTACAAAAAAAAAAGAAACAAAGTATAAAATGGCTCCGAGTGCAGACTGCAACCCTACCAACCTAACACAAGAAATTGTAATGGCACATTTTATGTTTCCTACATTAATAAGTGGGCAATAAAGGAAAACTAAAGCCTATGAGGTGGTTTAATATGCAGTGGGAGGAAAACACTGTTAGAATGGACACATACTGACCAATGGATTTTATGAGCAAAAATGTCATTAAATTCCAGATTAAGCCTTTAGCAATGACTAAGCAACTTTACCAAGCAACTAGAAGAACGTCACCAATAACCAATTTCTGCACATGGGATAAATAGCAAGTTTAGGTTTGACAGAACAGCCTCTCTAGGTATAACAGCTATCATCTGTAAGCCCATCAAGTTTACAGCAGTCAGTTGCTACAGTGGATAAAAGGATTTTCGAGTGGATCATGGATAAGAACCAGCATCTTATGTGCGGGGTTTTCCATTTTTCTGTTTGCCTACTGAAAAAAAAAATCAAGATGTTTTGTTTTACTTGTACTTTTAAAATATGTCAAAAGAGCCAGCAGCAAAGTAGTCTTGAAACTATACTAACAAAAAAAAAAAAAAAACACTACAAGTTTGAACATTTAACTGCAATTCTTCTAGTAAAGCTTAAAAACCTACAGCATTTCAAAGAGAAACACAAGTAGTATTGGAAGTCCATTCAAAACACAGAGCCTGCTTATTAACTCAGAAGGCATACTATTAAGGAAGATTCATTTAAGATCAAGTAGACACTTATTTCCTTTAAAAATATTTAAAGCTGATTTTTGTGCAGTTATTGTATTTTCAGATCTAGCAGTTTAACAAGATAAGGAAAGGATTGTTAAGTGACTCAGAACCTATCTGTGGGACAAACTGAATACAGGCTAGGTTGTAACTAAAATGTTGTTTTAAAAAAATTCACCTTCCTCCTACACCCACAAAATACATTTATTTATGAAAAGGCACCCTAGGATGGCCAAAAGACACTCCCAAGTAGTTAAGTATTATGTTCAAACACAGTACCCTTTAGGAGTAGGAATAAACTTCACAGTATCAGCCACTTACTGGGCATTTATTTCAGATGCAGTGCTTATTATAAATAGCAGCCTGAAGGACATCTCCTGCAGTTTGGATGCAATCTCTGTTTAATTACTCATTTTGCTATGCTCCACTAGGATCACAGCTCAAAAAATGGGTAGCACGAAGAACTGGAGAAGCTAAAGGCAACACAGCAATGACTAAGTCTTGGAAAGCCTTTACAAAAGTGACAGTGAGAACAACATACCTTCAAGATTCAACGTCCCACCAACAGCAGATGAAAGGTAATTCACAAAGAATGCTGACAAATAGTAGGCCACCACCATTGATGAAAAGCTTTGCTCCCAGGTGTACTGACAAGAACTTCTCCCAAACTCCCAGTCAAAACAAGCAGTCTGAAGCACACCTACATGCCTCCTTTCTCACCTAACCTAGTCTTGCCTCCCATGTAGCTAACCAAGTAGTTATGAAACACTAGCAATAAAATTCTGGATATATGTGCTTGCAAGTTTGAAGAGTAATACACTGGAGTAAAAAACAACAACAACAAAAAAACAAACAAACAAAAAAAAACTCCAACCACCAAAAAAACCCAAAACCAAAGAAGCAAACAAACAACACCTCAAAAAAGAACTTCAATGAATGCTTGTAAGACCTGACTAGTAAGTACTGCAATCTTGAGAAGCAAGACTGAGAAAACTACCATTTTAATAAGAACTTAATTTGTTCCCCTTTTTCATTGCAAGCTTTTTAATAGAATTAATTATGGTCAAAGACTAATTTAAAGAAGAGAGAGATTTTTGTTTTCTATGTTAATTACTGGGGACGTTTTTTTGTATTCATTCCCTATGGAATACACTAAACAGAAACGGAAATGAAAACCTATCTGAAAATGAATTGAGAAAACAAATTAAACTTTTTGCAGCAAACAGTCTTGGCTAACTACATAACTAATTACTGCTCAATGATAGTGAAGAGTGTTGCAAAGATATCACAGGAGTAAAAATGCTCAAATATAAAAGCATTTAGCCAATAATTAAAACTGTAAACACTTCAATGGAAAATTTCTTCAACCTTGTTTGATAAAAGTAACAGAATACCTTGAACAGGATGTCCTCTACTTTGTTTCCCCATACATGAAATATGAAGAAAACAATATAAAAAACATTGGTGTTAATTTCTTTCCCCCCTTATTCTAGGGATCCTTTTAAGATGTATTTAAAAGGATATTTAAGCATAGCCTTTTAAAAATACAAAGCACATTACTAGAGTCTGAATCAGAGACAGGGTAAAAGGTAAAGCATTTACTGACCTCCATATCACAAAACCAAGTCTTCAATAATTCAAATAAAGAGAGATTAAAGATGGTGAAGGAGAATATGGATGACAAAACTTACTTCATGGGATGGAATGTCATGACTCTTCATTAAGCTAACGCGAAGAAATGAGGCAGTTAGTAGTAACCTCCTGTGAACCAATACTAAAATACTCTCAGCTGTTAGGGGGTGAAGTACTTAAAAGAGGTCAGTTACTGGTACTGTAAGAGGTGTGCTGAAACCCTCAAACAATTACACTAAACTTACTTGAAAGCCTGCACAGTTCTCTTGTTTAGCTTAAAAAAAATATATCTTTAATAATTCCTGTGAGGTAATGATCTGTGATCAAATAAGTGTACCTGTAAAACAATCCAGCTTCTCTGAAGGAAGTGAAAAATTACATATTCTTTTAGAAGAAAGGAAGAAAATTATTTTTTCTAAAATACATTCAGTACCATTATCAAAACCTTTGTTTTAAATATATTTTTCATTTTTTATAGACAAAATAGAGGAAAAGAAAGAAGTGCAAACAGAAATCACCTTGCCTGCATGTACGCATCCACATTTACACACACAAACACACAGAGCTAGCCTCGGTAATTCCTGGTTTGTTCGGGTCCAGTGCATTGCAAACATGTTTTGGGCATCAAGGACATAAATGCAACAGTCTTTCCTTAGCACGGCTCTGGTGCAAACAGCCAGCTCTTATTAAATTCATTCCAGTCTCACTAATGAGTGGAGCTTGGAAGTGCAGTACTCTTGAGCCATAAAGAGATGATTTATAATGAGAAGTCACTCAGTAGGAAGGCTAAAGTATAGCAGTCCTCTCTGCAAGTTATCATAACAGAAAGCTATTTAATGAGTGTGGGTTTCTTCAAGAACTCAAAAAAAGGCAAGATTTGGAATAGGATGTGTTACATTATGCAGACACTCACATCACTGAACATTGCTGCTACAGTAAAACCACCAAAAGAAAAATCCTCAAAGTTCTTCCTATCTTGAGTTTTTGGCTCGTTTTTTAATAAGTTCTTTCAAATGTAAAACACAGATCTGTAGGGATTAGCAGACAGACACAATTCAGTATAAAAAGATTTAGTAAAGTTTAATTAACTAAACTAAACTGCCTAAGGTCAGCCACTCCATAGAGCAAACAAGAAAAAGATGTGGCCTGAAGCAAGACATTGTTTGGCAAAGACACAATGAGAGAGCAGAGAGGTACCCTTCCTCAGCAAGCTCAGGAGAGGCCTGAGTTACCCGCAGTTCTCTGCTCTGTACAGCACTCACCCCTGCAGGGGAGCTCTAAGGGTGCTGATGACTCAAATTCAGTTACATACAGATCTGAAGCCTCCCCTTAACCCACCTCCAGATCAAAGCTACATCCAGCCTCTAATAATGGCTTAAAAATAAATACATTTCAGTAAAGTATATGCCATAATCTTTCTGCATGTGATGGGGACATGAGGGCTTGGCATGCTAGAAAACATCCACCATGGCTTTCAGATTAAATTATTGAGTTTGCTAAGGAAGGAAGCCAGCGAGAAGGTGGGAAGAAGACAGTGGAGCACAGTATGCCAGAATTCGTACGATCAAAATGTAGGCATAACTGACTCAGGCTGCCTTTTTCTAATGAGTAAATTTAGATTGTGGCTTCTTGACAATAGAAGAATTTAAACAGTAATGATGCCTTGGGAACGTTTTTGTTTCTTTTTTCCTATTGTTTCCATAGTGATCTGTTCCTTGTGCAGAGTGACATTGTGTCAGCCCAGCGGAAGGAGCAGCGTATAATAGAGAGAAGCTGAAGAAAGTGGTTAACTTTGTTAAGCCATGACTGCTACCTATCAAAGATGCTGCCTATCAAAATGTTACTTCCAAGAATATCACTAGGACAACTGCAATCTTCCATGCATGGTAAAAAAAACACACACCCATCCCTGCTTCGTCAGCAAACTGAGACTTACAGCAGCAATATTTATCTAAGGACAGTTATAACTGTTACACTTCAAGAAGTAATATTTCATTTTACTAAGTCTTGAAAAATAAACAAGTCCCACTGAACAGAAGATACACAGTCTACATTAAAACAAGAAGTCCTTGAGCTATCATGCACAAACAAGGATTACATAGCCACAAAATTCCCTCCCACGTGACAGCTTTAAATATTCATTCTACACCAGCTGCTTGTTTTCAGGGTCACAACACAGGTTGCCTAGATGTCCTGACAGTAAAGACCCAAATTTCTGAATCTTTCAGAAAGCTGTGACATGTTTCCCTGTCCCTTGGAAGTATGCACATCTTCAGCTTCATGACAATCCTCAGGCAGCAGGATGAACTTCACTGCTGTGTTTGTCGGCACTTCAAACCATCTGCCCAACCCACAGATCCTTCATCAGCTCATCATTCTCCTGTCAAAAGCACCTTAAGTCTTCCTATGAAATCTTCTTCATCTCTACCTCATAGATGGTAGTTACACTCAAATCGCTCCAGAAAGTGAAAATCCTTCAAAGTTTTGCTGAAAGTACCATGACAAAATGCACCTGATAACAGACCAGATGCTTCTGACACAGATATGCTGAATGACACTAAGCAGATTGCTTAACCACCTTCTGTCTCCTTTTGCTCTAATCCTCCCATATTGCCTCTAAATTCAGACACTGTATTCCTAGCAGTAACAGGGATTTGTAATTATGCTTTCTATAGAATTTAAGAAGGTTCTGCCCCTAAAGAAGTATCTATTATACAAATAATTAAGCGCTACAGACAGCAGCAAACTCTTTTACTGTGTGATCTGGAAATTGCCATCCAGCATGCTTCTGTTGCGTATTTATCCAGCCTATGTAGCAGCTACCAATGACTCCATTTTCATCTTTCTTTGCCCCTCACTCCTTTCTCTGTCTGCTTCTGCCAAATATTACCTTCAAATGCAGCAGTGCTTTTCGAAATGGTGCTGCCCACCATTTCATACCCAGTGTGCTGTAAAATCTAACAGGATCGAACATTGCATCCTTGGAAGCCCATGTAAATATTCACAAACTCACAGAATAGTTTGGGTTGGAAGGAACCTTTAAAGGCAATCTAATTCAACACCCCTGCAATAAGTAGGGCCATCATCAACTAGATCAGGTTGCTCAGAGCAGCAAAAAAGTCAGAAGGTGTTAGCCATTCGTGGTCTTCTCAAATTTGCCAATCAATTAACAAAATACATTTCTTGACATTGCTCAGAGAAAAAAAAAAAAAAGAGAGAACAACTTTAAAAGACTAGGAATAATCACATTATGGATTTACCTGGCTAGAAATATTCATTTTAGTGATGAAAAATCTGACTGAAAAGACTAACACTTTAAATTATATACCTACAATTTTCATTAAAATTCCTTCTTGCCTACAGAAGTACATAAAAATCATTAACCAAAATACATCCCAGGACAGAAATGACAATTGCTAAATTCAGGAGTCTCTACGAAGGGACCTTGAAGTTTTTCCAGTTATTAAAAACTACATCTTCCACAATTCATACACCTAAACAGAAACTAAACTCTAAAGATAATCCTGTAGTAGAATTTGTAGTTCTTTGAAACAAACTCTGTATTGTTGGGTTGTTTGTACAAGGTGATTTCTGAGATTAATGTTTTTAAAACTCAAACGATGAAAACTATGAAAATTATATAAACATCACAATGATGAAAATCCATTTTTAATCACCTACCAGCTTAAAAGTATCAGCATTTCAAACATTTGAAAGTGAAATGCCTTAAAGTAGAGGCTCCACAGAAACCACCACTTTGTCAAGACTAGTCTCCAAGTTCCTCAGAAACCTCACTTGTCCTAATTTCACAAACAGAAGAATTAAGCAGACAATGTATTTTCCTTCCTTTTGCTCAGTAACTTTGCAGAATTATGGAAAACCCTCCTTTTTAAGAAGAAAACCAGAATATCCACATTTCAGTCTCTATGCGTTATCTGTGACAGACTGCAGACAATACAAACATCCTCTTCCAAAGACTTCCACAAGTGCACATGATTTGAGTCCTTTGTTTTGGAGCAGACCTGAGCTAGGCCATCTCACTGAATAAGTATTTTAGTATCTATTTGAGCATATTCTCATTGCTCAGTGCAGTAGAGCAGCCCTGATGTGCTAGAGCACAAGAGGAACAAAACATGCTGACAACAAAGAAGGAAACAAGCATGGTTGGACAGGCTTTACAAACACTCTACTCATAAACTGGTTAGTGTATGCCTAAAAGGAGGTAAGGATGGTATGCAGGGATCCAGTTCAGCTGCAAGCAACAGATGAACAAGACCTTAAGACACAACTTTTGGACTTGGGTAATGCGACAGTATAGAATCAACTGTGTCCACACTTCCTTCTTTGCATCCTGGCCAAGGTTTGCACACTTTCCACATACTACAGGTATAAACAAAGAGGAGTTTAAATCAAGAGTTAAATTATTAAGAAAACCCCCTACTGCCTGCAACAGGCCTCCCTTGGACTGGAGCATTAACAGCTGGGGCTGACCTCACTTCATTCAAACCCACAGTCAGCCTTTGAATCTTATCACAGAAATAAGTGGAAGGCTAGAAAACCCACTTCATTTTAATTTTTGTTCCTTGCTTTCTGAAATCCCAGATTAAAGAGGTTTACATTCTTCAGCACTAGCCAAAACCATGATGACTACATATATCAGTTTGGTTTGGGGTTTTTTCCTGTGAAAGCTGAGATTCTCACTGGGACAGATGTTACAAGTGTGTAGCTCAGCACTCACAGTCTACTGTACGTGTATGTTTTGTTAAAGGGCTGTGGCTTGTCAAAAGAGCTCTGGGCTCCTTGTCTTACCAGGCAATTATGCACTGGTTCAACAGGATGTTGGGAAGGAGGAGGGAGCTTGCTCTCAGAGAGCACCAAACTGGGAAATGCTGCTGCAGTGCAGGGCTCAACAGGAAAAGCTGTGGGAAGCAATGAGCCACGAGGATGGAAATAGGAGGCTTGAGAAAAGGAGGAAACTACATCTCAGAGACAACTGAAGACTTTTCTAGAGGCCTACAGGAGACCACAAAAATCCAACAAGGGAAAAAAAGGAGGCTTTTCCCTTTCAAGGATGACAGTACACAAGGATTAAACCTGCTTTCAAACACAATTACTTGAATATACACCACCCAGCAAATCTGCTGTCTCTTTCATGAGTTTTCTTTTTTTTTAATTAAAAAAAATATTTAAAAAGTTTTAAAGATTCTTGGTGCATTCTGTTTAATGGACATATCCAGACAGGACATTGCTCAGAGCTCTGAGATGGCATTACTGGCCTAAGATCTAAAGCAGAAAATGCTAAGAAAGCTGACACACAATTTGGAACTGCACGCAGTTCTTTCTCAAGATGCAAAGAGGTGCTTTCTTTTCTACTGTCAATAAACTATTCTTTCTACAGGGAGGTTCCCCTTTGTTCTAAAAATGCCACTGACCCTGACAGAAAGAAACCTCATTAAATAAAAGGCCAACTTGTCTTTATGAGAGATCTGATTTTTCAAAGAGGAAAGATCAACCAGCATATAGCATTTTGAAACTAACAGCAATATCCTTCCATTTCTCTAAGGTCACAAGCAAAATCAACGTAGAAGGAAATTTAGCTCCACAGAGAGCAGAGATTAAAAAGCATGTCCAGAAAGCTGGACTGCCTTGCCTGGGATCTAAGCTAGGATACAGTCCTGGAAGGGTTTCCACCTCCCCAGACTGCAGTGTCAGTGTGCAGATGCT
Source organism: Euphonia xanthogaster (assembly GCA_034509185.1). Classification (NCBI taxonomy): domain Eukaryota; kingdom Metazoa; phylum Chordata; class Aves; order Passeriformes; family Fringillidae; genus Euphonia; species Euphonia xanthogaster. The sequence continues at coordinate 39,083,391 of JAYDZK010000056.1, read as the reverse complement.
GAGTACGCTTGTTCATGACTTGCCACTTCCCCACCAGATTCAATTATTGGGTTTTAATCAGTTTCTTGAAGGACAAGAACTTAATAACCAATTTTAACTATTTAAGAGTCCAACTTTACAAAAAAAACAAAGAACCCAAACAAAGAAAAAAAAACCCTGAACAACCAAACAAAAATACCCCTGAAAGAAATGTAACCAGAAAAATCTTTCATCAAATGCCTGTTTGTTTACAAGTGGTTCAGGACATCAGCAGATTAGTTCCACAAACACAAGAGTGACAATAGGGGCAGCTTCATGAGGGGGAAGGTGATGAGACAGCAGAAATGTGCATTAAGATTCTTTAAGTTACTGCAGATGAGTACAGAACAATGTAGGATGTCTAAGGATTTTGCAGAAATGAAGTTCTTTACTAGAAAGGAGCACAGATGAGAAGAAAGTGCTTGAGCTTTGTTTTCTGAAGGCCCTAATTTGTTCATTTTTACCCTGAAGCTACCTGAAGGCTGTACTTTAGGCCAGTCTGTCTCTTGAATATTTCCCAGTTATTTACAAAGCCAGGCAGTAGTGGATTCACAGAAGGGTAGTATCTAACCTTTTCTGATGATGCAGCTACTACTGCTAGAACATTTGCTAACTTCTTAGAAGATAAATTTTCTTTTATCCCACAACTGCAATTCATGTAGAATTTATATTTTAAAATGTTATTAACACTAAGCATGCTGTCCCTCCCATAGCTATAGCCTAGAAAAGTGACAAAGAAAAGGTTTTCCTCTGTGTGTTAAAATACAGACTTCCAAATTCTGAAAAGAAATAAAAATCAAAAAATGCAATATGTCTAGCAAAAAATTTCAGCATTGTTTATCTTACGTTGTCATTCTGTGATGACATACATACTGAATAGGAAAAGGCTTGTGAAATTGAGAGCATGTTTTAAGGAAAAACATATTCAGATGAAGACTTAAGGATTTACAAGTATGGCTAGTAAAGTAAAGTAAATCAGCAGCTAAGAGACACTTTATTCTTGAAATTTCACTTAACAAAGACTGTGGTCCAGACAAGGCACTCTGACACCTCTGCAGAAGCATGTTTCAGTGCCATCTAGCTAATGCTTAAGATAACTTGCACCACTGCACAAGGATCTTTGTTTTCCTGCAAATATCCCTCCTTCAATCAAAAAAAGAAAAAAAAATGGAGAACTGGCGTATTGGTTTTTCTTCAGATCCATCAGTGTGTTGAAGCATAAAGAATTTGGGTTGTTCTTGAAATACTTGAGCTTTGATGTATTTATGTGAGGAATGTTAAAAATGTGACCCCTAAAACCCTTTATGCTGTGACTGAGTTCTTGATCTGGACAGATCCACATGACTGAGTATTTTAAATACTGCTTGTTCAAGTATAAACATATTAGGTGTCATTATGCAACCCCTCTGTTCAACTGTTTTGTGCCAGACATTAATGGAAGAGTTGAGGCAAAAAAAAAAAAAAAAAAATAGATAGGAAGACCATTTCCACTTGTTTTAATAAATACATAGAGTATTGATTTTTGGAGAAAAGAAATTTTTAAGACCAAGTGAGGAACATATTTTGAAGAATGGTATGCTTTAAATCCTCTGAAACTTTATTTTGCCTCTGCAACAGTAAAGCTTTCCACATAAGAAAAGACATTTGCAGTCCTGAACATGTAATTGTGGCTGTGTTTACACCAACTAAAAATGTGCAAGGTTTTTCCAAATTTTAATCAAAATTCTTCAGATTAAAATCATTTGACAGGCTGACAATTCTCCCTCCATCCCAAAACAGATGGGAGGAAAAACTGTTTCCTTTGACTCAGCAATGTGATTTTATATACTCTAAAAATCATAGTTAAATCATAATGACCCAGTTTTAAATCCTTCTGGCTTGAAGGTGTATCTTTCAAATGTCTTTAGAACTACCAGACTAGCCAGGATATATCTGCTAAGTTATCTGTTAAACCACTGAAAATCTCAGAAAATAATAAATCTATAACCAAAATACGCTTGTTTTCCTCTGCACAGTAACTGTATTTTGGATTGCAGACTGTGAGAGCATGCAAAAATGAATATGCTCAGAAAAAAAAAAAATCAGCTATTCCAAAACGCTGTCAGTGAAGTGAAAAACAAACAAACAAAAAACCCACCAAGATGTTGCAAAGTTGAAAAAGCATCAAGTACATGGTTGGGGATCATTGTACCATGATTAAATGTACGTACTATTTTTTGATATTATTTAATTAATTTCTCTTAACATACCTAGTAAAACTTTTTACCAGTAGCTTAACAGGTTTCTCAAAGGGCATTGCAAAACTTTTCAGGAAGGATATCCTGAAAAATAAGAAACATCACTAAACAAAACATGGGTGGGATTAGGACTAAGTACAGCAACTTGCTCCTGAGACATGTTGTCTTTTCTCCAGTTGAGCAAAGCAGGATCTAAAAGCTTGCTCCAGCAAACTGCTTTATCCCTCCTCACCCTCCCACGTCAGTCCCAGCTCTTCCGCTCATGCCCACCTTGATTCTCAGTGCAATTCAGACCCCTCTTCTCTCCTCACCCTTCCCACCAGCTGTCCCAACTCAAACTCTCTCTTTAGCACCCAGCTGGGACAGCTCTTCTCTGTCTGAAGATTGGCAAGGAGTAAGGGAAGAGCAGGACAGGGCAGCAGTAAGCATGACAAGGCAGAAGGAGCTTTGCAAGGCATGTGTGTGATAGTGAAACAACTCCCCCTGAAAGACATTGGCTGGTAAGTGGATTAAAGATGAGCTGTTTAGCACAGTGACATTTTTGGTAGACCATACTGTTTTAGACTGAAGAACAATTTCAGATACTGAAGGCAGAGAGAGCACAGATACAGTGAATTGGCAGGAATTGGGCTGGATGAGCTACTAGAATAAATACTTAAGAGCTCTCCCATTCTGCGAGGCAAACAATCTCCACAACACCTAAAGAGACTACAATTTTTTTCATTGATTTGGGGGTTTTTGGTGGTTTTATTTGGGTTTTTTTACCCTTGCAATTGTAAATTTATCTGGTGGAATAAAGCAACTGTTCTTTAGCTGACCATGATAGTTTCCAACTGACAAAAACCATCAGCTTACACAAACTGATCTCCTTTTGTGAATTAGCAACCTTCAACATTTCATTAACATTACCTGCTTAGGGATAAGCCTGAAAGTTTCCAGCAGGGTCCAAAGAGGGTTAAAACAGCTTTAAAACAATCCAAGCTTAGCTTCTGGGGTGGATAAACAAATGAAGAATGAAGGAAGCTACTTGGAGATATTTTTGGTTGGCTAATCGTCTTTATCTTATTCAAAGTCAAAAGTTTCCCCTAAGCCTTCACTGGTCTGTACATCTGAATTGTAAAGAGACTGACAAAAAAAAGTATTACTGGATATGTCTAATTGCTGTTTACACAGCCATAGCCACGCCTTTTCAACAGTACTGCCCATTAAAAAAAGAAGATACTACGAGGATGTGAGCAACTGAAAAATCAGAACAGTCCCAATCATTCACCCAACATAGAACTGATCTCAAAGTTACCCCACATTCCTCCACTGCATCTAGAAAATAAAACACATGGTGGAGAACATGAGGTGAGAACATTCTGTACAGTTAACCTATGCTCGATATGAAAACACTGAAAGTTACTGAATGTCCACAAGAGTTGTACCTTGCAAAGCAGCATCTCTCTGCTGAGAGACTGACCAGCCAGTTGCTCTCACAAGCCAAGGCTTCTGGGACAGTGCTGAGCCCACCTTTTTACCTAGACAGAGCTGTGCACATGGTACTTGGCCACGGAGCACTGTTCATAGACACTATGATAGACAATTCATACAATACTTTACCCTGGAAACAAAGCTAAAATAGGAGCCTGGAAAATGTAACATATACATATGGGAATGTAAAGCTTTTTTTAGGAATTAGCTTAGCTTTTTTTACCTTCTCATGTCCATCTAGGATCCTGCTTTGTACAGCCATGGGGCAACTAGAAAGAGCTTGTACAAAATATTGCTGTCTTCCAAATATTTATTGTAAGACCCTACTATCAAGGAAATACTTTCATGAATAACTTAAAGCAAAGGTAGACATGTTTTTTCCTACATCATATAACAAGGACTTTGTACACATAAAACACAGTCTTGCGTGAAAACCTAAAGCAGATTAACAAATTTCAGAAATTATTTAGAAAGTGATTGTCTGACCCCACACAATTTTTCCACAATGATTGAAAACCATAAGTATGTGTTAGTTCCATTGCCAACACTGACATTCTTAAAGACACCTTCTTCTCTGCTGACCTATGAGATTAGACAACTTGTCCAGTGGATTAAAGTAATTGTATTAATTCCTAGATAAATATGTCTAATGGGAATTCTGCCTGGTTTGGCCATCATGGCTGAGCCGAGGCACTTCCATCAAGTTGTCAATCATTTCCTGATAGGCTTTCAGGATTCATGACCCTGCTGGGAAATGCTGGGTGGTGCTTTATCAGGTGAGGCACTCACACAGAGAGCAGGAGGGGGAAAGCAGCAGGGGAGGTACTGGGCAAATTTGTGGAATCTGACCTTTTGCTTTGGGCACCTCCTTGGATTTTTGCCTTGTCCCAGGTGGCCAACAGCCATGCTATTTCACAGAAATCTTTTGTTAAGCACGTGTGAAATGTGGCAGTGCAAATTCCTAATGGATTGCACATCTGGCATAACAGGCAAACATGGCCCACTGAGGCCCCAGGTCTGCAGAGCAGCAAGGACCTGTACAGGTGGGAAACAACCACCACTGCAAGAGAAAACCTCCACTGTGCCAAACTAACACAGCTTCAGCAAAGAGTGAACTATTGATGAGTAACTGCAAGACCTGTTGACAGAAGTATGGAGATAGAACAGTTTTTTGTAATGCTGTAGTGGCCAGTGCAGCAGATAAAGCATGAATGAAGAAACTTACCACTGAATAGCACAGATATTTCCTCCAAAAATACAGTATATATATATATATATGCAAAACACATTTCTCTAAAGACTAAGGTATTTCCAGTCTTTACACTGCTTTCTTCATGGTTATTGACTGGAGTCAGAAACAGTTAACCTACATAAAAGAAGGGGAAGATCTACCACTTAGTTTAACTGACATTCCCCTCGAAGGAATGAAAGGCTTAATGCAATCTGAAAGAGAGGTAGATTAGAAAAATTACTAAATAACTCATATAATAGAGTTTAATTTAGAGTGTAAAATTACAAATTGAAAAGTTTCATTTTTACCACTAGACAAAATTATCATATTCTGAAATTCTTCCAACAGCACGTCGTTTCTTGACACAAGTTAATCTTCAAAATGTTAAGACCAAATATTCCATATATATATTTTCTGATTAAGGCCTATTTGGAAAATTTCTCAGTAAAGGAATCTCATAAACAGAAGAGATGTCTTCTAAAATTGCTGGTGTCTTATAAACTTTACAAAAGTTGAAACCTAAAACCCAATAGAGTACATCCTTCAAGAAAGAGGCATCTACGCCATAAATGCCATGTACTTCCAAAAACGTATAAACTTATAGCAAACCAGCCTGTAGAAATTAGGCTTTTTAGAGCATAGCTACTTATGGAAATTATGGAAACAGTCTACTATTATCATTCCTGATCCACAGAAAAAGAATCTAGACAGAATAATGAACTTGTCCAGGGTAATAATGGGTCAATTGTAGAAGCTGACAGAACCTGACATTCTTAAAAATCCTCATCTTGCCAAAGCTGTTTAATGCATGTTGGCACATGGGAAGTATTTTAAGAGAGATATTAAAGCAGAGAGGGGGAAAAGGCAAATATAGTCAGATTCCTCAGGGGAAAATCTACACTTTGTAGCACTGCCCTGTGAGATAAGCATTCATTTTTCTGGTAAATTTCTGTTATAACCAGCTACAAGAAGAGTAGTCACATTATTTTGCCCTTTCCATGCCATATTTTTAGAATTGACAAAAGCTTCTATAACTATTAAGAAAACAAAGCAAAATTAAATACATTATTCTAAAATATTAAAGCATTTAAAAAATTGTCAGCCATTTTCAAGAAGCATTTCCTGCAACTACTGCCAATTATTTAATTTTCAAAGCAAAAACAAACACATTTTATTTGAAAGCTCTGAAGTAGCTTTAGAAAACCTATAAAGAATTGAGAACTTTGATGAAGTAGCCACAGAGAATATTCTGTCTTAAACATTACAAAGGAAGGAAAAAAGCGGGTGGCAAACAATTGCTAATTATCATCTTGGTAACATTTTTAAGCAGACTGGAAAAACCAAAGGATTAAGTGACTCTGTCAAACTAAAGGCTGAGTATCACTCCTTCATATAATGATTCATAAATACTAGAAAACCTAAAGAATATTTTTAATAGCTCCTGTAAGTATTTAAAACTTTGGTCACAACCTGGAGAATCTTTCAGCTAAATGATAAGCATGGCTCTTCATAATGTATAAAATGAACTTTCATGTACATACATAGGATTCAAACTTTGCCCAAAACTGTACACTGACCATTGGCTTGGAATTCCCATTCAAAAGCAAGAGAAAGGAAAATTATAAGAGAATATAACATGACTTGGGTCATAGTAAGCACAGGTCCATATACAGAGGACTAGTTGGTTTTGAACACTGTTTTACAAAATAAAAACAAAAACAAAACAAAACAAAAAAAACCCCAGACTGAACTTGAACTGACAAATCCTACTTGGTTATTTGTTTCTGAATATTTTGAATGAGGAAGGCTTTGATTATCAGTGAGAGGACTGAAAGAAAATTTTCTTTTCAATTTAGATGTTTCAACAGAATATCTCCCTAATTCTGTCCTTAGAGAGTAGGAGTATGTATCAGCATAAAGCTCATGTATTTCTGGAGGAGTGCAAAACAAACAAACAAAAAAACAAACAAACTTGTAAGCCGTCTACACACAATTAGTTTGCAAACATTAGCATTAATGAAGCCTGCTTTGCCCTGAATGCACATACCATGGCAAGAGGCTTCATGCCTGATACAGAGCTCAGAATATGTTGCTGCTGCTTGGATTTACAGCATCTAAATAGGTGCTCCTGAATTATTTTTCTCTCAGGGAAGCTTGTCTTTATTCCTATCACAATTTTAATGAAGCTTTTAAGTGCTTCACCTTTGAGAACATTGTTCCTCTGTCAAATTGGCTTCTCCTTGACTGATGGATACTAAAGCAAGTAAGCAGCAAGTTGGACAGAAATTCCAAGCATATTAATGCAATCTTTATGTCTTTTAAAATAAGTTTACACTACAACTTGTTTCTGAGACAACAGCATCCAGAGATTGTTAACTTGCTAAAGATCTTCTGTGAGATATAAAATTAGCAAGTTTTATTTATAGTTCAGGAATATCAAACCTATGTTCTGCCACTTTATGATCTGTGCTAAATTTTGGCCTAAACAACATTTATAGCTAGGCTATAAATTCTAGAAGTAAGTTTGGAACTAACATCCGTTTGCCGAGGCCACTTTAGGAGGATACTGGGAAGAAAATATTAAAAATATTTTGTTGAATAGGTAGGGAGAAGTTAACACTGAGATGTCTAAAATTTCCAAGTTCAAAGTTTTATCAGGAAGAGTTTTGAAATTAAATTCCTTCTAGAGTACAAACCAGAAGAATTAGAAATGGAAGATACTCAGAAGGAAGCACACTTATGGTAATCACCTGTAATTGCCAAACGTGGGGTTTAATATGTTTCTGTTTCTCTGACCCATAGCAAATTACCTGCTTCCAGTACTTGGCATCCTTAATGTGTTAGAAGAAAGCTCCTAAAGGTGTTGCCCTCTGGCCCCTCCACACAACGAATTCTGCTGCTGAACCAGTCCATTCCCTTGATTCCTGGAGCCCCCAGTGATTGTGACAGCCATCCTGGTACCCCTTACAGTGCTGGGCTGACAGCATGGCACTTTCCTAGTTCATGTAGTCTGAAATGTGCTACCAGCAGCCACATGTGCACTTACAGATTAGACATTAGAACTATCAGCTTATCTTTTCCCACTGAGTTTTTCTTAAGCTATCTCTGTGATGTAGATCTCAACAAGCTTTATTCTTGCTTGCTAATTGAGAAGTGCCCTGGGGTCTCAAGACTGCATTACAAAAATAGTGACTGATCAGCTTTCATTAATGACATCACCTTCAGACTGACAAGTTTGGTTTTGAAGTGGTATCATATAAAATGTAGATCATAAAACAGAAGGCAGGGGACTTCAGCTTTCTGTAAAAATATAATCATAACATTTACTAATTTTGAGGGATGATATTTTCCCTTTTAGGATTGACAGGTGGAGGAAGTGAGAATCTCCCGGTGCTTCACACATGTTTATATGATTATTTACTTGACAGGGGAGAGATATGACAGCATAACTTTCTGAAAAGTTGGTTATATCCAGAGATAAACAATAAAATATTAAAATATGTTGGAAGTTCTTCAGCTTATCCCCTGAATTAAAAAAAAATCTGCTGCCATGCAGTTGTCTAGGCATTCTAATCAGTTGTTAACATTTCCCTAAATAATAGTTCACAGGATAAAGATTGGTCAAATACACATTTTTAAACCCTCCTTTCTAATAAGACACTCTACTAGATCTGGAGAGCAACACGCATACTGTTCAGTCTTACTGACAAAGGAACTCTTCACATGGTTGGGAGATACGTGGGCAATTAGCAGGTCTTTCAGGTTCAACGATTTTTTCCTACTCCATTTCCTTGCTGGAATTTTAAAGATTCTATATTTAGGTAAGACTTTAAACTTTTTTGCTTTAGGTTATCATTGACCACTCTAAAGAATAAAGAGTTGGGTCCTTGGGACAGTACAGAGCTAACATGAGAGCAATTGGGTTCTGTCATTCCTAAAAGAAAGCCTTCTATGGGAAATTTACAGTCTTGGTATGTATAATTTAATAATGTTTAGGTTTGGGCTGTATTGTTCTTCTAAAGCAAAGGGCTGTTTTGCAGAAACTAGTTAAATAAAAGTCTTGTTCACATCTTGGCCTGATCTGTTGTGTGTTTATGACAGAGTCTGAACTGACATATCTTCTAATAAACTTCTACAGATAACGTGTATTTACACCTCTCTTTCCTTAAGATTTACATTTTCATGGGACATGCTTCTTCTAGCAAAGCATGAAGGTATAGACAAGATCTTAAGATATCAGACTATGAATTAGGAACACATTCCACTTCCACAATTTATCTATTTTTTTCCCTCCTGATAATGAACTTTTCCAATCTGGCTCTGTTCACACCTTATAAAAGGCTTCCATCTTCATTTGAAGGAATATTCTGACAACCTGGTGTAAGAGGTTCATTCCTTGCTAGAGAACATGAAAGAAAGTCCCTTTGAGAATTATATTTATATTATTCAATTATTTATAAGCTAACAGTGAACTGTCATCATTATGCTAAACTTGCCTTTTTTTTCTGGTGTCTCTTATTAAAAAAAAAATTAAAAGCATCTAGCCCACAATTTTATGCTGGTTTTGTCTGGTTTCTAACTTTTTTTATCCATAATTATCTCATGTGGAGAAAATTCTGAAAAAAAGGTTTGGCTTTTAAATATTAAAATGTTATATACCAAAAAAATAACTTCATTATTGCATTATGGTAAAATGACACAGCCCACAAATCTTTTTCAATGACAGTTTCTCTCCTACCACAGCAAACAGATATATATTCCAGATGAATTCACTGATCCTTATCTTCAGGAAGATATGGGAGGACACGTTTTCACGACTGGAATCTATAAATTATTCCTCTTCTAACACCTGACTTTTATTTTGCAACACCAGCACCCAAATTTTCTTTACACAGTTGTCCTTTTTTCAAAAAAAAACCCTGCATTAACTAGAATTTTCTTCAAACAAATTTTCATATCCATATTTCTAATCAATTTTTGGTTGTAGTTCCTAAATGGTTGCGTATATCCTCATAAAACACAGGACTATAAACCCTCTTTAATGCAATCCCAAGGGCAGTCTTCTGAAGTAACAGCTAATAGCATAAGTTAGCAATACTTTGAAGCATTAAGTGGAAGATAGGAATGGCAAAGCTGTATCCTGATATTAGGTATGGTAATTATTTCTTCTACCTGAGTGAACATCTGTGATCATTAGTTTGAGATTACAATTTCTCAGAAGCAAATCACTCTGATTTCTTAAAGCCACTTTGAAATTGCACATCATTAAAATTGGGTCCCCCTTCCATTCCAAATGTGTATTTGAGCTCAACAGAGCACCTGTTAAAGAAACATTTGGCATCATAAAAATTGCAGCAGATGGGCAAGGCGCAAGGAGGCACAGGGGTTGAATACAGTATGCCAAAAGCAAAACAAAAACCCTACCCTTTTCAGATCCTCTGCTCTAGTAAAAGGACGACATACAGAACCACAGAATATGCTGTGAGTACCCACATATGGGAAGGCACCCACAAGCATCAATATCACCTCTTAGCCCTGCACAGAACCATCCTCAAGAGTCACACCTGTGCCTGTTGTCCAAACACTTGAACTCTATCAGGCTTGGTGCTGTCACCACTTCCCCAGGAGCCTGCTTCAGTGCCCAACCACCTGCTGGGTGAAGAAACTTTTTCTGATATCCAACCTAAACTTCCCTTGATACAGCTTCAGGCCATTCCCTCAGGTCCTGTCACTGGGCACCACAGAGAAGAGATCAGTGCCTTCCCCTCCTCTTCTCCTCATGAGGAAGTTGTAACTGCAGGGAGGTCTCCCCTCAGTCTCCTCCAGGCTGAGCAGACCAAGTAACTTCTGCTGCTCCTCATGTGGCTTTACTCAAGGCTCTTCATCATCTTTGGTGCCATCCTTTGGATGCTCTCTAATAGTTAAAGATCTTTTTTATATAGTGGCACCCAAACCTGCCCCCAGCATTCGAGGTGAGGCTGCCCCAGTGCAGAGCAGAGTGGGACAGTCCCCTGGCTGGTGATGCTGTGCCTGATGCCCCCAGGACAGGGTGGGGCCTCCTGGCTGCCAGGGCACTTACACCTAAGGAGGCTTTCACAAGGAGTTTGTATTTCTGGAATTAACAATTGGCTGTAGCAGCCAGCCACTGGCAGAATATATCAGCTTACAAAAAAAAAATACATATAGAAAACATGACAGACTTAAATTTTCACAACTACTGATAGTATCAATGGGGGGAAAAATGAGGAAAAAAATCACTTATTTCCTTTAAAGCACAGAAAAATTAGCTTCCTTAAAAAAGACTTCTAGTATTTCTACTAAAAATTTTGGAGCTGTTTTGCTGCATCTCTTCATGTTGACAGGCTTGGAAGAAGTCTGTTGATATGAAACAGTATGGCTTTGGGACTCACAGAAAGGTTAAGCCTGCATTCTCAGACACATACATTTGGGGGTTCTTTCAAATACCTTTTTTTTTAGAAAAAATACTAGCATTTTAAATTATTTGTGTATCATAGTAATACAACATTTAATCAAAATACTGTAACCATGCCCAGAGGATGAAACAGCAAAGCAGTGCACCTGACAGATGGATTTATAAAGCTCTCCCTGAGGGTTTGAAGCTGTCTGCTACAGTACAAGCAAAACAAGTAACTGTATTAAAACACGAATTTATTACCTCATGGAGGCAGTACGTTGGTTGCTAACCACCAATGCCATGGAATAGAAGGTCACACATCAAAAAAGATTTTCTAAAATTTCTCTATTCATTACTCTGCCAAAATTTACAAGAAAAAGTACAAAAACTGCATGCAATAAGGACAAAGGAAAGGAGCTATATCATCTGGCTGATACGAAGAATTCTGCTGATTAATACAGAGATATTTGACCTGTACAGGTTCCCACATTTTCATACACTCAGCTTCCCAATCAATGCACTTTTTTTCTACCTTTACTTTCTCCCTTTTTTCCTACCTTTACTTTCTCCCTTTTTTCCTACCTTTACTTTCTCCCTTTTTTCCTTATAATTTCAGCAGATAGTCCAAAGTCTTGGACTTAATCAGGCACTGGAATTCTTTCATTCTAAATATCACAGGGACAAAACCAAACATGTTAATTAAGATTGGTATGGACCTGAAGCTAAAAACACGGAGCAATAAGGACTAAGTCAAAGAGCGCTGTCTTCATTAATAAATCAACTAATAAATCTCTGCTGCTTCAGAGTAAGGTTTTAGTCTCAGACTGAATTCATTTCCATTAGAAAACCAGGCTATAGCTGAAGGAGATATCTATGCCAGGTAGCTGTTACACAGACATACCTTAGTGGATATAGATCTGCACTCACAAATATGAGTCAGGCAGATTAACAGTGTCACCTACACTGACACCCATATCTTCAGCCTTTCACCTAATGATGCCAGGGTAATTATCAGAGCACAGAGGAGCCATCTGGGTATTTCAGAGCCTTGGAGACCAACCTGAGAGCACAGGGACACATCAACTCTTTTCGTTTCAGTGCAACCACAGACTGCTGACAACATGCCATACCATGAACAGGGCAGTGCCAAGGCAGAAATGGTTATTTAATAGGATCCACAGCTAATATAGTACCATATGTATCGTGGTCTATGCTGGAGTGCAAACAATTTTCTGGTCTGAAAATTAAAAAAACCCACCTTTGTTAAATCCATTTCAGTTGCATTTAGAAACCACATCTTCAAAATACATCAACACAGACCTATCAAACCAATAATTAAAATAGAAATAGGTATTAATTATGCTTGGTCTTTTTTTTTTTTTCCAAAAGATTTGGGTTACATATAGTACCTAAAGTGTAATTGCAAGTAAGAGGTAGGATTATAGATATCAAGTAATCTGCCACAACTGCAGCCAGGACATAGTTTTATCTGAAAGTATCCTAACATCAAGTAAGAAACAATTTTGAGCAAGTAAGGAATTTTTCTTTCCTTTTCTCAAACTTCAGTATTAGAGATGAAATCCTGAAAAGATTTATTCTACAGATTTGCAAAACACAAAGCAAATTAAAACTTTCCAAAGTTTACCTCTAAATCATTTACATTTCCTTCTTATTTTGAAATGCCTGAGATGACAATAGCACTAATTTATTTTGACTACAACGTGTCTTGACAAAGAGAGAGCTCATAAAAACTTAGGTCAAATTATAAAAGTAGCAGATATGTACCATCTGGCCAGCCTCAAACTTTGTGCACTAGCATCAGTCTAGTATGATGCAGCCAAGGGCCCTACCCACTAAACTTGCCCTTGAATCCATTTTTGCAGTCTGTACCAAGGTCCCTAAAGATAGCCAGCTTTTACAGAAGTTTACTGAAAAAATTAATTGCACTCTTCCAAGCAAAAATATCACTACCAGAACAAAGATATATGGAGGGGGTGTGGTTGGGGGTTTTTCGTTTGTTTTGAGGGAATTTTTTAATTTTGTTTTTGGGGGAGATTTTCTTTCTTTTCTAGCTTAGTGTGGGGAGGGTTGGGTTGGTACGGTATTGTACGTATGTGAATCAGTAAGAGATCAGAGGAGATGCAAAGAAAGCAAGGGAAAAATATATATATTAGGCAGCTACCTTCTAGCTGAAAGATGTTTTGAACTGGGATAAAGACACATAGTTGGGTAATTTTTGTCCTGGAAGAAATGACTGTTGGGATTTTCTTTAAACAGGATTGCACATTCATGGAACCTGGTATCTTTCAATCCACATTCTCAACCAGAATTACCCACGAACTGTCAGGTTCTTGGCTAACAGCTCAGATCAGAAGAGGTAAAAATGTAACTGCTTAAACAAAGAAACAAAAAAAAATCACTCCACAAGATCGCTAATGCTGACTTTCCACAGATTTCAAATTACAAACAGCCAAAACCGCTATACATGAAATAGTCAAGAGAAGCAAGAATTAAAGTTTAAAAAATAGGCATTTCTTCTCTTTTAAAACTTGTGAGAGCTATTTTGTGGTGATGTTTTGCTACTTTTAATAATGTTTTAAAGAGAAAAGTTGCCAAGTATAGAGATAGACCTATAATAAGCATATATTTTAGGAATAAACCATAATCCCAAAATCCCTGCTAAATGAACACTACTATTGCTGCAATCTTCATTGCACTCTACAGCAATACAAGCTGCCCAGGATACTTTTAAAACATGCAGACGAAAACATGCAAAAAAATTTATCCATAAACCCCAAAGTCCTGTTTTCTGGGAGAGGAAGAATTTAGAGAGACTCAGTACAATTCTACCCCCTTTTCCCTTGCTCCCTCATTGCCTTTATTAATTCAGCATGTTCCTATACTCACTTTAAAGACTTTGTTGCTATGGGAATTTATTTCCATATTTTATTGTCAATGAGAAAAACAAGATTTTGGTGATTAAATGTCACAGAAGCTCTGACTTTTGTACCACCTAATCAAATCTACAGCCTTAAAAAAAATCTGTATATGTGTTTGAAAGTCTTACAGTTCTGATCATAAAAAGGTACATATGTTCTACCTGGCATTTAAATACCAAGTACAAAAATTCTCTCTCCCTTCCCCCAAAACCTTCTGGATAATTTTTAACATAATTTCCACATGCACACTTTCAATTTGTTTCCTAGAAACTCAAGAATAAAACATATTTTGTTTTCTCTTTCTACCAATGAGGACTACCCAAAGTATCAAGAGATTCTTCTCTTTTATAAGTGACATTCAAGGTTAGTGAGGCTGGAAATTCACCCCACGGTAACTGACCCATAAAGACAGCTACAAAATTGCAAGCATGAGTTCCTTCCCTCCCCATACCTAATCCATACTGCAGGTAGGAAAAAAATAAATGCAATAGGTAAAAAATATTGTTCAGTTCCTCCAGTAAATATGCCAAAAAGTGTTTGCTGTCTTCTGTCACTGGCTGTTTCCACTGTAAATCTCATACACTTGTACTTCCCCCCTTTTTAATATTGTAACTGTCTACATAAGTTAATGTTTAGAACCACTCACTAAGAAAAAGCATGTATGTAATCATTAAATCATTACAATTTAAACAAAACTGAGCATAAGCCAGAAAGTTCAAAATTAAACCTAACATCAGAAAAATTCTCCCTTGTGGCTCAGTATTTGTGTATGGTTCTGTCCCTTCAAAAGAAGCTCTCCCAGGTTCAGAAGCAGAGCTCACGTTCACGTACCAGGAATGGCTCTCTCTTGGGCAGGACTCTAGGAACACAACTGAGAATGCAGCTCTATTGAACAGACTTGGGCAATGCTGTCAGAGGACTACAGTGCTGAAACTTAGATGACCACAGCTGAAATGCTCAAAAAATCAGGAGCCTGACCTTCACACTCTGAGCAGCCTTATCTTTCCCCGAAGTGCTGAAATAAACTGCTGAAGTCAGAACTCAGAGCATCCAGAAGCTGCACCTGCTCCCTAATCTATCTGATTCTGACTGGGGTTTTTCCTCTTCTGACACTACTATTGTATGCCCTGACTTCTGGGAGCAAGAGGGTTATCTTGCTATTAACCTGTGATTGACCAAATGCAATAGGTTCATTAGGTAAACCTTGCCAGGAGCTACAAGCATTCCACACTTCATCAAACCAGGACATTTAAGTGTCTAAACATGACATTAAGAGGCCAATCCAAAGTACTTATGATTGAACACACAGGCACAGCTATAAACTTTCTGTGTGGCATTTAACAAACATAGGCCATACCTGAGGAACACAACTATGAATGCATGCATTTTAACCATGGCGCTAAACCAGGTTTAAGCAGAAAGGCATCATTCCTGAGGGAAATCTGCACAAAAGGAATTACACCAGGAAATGTTTAACTCATTAAAACACCACTGAGCTTTAGCACTGTACGGCGTTTTTCCCATTCTGTGGCCAGTACCTGGTCAACTGACCCATGGGAGAAGTAGAGCCAGAGGGGAATGGAACATGGCTTTCTAGCTAGTGAACAAATGGAAAACTGAAGATTGGCCAAAGCTACATATATTTCTTATCCCTCAAAGTTTGCAGAAACCCAAGTCCCCTTATCACAGCATAAAATACATTTAAGTATTAAGCATTGACCAACCATACAAAAAAGCATGAAATTTAACTGTTCTTTAAGACTGATGTCTTAAACAGGAATGTTTTCAGCTTCTGGGGAAACAGTTTTACAGAGTTTCTTTAATTAAGGAGCTAACTAGTCACTAAGCTAAGAAAAACCTATGTCTGTAATAATGCCTAATATTCTGAAACCCAGTTGTTAAGACAATATGATAAGCTTGGTGCTCTCAACTGATTCCTTAAATATCATGAAAACATTCAAATTAGGAGAGTAGCATTTTCTGATTTGTATTATTTGCAAAGATTTTGTAGAGTCAAAAGTAGTGAGACCCCCAACACCCTGTAATTAAAATCCACCATGAAAAAGCCATGCTGTTGATGTCAGTAATTAGCATGTAAATTCAGAATGAAAAATAAGTGCTAACAAAAACTATGCAAAGCTCGTGGAAACTTTCTTACCTTGTCCCTCTTAAAGAGATCCCTTTTAAGCCAGGGAGAATGAGCTGGTTTTGTCTGGGATAGAGTTAATTTTCTTCATAGTAGTTAGAATGGGGCTTGTTGTGGATTTGTGCTGGAAACAGTGTTGATGTCACAGGGATGTTTTAGCTGTTGCTGAGCAGTGCTTACACAGCATCAAGGCTCTTTCTACCCCTCACACTGCCCCACCAGCAAGGAGCTGTGAGGGGGCACAGCCAGGACAGCTGATCACTGGGATGTTTCAGACATAAGGCATCATGCTCAGCATTTAAAGCTACGGGAAAGGGCAGATATTCTGAGTGATGGTGTCTGTCTTCCCAAGGGCAGTGCATGATAGAGCCCTGCCCTCCCGGACATAGCTGAACACCTTCCTGCCCATGGGAACCAGTGAATGAATTCCGTGCTTTGTTTGCACACACAGCTTTTGCTTTACCTGTCAAACTACCTGTATCTCAATCTCCGAGTTTTCCCCTTCCCCAGCCTAAGGGGAGGGCGTGAGCAAGCGGCTGTGTGGGGCTGAGGTTAAACCACAACAGCGAAGAATGGAGCAACAGAGCCTACTTTGTATGCTACCATGCAGTATAATCTTATGCAGGACTGAAGAGAGTAACAACCTTTCTCTGGCAAGCTGACCTCTCTGGCAAACTCAAGGTGTTCCACAGTTCCTGTAAATATGAAAAGCCATCTCTCTTTTTTTAATTTACTTATTTATTAAAAAAGACTTGGCCTTTTTCATCCTTCTAGAGAAGCATTCTCAAACACAGGCTCCTAGATATTAGTGCAGACTTCAAGTGGATAGATAAATGTAATGGGGATTTTAGTGGCAATTCCAATGAAGACATTAAAGATTTAATATTAAAATATAACTTGTAATATGCCAGTGTCAGCAACTTCAGCAAGACATCTTATGATTTTTCATTTTTCACAAGATACAGCTCTGATAAATTTGCCTTAAGATGCTGTACTTCTGTCATATGTGATCTGTTCCAGTGGTTTAAATCACCCCATGAAAATATTTTCAGGAAACAAAAGCTATTTATACATATTGATGTCCAATTCAGTACCACTCCACCAGCATCACAAGGACCTGCAGGAGATCAATATCTCTGAGAAGATAGCGGAGGCCAAACTTGCTTTTCTTATTCCAGGATCAAACAGAAAAGCAGCAAGGAGCTGTGGGAACTACAGGAAACAGTAGTATTAGCTACTTGAAATTGTCAAGGGAGAAGTAAACTGGAAAAAGCTTATTTTGTCTAGGAAATATCTGGTGGGGGCAGTGATGGTCAAGACCCCACCTCATGCTGCTGCCATCCAGCAGAGTGAAGAGAAAAGCATCAGGCTGGCTCATCCCCAAATATGAGCAATGTATGCACAGGCACATTTGTCTCACTGTTTTCAGAATTTTGTACAGCCTTAAAGCTGACAGGAAAATTAACCCCCAGCTGACTACTGCAGAGAGATAAAGAGGGCCCCAGCTGGCAATGGAGCCCCCAGTCTCTTCCAGAGTTCTTGAAATGCTAAGGGTTACCCAGCCCACAAATGCAATATGTAACAGCTCAGTGCACTTGAATATGTGACTCCTGTTAGGCAAAATGAACCCTGTGAAAGGTCAAGTCATGTTTTGAAGCTGTAACTTATTTATTATTTTTAACTGGAATAAAAGCAGTCTCTATGAAAAGCATATTTACTAAATATCTGACTCCAAGGATGAAGTCTGTCCTGCAAGGGAGTAGCTGCTGCCCTAACAGTCTAACCACTGTAAATACTATACTTCAAAGACACGGAGACAAGACTGGACCACGCCCACCCAAAAGAGAAATAAATTACAAAATAATACGTTTCCAATCAGTTGTGCCAAAATATCGAGACCTCTGGGTAAGTTCAGCATAATAAATTCCTTAGATGGTGGAAACTGAGCAGAAAATAAACCATCGAGTCGGATTTTAAATAACAATGAAACATTACTGCAAAACAGCATAACTTGCAAACAGAGAAGAGATGAGCAACAAGCAACACTGACTACTGCATTACTAAGGCTTTAGAGCTCCCCAGAAGAAAAGGATAGAACTGCAAATTGAAATCAGGACCAGCATTTTGTTTTGACATTGCTTTTCAAAGCACAATACTTCTGAAAGTAGCAACTTCAAAGACTAAAGCATGCAGAAAGTGGCCTACTTGAAGTTTAGAGTGCTCTCAAAAATCAGTAGCTTTATCTAAGACCCAGCAGCATATCACCCACAACTAAGACCATTCCAAGACCATAAAAGAAAGTAGAGTTTTATAAAACATGGTTTGGTGGTTGACCACGTCATCCATGGAGGCCCAGGTTTACATCATTACCTTAAGTAAAATATAGGCCTCCAATAAACTTGCCTTTTACAAAACCAATACTGTTAAAATAGCACAGGAGGCTAGATAATGCATCCTGCAATCCAATTTGTGGTTCATGTTAAGCTAGAGACACCAAAAAAGTAATTCCACATGTGAGACAGACCACCTGGAGGGAGATTATAATCAAATACGTGATGGGAAAAGATACATTTCCTTACTTTGGTATAACAAACTCCCTGTACATGTTGATCGGGCAAAATGTTACTGATTGTAGCAGTGCAACATTAGTAGAAGTTACATCTGGTTTAGTTATTTCTGCACAGCAGTCTGCATACATAAGCCACAGAGCAATAAATACTTTATCATTACTGTTATATTAAAAATGAGCTTTAAATGCATTTGCCCATCTTTTTAACTGCTAATGTTATTCAGATCCACTCACACTTAAAAAAAAAAAACAAAAAACAAAAAAAAACAAGCAAACAAAAGAAAACCTAAAAAATCCACAAGATGAAAAAAGAGCGGCACAGCAGGGTTTGTATTAGTTTTGTACTATTAATTGGACAGAAGACTGTTGATTAATGCTTCTGCACTCAAGCTGAATATTTTTAGTACAAAACAATTAAGCCTCTATATTTGCACATTTTCTGTAATACAAACTTGATCACAGTTCTCTCCCATATTCAAGTTCCCCCTTCCAGTCCTACACCTCTGGTGGTTTAACTTGCACAACTCCAGCTGCTGACAGGTACAATCTCTGATACCTATCACACCTGACAACTCAATCAATCTGCATACCTGCTATGCAACTTACACTGGAAATTACTCAAGGTCTAGAATCCTGAAAAATGAAACAAAAGTCTAACTTACTTCCACAATGAATACTTTATCCCAGCAGAACATCACTTCTTCAATTACTCTCATTTCAGACAACTCATTTATGATTGCAATAAATACCATTCTATCAAAATCTTCTGACTCAAAGACAGTGAATACCATCTTGTCAGTCAATCACAATAAAACAGAGCTAACCAAATGAAATGGAGTTCAGACTGACAACTTTTCCAGCCAGAGTGAGAGCATCACAGGCAGACAGGAATACAAGACCTGGCAGCAGAAAAAAAATCCGCAGCCAAGTTCTAATGAAATAACCAAAACACAGATGACAGAGAAAAGAGCTCGATCGTTTAATAAGTGTCTAGAATATAAATTTTTAAGATGCCTCAAGAATAGCTTCTAAATAAGGGGTGGCATTAATCTGCTCACCTACTGGTCCAGCTTTGCAGCTACCTTGTTTAGAAGCCCTGTCAGTCTACTCAAATTACACCGGGATGTTTTCACATTCTCAATGTGACAAATCAGGATGCACATGATTACTGGCTTGCTTGTAGCCATCGTTTTTTACCACTGGATATTTGGCCCAAAGATAAGAATGCAATGGAAAAAAAATAGGCTTGTCACACAATACCATCAGCTACCATCAACTGGAGCATTCTTCAAACTGCTTGTACACGTCCATACATTACTGACCATCCTGAAGATGATCAGTAGTTTCCCTATTCCTTAAACATAAATAATTGTGTCTCAGTTTCCCCAGTAGTATATTCTGGAAAATGTCATAGTTTTCAAAGTTGAAAGCTATAGTCTGGCAGCATACCAGCCCAGGTCCTTAACCAGCCACTCCCCCAAATCCATCTCTCTCCATCCCTTGTTTCTGTGGCCACACTGCATCTTTCCTCTCACTGCTAATCAGTACAGCTATTTGTAGGGCAATGACAAGGACTGAATATAGCTGAACTGATCCAGCTTTAAAGTAACTCCTAAAAGAAGTCTGGGATATTTGGGGTGAGGGGTGTGGTGCTTAAAGGTTATTTTTTTACCTGCATTTCCTCTTAGTTCAGTTTGCAGCACAGCCTAGGAAACAGCTATGCCAGCTCAGCTGCACAGGGCTGAGCCAAAGGTTAGGCAGACTGAAAAGTACAGTTCCATTACAAAGCATTCAGTCACTGCTTACTTAGGTAGTAGAGGCTTGAGCTAACCAACTTTTAAATTATTTTCTTTTCTTCCTTGGCTCCATCCTACATTTTTGGCCTCCATCAAACTGTGAAAGACTGCAACTTTTTTCTCAACTGACTTTTTGGATGTCTTTTTTTTCCCATTTCTCCTGAAGTTGCCCTCTCTCAATATTGCACTAGGAAAACATGAAGAACAAACTCCAGAACAGGTACGTGGACACAATTCTTCCTAATTTTTTCAGGCTGAGCAGCACTCAGCCTGAAGATGTATGCAAGAAACATGCAGCCTAGTAATTTAGTGAATTAAAAAATGCATTTCTGGCCAATTAATTGAAATATTCATATTTTCATTCACTGTAGTCTCTCCCCATAAAACTGTCTCCAGCAAAAATCAAATCTACACAAAGGTCTGTAATCTACAAAACACAGAATTACTACTTCTAGAATTACAGCTGAAAAAATGAATTTTCAAAGACACCAGCTTTCTATCCAAGGCAACTCTGATACTGGGTGCAAAAAAACCTCACAAAGCAAGCATCCAAATTTAGAGCTCCACACCTAGGAAAAGAGACCCTGTGTTCAAAAAGTTAGGATGTGGAAGCTTGGATTTCACCTGTGTCATTCAGGTCTCCTCTGGACCAATTTTACTCTGGCCTGGGTGTGGAAAAGGAGGAAAAAGGTAAGAACAAGTTTTTCTCAATTAGAAGTCCATCAGAAACATCTGCAAAGATTTTGGGTTGAGCAATGAGTGTTTAACAATAAAAACTTTCTAGATGTTCAGAATTTTCTGTCATAGGAATGTTTTTATGATTGTTTAATTCCATAGGATAGGGTAACACTTGAGTTATTAACTAAACTCCTTGAAGCACTCAAAAAAGTCTCATCTTTGTGCCTTTCAGTATAAAGCCCGCTGCTGCAGATGTACTTTAAGGAAAAAATAAATGGAACAACTTAATCAGTTTCCTGCTTGTTTCTGCTCAGTGTTAGATACACAATGTACCATACAGTATATGGGTACTGACATTCAGATGTCTTACATATGTCATTACACATGAGTGAAAACCCCAAATATAAGTATATATATATACAGAATTATTCTTTCCTTTTCCATTTTTTCAGAAAAGAACATAATAACTAAGTTAACACCTTAGAGCAGTTTAAGAGGAAACTACAAGTGACTAGGTGGTTTACTATTTTCCTTTTATATTACAGCTAAATAGTCTGTACAAACAGAAATTATCACTGCTTTGTCAAAAACTACAATTTCTTTTCAATTCACTTGGAAAACAAAACAAATTTTTCAAATCAAGGTGTTTGAGATAAGCAAAGCAATGAAACAAAATACATTTTTACAATCTACATCTTACTGAAAAATGTGACAACACATGTCCAAATGAAACACTGTTGTCCTTTTGTCAAGACAGTATTTTTCTGAAAGACAGTCATTTCACTGAAAAGAAAATTACATATACTCAGCTTACTCATTTGTTCAGCAAATGCTGTAAAGGACTCTTGATTTTAAACTGGAGTTTCTGGGTACCACTAAAATACAGTTTGTGAGTGGGAAGCTAGGGGATTTGGTGAGTTTTTTGTTTCCTTATTTTACTTGTTTGTTCTGCGGAAGAAGATAAAAAATTGGAAATACTTATTTTATTGAGGCAATAATAGTAGGTGAAGAAAAAAATACGTGTCAAAGGCATGCACTAAGTCCTATGCATCTCTGATAAACTAGAACAATAAGAGTTTTATCTTTGCCTCAGGAAGCAAAGCTGATGATATCAGCTGCCGAACTTACACGCCTGATCAAACTAAGCTGAGTTTGCAAGATACAAGAGGATAAGAGCCCGAATGAATTCTTTGCAAAAGACAGTCAGATATCCAGTGCTCGACTCAAATATCCAGTGCTTGACAGTAAACAGAATGAGGGAGCTGCTGGAAGTAAGGAAAGTAATTGAAAAAACCCACCCCCAGCATCGAGTAATAGCAAAGGCTAATAACACATTGTTTAAACAAAATGTAAAAAGACCACACTAAAGCTCTTGAAGTGTTCTTTCAGCATTAAACATCCGATCTTATTTCTGGGAGTCGTGGGAGTCGACTCAAAAACACATTTAGCACCTGCTTCACAGTGAATGGTGCCTCACAAATAGCTTACCTGTGGTAGTCAGGAATCGCGCACGGAAGATTTCGGGCTGTAACGGTAAGAAAGACAGAGGCCTCCTCCTCTTCCTCCTCTCTCCCTCTGCTCCCAAAGACAAGATAACGAAACCCCTAGTATGTAGCTAGATGCACGTAGTCCTCTAACACAGAAGCCCTATTGTTTTGCTAACCCTGAGCCAGCACACCCCCTACCTATATAACCCCCGAGATGTAAGAATAAACGC
>JAYDZK010000056.1:38989280-39060072 GCA_034509185.1 Euphonia xanthogaster | reverse complement strand
ACCCTGAGCCAGCACACCCCCTACCTATATAACCCCCGAGATGTAAGAATAAACGCCTTTTAGCCGTCTGCCATATTAGTGTAAGCATGTTACTTAGCCCGAATAGCCCTGGGAGGGCTATCGTGTCGCTCATGTGAACCAAGTCGCCCGCTTTTCCAACACGAAAAAGCAACACTTACCAAAGGAGACTCACCTTGTATAAAGCAGAAATGATCTGATGCATTTTCAGTCGATGAAATACAAAGATATCGTACACGGCTGAGATGGCCAGAACGGTCACTCCTTGCTCCTTCCACAGCATGCTGCATCCTGCACACAGCCCTGCTCCCAAGATCCAGCCCCAAGTACTCGGTGAGGAACCTCTGGTAGAGCAGTGCTTCACGTAGCACATGAGGGAAAGCAGAAAGAAGAGGCAGGCTCCAATATCTGCCCTCCCTACAATCCCTGCTACGGCTTCCGTGTGGATGGGATGAGATGCAAACAGCAGGCCCGCTATCAAGGTCCAGTACCCATCGCCAAAGAGAATCCTGGAGAAGTTTGTGAAAAGGCCAGTGACTGCAGCATGTAAGAGGACATTTACAAGGTGGTAGCCCCATGGGTCCATTCCCCCAACAGCATGGTTAATGCGGAAGGAAAGT
Organism: Euphonia xanthogaster; assembly: GCA_034509185.1. Classification (NCBI taxonomy): domain Eukaryota; kingdom Metazoa; phylum Chordata; class Aves; order Passeriformes; family Fringillidae; genus Euphonia; species Euphonia xanthogaster. Next base: position 39,059,434 of record JAYDZK010000056.1, on the reverse strand, counting down.
GTGCACAGAGGTCTGTAGGACTTGTGGCTCCCACTGTGAGTAAGCAGTGTCCCCCAAAAGTCGTTGTAGAAGATATGGATCCACGGCGTCTCGGGTAAAAGGTCCTGGTTTGTCTTGATAGCTCGACTACAAAAGACAAATAAAAACTTTATTTTAACACTAGAAAATGGCTACAAATGAAAGGCTGTGAAAATGCAATCACACTGTACAAGAAAAAAAGGCATTGCTTTGGTGCTGCTTCAAGTTTTGAATTTTAACAGGAGGTGTTAAAAAACTACGTATCTATTGACTTCCTTCTCGAGCAAAATTTCCATATAAATTGGCTTTTAAAACATTAGAAACAGACATTACACCGTTTCTGTTAAATTAAAACACCCTTCAGTGACATTCTTCTGAGTCTAACCCAGGAGTACTCAGTTAAGATTTGATGAGTTATAATTAAAATGTAAAAGAAATATGAAAATCTTGCAAATGTTATTGTTGAAACAATGGATCCTCCAGTGTATCAGAACTAAAACCCCAACTGTCCTTTTATACTGAAAGTTTAATTTAGATTTTGGAATGGATTTTGCTAACATAGGTAAACAATAAATACAGAAGTTGTTAGGAGTGTGTAATTTTCTGCTTCTGAACAGGGCTTTGTATAATTGTCTTGTGCATATTTTGACTGACAACATTTTCTGCAACACCTTGCTGAAGACAGGCAGCAGAATATTTCACATACGAAAATACACTTTCTTTTTAAATTTCTTGTATTTCCAACTGAGGGAAAAAAAAACATTTTTACATTGTATTAGCTTATTAACTCAAGTCTGTCAGCTTGATTAAAAAAAAAATGCTGCAGCTTTCAGCATTTATGCTTACAACAACACTGGCAAGAACACATGCCAGCCATTAGCAGTCTCCAAGTCTAATTTGTTACTGTAAAAATCTGTCTCCTGTAGTATTTGCACAAATCCAGAGATTTGCATTTAAATTTATGCAGTGGGAGAAGGTGTGAGACCTGCTTAGTGCAAAGAGATGACTAGAATTTAATTAGTTACTTGTATTTAAGCAATTATTTAAAGATGCATTGTTGTTACTACTGAGCTTAACTCATTTAACATTCATTTTATTAGGGTAATTAAGAATCCAGACAGTTTAAGACTCTTCTATTCAAAAAGCCAAATAAGAGAAATGATTTTTATCTGATTCTCGCTTCAAAATCTCTATCTGCCTTACCAATAAATACCCTCCTATAATTAATAATTTTTCAATTCAGACGAGGAAGGGAAAAAAAGGTGTGAAACTCAAGCCCACATTTAAAATGCATGACTAATTCATATTCCAAGGCTCCTGTCACATTCTCCATTTCCTTAGAACCTGTGAGCAAATCCTCCCCCCCCCCTTTTTTTTTTTAGTGATATTCGTTTCAGGAATGTTGTTTTGTTCTGGGAAGAAAAATGCTCAAAACTGATATACTGTGCCACGGAATCTCCATGCAAATACTCCAAATACCACACAGCTCAGCATTTCCATTGTCCAGAGCACCCTGCTGTAATGCTTTCAGACACGCTTCCTCTCAGCATGTCCTTTTGTCTCTGAGCCCATAGAGGTTATAGAGAGGTCAGCTTAAATCCTTTAAAGATCTGATGATGCTTTTCAGAATATTTTAAAATTTTCATTTTGACTTCTGCTTATGCAGTGGATCAGGTTGCCTGTATTTGTTTTCCCAACCCCACACACATTTTTCTCATTTTAGGCGAGTCACAAAAGAACACTGGAGGAAAACAAGATCGTTGTTTCCACATTATTTATCTCGTCCTTCTGTGGTGTCCTTTCTTGAAACCTAATTCCTCTGGTTGTGATTTCCATTTGTAGTATAACTCTCGGAACCACTATCAGAAGCCTAGGAATTTGGAAAAAATAACGCAGGTGTCAGGCAAGAAAGAGTCCTTTCTCTGAGAAAAACATAATATATTAGATGACAGGCTCCCTTAGAAAGGCGAAGAATGGCTATCAGGTGTCAGGATTTAGAGTTGGAACCCTGAACTGCTGAAGTATTTTTTCTTGGAGAAACAATAAAAAGTAAGTGGCAACAACATTGCCAGCACAACCACCCTCCTCCTAGGCAAAGCATTCTTCTACAACGAGCCCAGACAGTTCCCAGGTTGTTCCCAGGAAATGGTAGCTTTTAGTACTTATTTTGCCTTCTCTCTAAGGTGATAGAGTCATGCAGCAGACACTCATATCAAACTCATCCCCACCAAAAATAAACCGTTTGTATCATGAAGAAACCTAGTGTACATTCCAAAGGCATTAATTCAGTCAAATCTTATTCAGTTTTAGCAACAAATTTCATGCATCCTTGATTCTTTTCCATTTAGACCTGTCCATATTAAAAATTAAAACAAAGAAACATACAACAAAAAAAGCCCTACACACAACAAATAATCAAAAGGAAGCCCTGAAGATACAGTATTGATCAAACTGTATTTGGGTACAGATTTCAGCAGGCAGTTCTATAACACCCCTAGTTTCTTGCACATGCAAATGCAACAGATTCTAGTACCTGCCCATCTGCATGAAGAATACAGAAGCTGACAGTTCCACCTTACTCAGTGTTTAGTCACATCGAATGCTGTATTTTCTATAGATCAAAATTTTAAATAAAGTTAAGACTTTGTTTCTGTATGGTTTCCATATGGTTCCAAGGACATTAATGAGCCTTGACAGCCTGACCCCCTTCCCGAGGTTCCCACACCCTGCCCACAGTCCCAGGACCTCATGTCAGGTCTCCAAAGCTTTCCCCAGTGCTGCCCAGGATCCCATGTGAGTCTCCCAAGGCCATCAGCCCCTGCCCCAGGGACACCTCAGCAGGGCCAGTCTTCAGCTCCCCAGGCCCTACTGTGACATGGGTCTTGCTGAGCTGAACCTGTATCTCAGCCTGTCCTTGTCCCCAGGGAAGTGCCCAGTGCCCAGGGCTTGGGCTGCCCTGGCTCCTGGCTGTGGCAAGGCTCTGCTTTTTCTCTAGTTACTGAATCACCAAGCCATTTACCCTGCCTGGTCTCCAGTTCCAGCAGAAATTCTGAAACCAACACCTCCTTACACTCTGGTAGTAGTGCCAGCTTCTCTCCAGTAAAGCCTCCTGTGCTAGCAGCCACCCTCACTCTCTGCAGATAGAAAATTATATTAATTTCTGGCTCTGGAAGAGACTCTGGGAAAAAGGAAATTACAAAATGCTGTATTAGCCTTGCTTCCAGCTTTGCTTACAGTTTACCTTGAGGTTATGTCCTGCAAATTAGTCCAATTTTGCTAATGGGCATTAGAGAAGCAACTCATCATTCTTCACCAGAGCTGCAAACTCTGCTCTCGCTAAAAGGCAGCAGGCCACCCGAGAAAGTCTCTTCTCAAAATTCCAACACAAGTGGCATTTTACTTCCAAGCAGCCTCTGAACAGGGTTGCACACTCAGGCAGGGAACTTGCTTTCTTCAATTTGCAATGCCTGCCCATTTCACACATCCCAGGAGAATGGGCTATCTTATTCAGTATACAACAAATGGACATGCTGGGGGCAGGGGGAAGGAAAGGAATTAGGTTCAGTTATCAGTTCTTCAGAAACAGAAAGCTGAAGAAAGACAAAAAAATTGTAAAGACAAAATCATAATTTCTAATCCACTTGAAACAACGCTTCTGCCTCCTGCCATAAATCACATATTTGCCACAGGTCAGTACACACCTTGAGCACAACTCACTGAGGTTTTATTCATCAAACCTAAAAATGCCTGAGATACATTCACACGTGCACATATACATGCATATGCACACAAAAAAAATTCCAGATGTTTTCAAAATTATATATGTCCTAAACTTCTGTGCTGGTGTTAAACTGATCCAGGTGTTAATACTAGGGTAAAAAAACAGATGTGACATTCTAAAGTGATTTAACAAGTTAAGCCTTATATCCAGCTTCAATATTGCTAATGGTCCCCATATGCTGAAAATTACACTCAGCATTTGAAGCAGACAACACATTTTAAAGGAAAAGGAAAATTCCCAACTGTGCATGCAGGAAGCCATTGACCACACGTCTCTCACATAAAATAGATAGTCAGTGATGGACTGGCAACGTTGAACATGGAGGTTCATCATCATTTATCCTCAGTAATTTTTAAACAGTATTAATTTAGTGCCTTTTTCTTGAATAGCAATGGGAAAATACCCGAGGGTATTTTTACAGTGGATATTAATGAGCCACCCTGAGGATGCTTTCAGGACTGTATGTTATTTATATAGACAACAAGACTGAAAACACAGCCAAGAGCCTACTTGCTTGAGTACAAACAGCTTCACATCCCCAAAACATACAGCAGCTAAGGAAATCCTCCAGACTACTCACAGGTTGTTAGGCAGGTGGTGGTCAGAAAGCAAGGAAGTAGAGCTTGTCATATTTGCCTGCAGACTACAATATATATACATATACACACACATACATAGTCTGTATTGGCAGGATAAAGTAAAAGTCAGAAAATACTACTTAATATGCAGAGATGTCTTAAGAAAGTAATAACCTCAAGTACATGAAAACACATTCATCTAAATGTTGAATTATAGACTTTAGGGAACTATTTGCCATTCTGGTAGAATTCTGGTGACAATTATGTCTGACATCCTGTGTATAAAAGTTCATCTTTTTCAGTTGTTAAAGTGGAATTTACCTTAAAATCCAGAAGGTAGTAAAGTTTTACCTATGCCACTTCACACCAAAAAAAAAACCAAAAAAAAACCCAAAAAAAAATAAAAATAAAGACCCACCACAAACAAGAACAACAAAAGAACACCATCCCCTAAAAAAACAATATCCAAAAATAAAACCACAAACCTCTATAGTGTATATCAACTAGGGACACCTGCAGGAGATCAAAACCCATGCATCCTCTGAGTTTCAAGTTGAAGCTTTTGATTTGTTGCAAGAAAATTTGTTCTTAGGTGAATCTCTAAGGAAAATCTAATAATTCAGGTGTTTTCAGAAAGGAAATACTGGGCAACAACTAGCAAAGTGACATAGAGGATCCTGAGGTGCTAGCTGGCTCAGAGAATGGGTCTGTACATACAGATTGATGGAAACACCTAGGATGAAGTCCTATTTTAAACTAATTAAAGGAAAACATAACATCACAAAAGGGAAATCAGCTTCCTAGAACTTTGTATCTAGTTTACATCTGCCAGTAATATGGTCCTTTTCTAATTGCATAGAACGAGCTGAACTCAAGAGTTCAAACACTGAAGACAACATATAGTTTTAAAATAGTTTTCCTACCTTATGTAATTACTAGTGAAAGCTATTAATTCTGTACAGAGTTAGTACATACAGGACCCCTGCAAAATATGATAATAATAATCATTAACATATGACAATATTAATTCTGTATTTTGGACTATGAAAGTAATTCTACAGCCAACTTCAGTTTAATACCAGAACAAACAGGAGCTACAAGTAACAGGTCTGTAAATGGTGTTTTATTTGTAAAACTTTATTGGATGAGACTTTCCTGAATTAGATATAAACAGAGTGGAAAGATGGATGAGTGAGACAACTGTAACTATACCCTTAGATGATTGCAACCACTGCCAAAAACAAAGAAATAAAAATACTAAAGAAAACAAAACAGTAAAATCACAAGGAAAAACAGTAAGAACACAAAGGTTATAGTCTTATACCACAGTATCAAGACACACAAACTTTTAAAGATTTTTCTGTACTGCACTATGTCTTTTAAAGAAATCGATCTTTTAAAATAAGCAATAACTTCTCCCTTGTTTATTCCCATCAATGACTTTATCTGCCGTGCTTTGACTTTGACAGTGACTGGCTATGATCCAGCAGCCCATCAAATGCACATTCCTGGACTTCATAATTTTGCAACTAAAGACACGGGATGTTATTCAAAAAAAGGAAGTGGTGGCAATGCTTACATATAATACTGAATGCTATTAGGAATTACTTTAACTGCACTGAAGCATGCTGCATCTATGGATTTTTTTATTGACTAAGAGAGCTTTGAAATCTTTATGTAACTAGAAGTTCAAAACATTTTGGTTACAAGAAGGTTGAGATGGCCTTAAAATTTTTTTTCCACCCAGAACATAAATATTTTAAAAGCTAACTGTAAAGGTTTTGAACTCCTTCTCCATTGTATAAGCCTTTCCATTTCTATGTATATCCTCCTATGGGGAAAGAATATGGCCTTAATATTAACCCTAAATGCACCTCACTCCCCTCAGTTTAAGATTTAGCCTGACATAACAAACACTAAAAGATGGACTATGCGAAATTTGAAACCCTAATTAATTCCAACTCCCTGATATTGTTTTATTTGATTATTCATGCACAGTTAAAAAAAACACAATGGAGGGAAATTAAAGAAGTAATTAATACTTTAATATGCTGAACAATGGGACACCGTCAGTGTCTTCATCAGAGGAAGCTGATAAAAACATAAGGAGAAGAATAGCTCCTGTCTTTGCCTCTGTTCCCCGAGTTTCTTCACCACAGCATGTACCATAGGTCTGTGAAAAGATATTTTCATTCCTACATCAGAAATGCTTCCTGCTATTCTCACAGCTACTTTATAAGCTAGCTTCACTCCCAGGTACACCCTGCAACACAAAATTTCTCATTGTGTTCTTCTGAAACTTCAAGATACTTTGCTTTTACCTGATAAATATTCCTTCAAACATACATCTGAAGTTGTTCTTTAAAACATTCTTCTGTGCCAAACAACTGCCTGGCAATAATTCACAATTTGTTTATTTCATATATGTATGTCATGTCAGCTTCTGAAGCATGGTTAGAATTCATAGCTGGAACCCCTACTGCCTTTTCAAATCTATTTTAGATTGTAAAAGTGGGCCCAGCAAGCCTTATTGGATTTACTGTTCTGCACTACAATATGGCACCACATTATTTTTCTTCCCCCCTTCCCACTCAAAAAAATTAAACATAAATAATTTTTGCCATTCATGACAGTAAAAAGATAGATATTTAAAGGCTTGAGATTTCAGCAATTAGAGTAAAAATGTTTTCTTATCCAAATTAAGAGTATGAATATCAAACTACTTTTTTGACAGGTCACTTCTGAATACACATAAAGCCTTTCCAAGACACACACATTTTAAGCCATTATCTAAAAATAGAGAAACACACACATACTGCAGCAGTATAAAAAAGAATTTATCAGTCATAGAACAGCCCCATGACTATTCACTTCTCTGGTTTTTTTTCAGTATGTGGCAGACTATGGAGAAAATTAAGTTAAGCAATTTAACTTCAGAAAAACTATTTTTTTCCACATTTAATCTATTTTTGTTAGCGCATTTCCAGGAAGTTTGAGGAGATTGTACAGAATTATGCCCTAAGCCCATGACTCTTAGGCACAAATTTAAAGACTTAAAAGAATTTTTAGGTTCTGATTTTGATTTTTATTTTTAGGTAAGCATTGAAGAGAATAACCAGGAACACGTTCCCATACAAATACAGAAATAATAAGTTGAGGAAAAACCACTGAACCACAACACAACATAGAGACACTCTCCTTTTCTTACTCTTTGAAGGGAACGAAGGATAAAGAAATGCAACAGGGTTTTAGTGTGTAAGTTTCCTTCTTCGAGTCTTTTATTTTAGCAGTAAAACAACCCTTCACTAACGAGGGCTGATCTAAACTTAGTTTTACTGGTTTAACTGAAAAATATTATTTGAAATCTACTCAGTGAAAACAATTTTGTGCATGCATATCCACAGAGGTCAATTTAACCTTCACGCTGTCTTTAGAACTCACATTGAAGAAATATCCATATTGGTGGAGAGGGGAAAAAACCCAATCACAAAAAACCCAGCTATCTGTCGTCATGTTCATGTTATTCACTGTAAGAATCAAGTGATTCAGAGAACAGTCACACCCACCTCAGCTTAAATTACCCACAGAATTGCAAGTCCAGACTGTGCCACACTAAAACTATCAGACACATGCTTGCTCAAAATTATCACATCACCAAGAAGCCTCCTCTTCCCTCCCTCCAGCCCCACTACAAGACACATAAATGCTTAAAACTAAAGTTCTGACACACATCAATTGTACACCCTGTATCACTTTTCCTACCCAATGGGTATCACGTTAGCAAATTTGCAGGGTGGGTTGTTTGGGTTTGGTTTTTTTTTAAATAATACTGTACAGAATAAGCATTTTTCCATTTAGGTTAAGTCTGTTTTGGTATCTTGCAAATATTGATGCTGAACTGAGGCTTTAAAAGATTTTTTTTTTATGGCAAGAAAATAGAACTCTTGCATATTTTTTCTTGCAGTATTGCCCATTTTTAGTATAACAGCCCTCATAAGCTACCCAATTATGTACATAAAAGATTGACCACAAATATATACACAAAAAAATAGCACACTATAAAAGGTACTGTTTTTAGACAGCAATTTCTGCTTAGAATCTTTTTTTCCTGAAATCACTCTGATCTAAGAAACCAAACAGACACCACTTGTCTTTCAAGTCACTACTATCTTCCTAGGCTAGTTTATCAACTTGCCTGATACGCAGGCAATGATGATTGTAGTCATAATCCCATTTCAAAGGCAGATATTAAATAATAATGAGGGCAAGGGAATCCCCCCTGAGGATTACCAAAATTTATTCTACATCAGCTATAAAGTCCAACTATACTATTATGAGCCACGAGATGTACTGCCATTTCAGTGAAATGGTCTTGAGGAAACACAAAAAACAAAACAAGTTTAACTTGATGGAAAAACCAGCAAGAAATGTTAACATATAGTTAAGGCTTACATTTCTCTGTGATGATGGTTTACTCACCAGTGAATCAACCAAAATACTTCAAGTACTTTCTTAGAGGATTCCAAATTAAAAAAAAAAAAAAAAAGCAGTACTTTTCCTTCCCTGATGCCTATTAACCAAAATTCCTACATAATATATAGAGGGCCTAAAATCTGGCTAGAAAGCATTTGTGATGGAGTTAGACTTCACCTTCAGCCTTTGCCACAGACATGTCAGACAAATTCCTGTAAGCACTTTTATAATTTTATATTTTTAGCAGGGAAAAAAGGAACTTGCTACAGACTTATGTCAAAACCAATTTCTAAGAAAACCAAATTCTCACAAAAAAGTAAAACAACCCAGATAATTAAAAACAATATTTGTTCGTGGGAAGATGTGTAACAACTTCTAGTGAATAGAGAGACTGTTCAGCATAGTCCTGAAACAGGCTCCCCAGGAAAGTGGTGAAATCACCATCCTTGGAAGTACTAAATAAATAAGTAGACATGGTGGCACTCTGTGGAAAGGTTTAGTAGGAATGGTGATATTTCACCAAAGGTTGAACTTGATGATCTTGGAGATCTTTTTAAACCTTAATGATTCTACGAATGAGCTACATTTTTTCTACTCTTCAACATCTTTACAGAGGGCACTGTGGGATGCCCTTCAAAAATGTACTTTAACAGAGCAGATGGCACCCACTCATTTGGAAAGTGTGAATCCTACTGAAAAAGGCTGAAATTACTTTTACTGATTTGTTTCACCTTTGTGCCTCAGTAGTTTATAGAGATGCAGGGATTCACAAGAGTAAAACAAGTTTTGTGGCATGCCACAGCAATTGTGAAACACTAGAAATTGAAACCATAGCAGTGTTTAAAATCAATTTTATTTTTTCTGAATTGCTTGGTTAGAGCACCCAGCTAGCAGGCAACAGTTTGGGAGCGACATCAAGACAACTAATCACAGTTATTTTGGAATAAAAATGTTCTTTACCGTTACCATTATATAAAAGTTTGTATCAAGCATATTCACGAGGATTTTACTGGATGCAGTCAAAGATTGAGGTAAAAAAGCAGGAAATGACAAATTAGTTGAAATATGTTATCAGAACACACAGGGTTTCTGCTATATTAGCTTTAGTTCACACCGGTATTGGAATAACCTGCACTTTATGTCACTGAAACCAGCAGGTTTTACAACCAAGTGCAATTGGCATAAGCCTTTATAGCCTTTCTGTACACTTCTTAAACTTACAAGCTGTTGTGGTTTGACGCTGGTGCAAGCCCCATTCCTTTCTATGTTTTAGAACAGCTATCAGGAGGCAGGCAGTCAGCAAGAAGGATCTCAGACAGCAATTCAGGTAAACTGAAGCCATTACCTGAATCACAAAACTGATCAACCTTTCTTGACAATAAAACTAGAGCTAAGTCAAGCTGAACTACAGAAGCAGGGAGCTTTGAACTGAAATATCCCAGATTTGCTAGCCAAGCACTTGCACTCTTCTCCACTAGTGATTTCTGTGCTTTAGGGTTTTTTTTTCCTCCAAGCAGCTTTATGCCACCAGCCATTCTATAAATGGAGGTCTGAAGATCTCCTGCAAGATCAAAACAATATTTAACTGCTAGGTTTAATACCCTCTCTTAACATTAAAGTACAAGCACCCCTGACTGCAGCACAACAGAGGACTGCATTTTTTCCTGGAAGACGAGGGAAACCTAAGTGCCACAAAACATTATGGTATTTCATAACACTGGCCTGTAGACAATGACAGCTCTAAGTTCTGCCTAGAGAGACCCACAGAGGAAAGCTGATCACACACAAAGGTATATGAAAGCTTTAAAAAATAAGTGATTTGCTTCTGTCAGTAGTCTTCATAAAAAAAAAAGTCCATGAGACTAAAATTCATGCAGCATCACTACAGAAATTGTACATTATCTTTCAAAATCCCAGCAAGGAGCAAAGAACAGTAATAATTTTGCTCCTCTTGCCAAAGCAGGAAGAGTGCTTGAGATCACAATAAAAAGAAATTTCAAACATGGGGGAAAAACCACAGATAGATTAAGAGAAAAAAATGCAACTCAGTGCAATGAAGCTGATCCAAACGAATCAGAGAACAGGCTGCCTTGGAAGGTCAGTTGGCACTTACAGATGTCAGAAAGAAAAAAAATGTTCTTGCATTTGTTGACAAGGCAAACGTATTCTCATCAAGTATCTTCTAACCATATGCGAGAAGACAAGAAAAGCAGAATTTCACCTTGGAGAGAAGTAGCTTCAAATTCACATGTCTGAGCTTGAACTGAGATTCTTTTCTGCTAGGGCATGAAGATATATGATGTGATATATAATGCTGTATGATATTATATGATATATGATGATACATAAAACACATATTTTATGTACCATTTTAAAAAGAGCAATGGTCCATTTGAATCTTTACATAAACTAAGCAAATACTATTTCCTACAAAGCTAGGGGAAGATTACCTCTTCAGAGTTCAGGAGCCCTTTATGCTGTCTTCCCTAGCACCGTAAGCCACTGAAAGTTTAATGAAGAAAATTATAGTTTGCTAGGCCATATAAAACACCAGGATGTATTATTTCTTTATAATAAAATCAACCTAGAATAGTATAAGGAATAAGCCATTTCTGCTCTACCAGACATTCTTTTTCTGGGGCTCTGCATTGATCTTGCTGAAAATAATCAGGAATTCGAGATTTATTTCTTACCACGGGAAATTAGTTGTTTGTAATAATACAGTGCTGTGTATGCATCATAAATTTCCCAAGTTCCTCACATGCCCTGGTACACAGAAAGAAACTGAGAAATTAATTATGACATAGCCAATAAATAATTACAGCTATGCAACCCATTTGTACCATTCACTAAGACAAAGTGGCAGCAAAGGCCTCTGAAGGTTTCAGTGTAGGCTGCCATGTTCTTTTAAGGAAATCTGAAGAAATACTGAGACAGTAAGATATTGCTATCCAACTATTCTAGAAAAAAATTACCTGGATGATGAACATAATCAGCCATAAATACCTTATTCAAATCAACTCCACTGCCCATTATGGTTCCTTCTTCATCTTAGTCTTTTAGGACAAAAGCATGTAGAAATTCTTGTGGAACAGAGGTAGCTTCTGGCTCATAAGAGGCACTATGAATTCCATAGGAAACCCAAAAGCTCACCACCACGTTAACTGGGAACTGCTGAATATGAGCCTTATTTCACTTATTTCAATTAAGACATTCAACCTGAATGCCTACCATACAGTGAATGCTTAGCATCAACTTCTAAGAAAGATAAAACAGTCTTTCTAGAGACAAAAGCAGCTGTTAATTTAATATTACAGGGCAAGAAAACAGGTGAAAGTTTTTAATTAAACAGCCCTTCTGTAGGCTGATATTCTGCAATTTTATGTATAAATCAAGCCAGGTGACTCATTTCGAGTAAGTCTGAAAATAATAAAATTGGTTTCAATGACCTCAGAGATACATATGCTTATTTGTGGTTATGGCCCCAGGCAACCCTGAAATCAGTCATTCCATTAAGTCAGAAGCGTGGCACAAAGCCAAGCTCCTGTAAGAGCTAAAGGTCTTGCACATACTTTCTTTGTATGTTTATTTGAATAGAATGGTGACTTTGGGTTTTGGGCCACCCATCACTTATAGACCTCCCATAACATTTAAAGGAGCTGAATCAACTGAATCATAGCATATCCTAGTCATCCTTGGGACACTAGCTCTTTAAACATGATGCAAAATAATGGAAAATTCAAGCAACAGGGAAAAACATCACAACAGAGTTTATCTGGAGATATTTTAATGTATATATTCCTCTATAGATGAGTTCAGGCAACATTTTGGGGATGGTTTAATTACAATAGTGGAACAAAGAACCTAAATGCCCTTACACAGCCAAAAGAAATACACTAATACAATAAAACAAGAAATAATGGTGATAATTACCACAAAACAAAGGAAGTAATTCAGGCCACCATACTGGGGGTTTTTTGGGGTCTTTTGGGTTTGTTTTTTCATTGTTTGGGTTTTGGGGTTTTTTAATAAAATAAAATAAACTCTTTTTTTCCCTTTCTTCTCCTGAGTCACAAAAAGAAGCTGCAAGAGCTAACTCATATTATCAGGACCACCACAATGATGCGGGGAAATCAAAAACAAATTAATATTTGAACATTCACAAATAACAGTAGTCTTAGGGTCACCCTGCTAACTGAAGAAACATGCAATCATTTTCTCATTCTGGGCTCCAGAGCCCCCAAGGTAATCATAAATTACTTTTTCATTCAAACATTTTGGTAATTTTTAATTAAAGGAGTTTTCATAGTATAAGAAAACATCAGAATATCTTATTTTACCCTTTACAGCTGAGGTCTCTCAAATAAGAGAAACTCACAAGGAAAAAAAGCTACACCAAATGACGAGCGGGAAGAAAGATGCCTCAAACATGTTATCCCACATAACAAAAGCTATACTTACTGCTCTGTTTTCTTGATGGTGATACTGCTATCTACCATAAAAAGTACCTCTCAAAGACAACAGTGTCATATTGACCCAAATAAAAAGAATGGAGTTTTTAGTACTTCCTAACAGCAGTCATCCTTATGCATTCTAAAATACATGCCCCATGACTATATTTCAGACTGTAAAGAAAAGTCATCTAACAAAAGCAAGCAGCAGGAAAAATGTACTAAAATAGGACAAAATTGTGAGAATTTTTTCTTTGAACAGGTACCATAATAAAGGTTGGCAGGTACCAATTCCAGCAGTACCAGTTCCAGCCAGGTCAACTACTACTTTGAACAGTGTGCAATAAATTATACAAGTGTGATGTAAACAGCAGTTCCTCAATTACAGTGTCAGATAGTTCAGTGCCTGCATCTGAAGGTTCAATTGGACTTCCACATGACTTCTTACTAAATGCAAGGAAGGAATTCAGTGCAACTTTCAGAAACAATAACCAGCAATTAATAAAACATTATTAATATTATTGTTGTTGTTGTTGCAACTTTTTTTAAAGTGCTCCTTTCTTTATGGCCTTAAATAAAGAGAGGGAAGTATTGTGACAAACAGCAGACACTCTGAGTTCCTGAAACTCCACCTTTCCTGGCATCCAAAAGACTGCTACAAAAAGATAATGGTTGTTCCAAACTGCATTCCACACAGTTCTAAGATCAAATGGATTAACTCAGGAAAGTTGTTAATTAAACACAAGCTAAAGACAATGCACCTAACCAGTTAGCATTTTTGATGTGAAAGACTGCATCTGACTTAATGCTGAAAACCAAAACAGGACAGAAACATACACAAATGTTTAGGTTGCATAGATAAATAAATGCTTTAACAGCCAGCTCAGCTTAATTGTACAAAAGGGAAGAAAAAAAATCCAAACCTGCAGTAGGGTATTCACCACATAAGGCAGAGTTGGTAAGTACTGATTCTTGTAGCACACCTGCAGTGTATTATGTTGTCTTCTTCAAAATAGCACAAAAAGTAGTTTGCAGATACCTCACTCGGATATGACACCCCACTGGGCTTCCTTCCCACCAGGTATGTTTTGCCTTTGTGGAATTAACTAAAAGCCAGGAACAACAATCCACCTTTCCTCTCAGCATTTATTACATGGCTTCTTACTCTGTGAAGGACGCTGATGTCTCTTAGATACGTTTTCGTAATTTTTCAGAACTTAAATAGATGCTGTGTAATTGCTTTTAAACGGAAGTTTCATGGTGATGTGTTTTAAGCTCAACTGATTAAAGCTTGTTTAATGGATCTTGAAGAAAATATATTATTCACCTTAATAAGAATTTATGCAAATCACTGCCACTAGCTTTTACAGAAAACCTTTTCAATTAATTATAATTAGGCTTTTTAGTTGTAGGTTTCTGGGGTTTTTGCTACTAGAAAATTATAAGCATGGATTGTTGGAGGGTTTTTTCAATTATAGGAAATAAAACTTCATTGTTGTGATGTAAAAAATCCAATACAAATGAACTTGTAAGTGCAGAGCCTTTTTCATCTCTGCCATTCAGATCAGGTCTAAATATGTACCCCCAGCTATCTGTGACTGGAAAGAAGACAAAGCAAATTCGTCTCTGGTGTTGATATAGACAAATGACGCCTTGGCTTCAAGAGAGTGATTTTATAAGAAAACAAATAAAATTATTCAGATAAATAAAGCATTCAAATATTGTCATGTCTCCCCCCATCACTTCTGAAACCCTTACAAATACACAAAGATCTCTCTCTAAATATAATATTGTAAAAGTATTTTTGGGAACATATTTCAAGGCCATTTCAGTGCCTTAGCACTAATATAAAAAAACCCGTTGCTTAAGTGGATAACTGTTTTTTTGAATATAGCCAGAAATACTCCAGTAGAGAATCTGCAACAACTCAGAAACAACACGCTAACCATCAATAACATTTGAACCTTTTTTACAGGTACAGATTTTCAGTGAGGAAGATGCGAAGCTTCATAGTGTAGAATTGTAGAGTTTATTATGACTAAGAAGCTCCTCATAAAAAAGTGAAATCCTTATTGCATTGCAACTGATTTCCTAAACCCAGGTGCTTTTAGATCTTCTGAATGGAGAGCTACTGAGCATCACTTGGGTTCTCATTTTATCAGCTGAGGAAAGGGAGGAAAGTGGGAGTAGATTTGTGTTATAGTCTTTCCAGTGGAGCATCTTATTTTTAGAGAACAGCACACATGTGATGAGTCTTGAGTGCTCCCATGAGGCTGGAGTAGGGCAAAGTCCGGCCACTGCTTCATTCCACCCTCTTTCTTGAGAAGCAAAATAGCATCCCTGACAACAGAAATAATCACTCCAACTTCATCCACTCTCTTTATCAAACTCATGATTAATCTGAGAGAAGGAAAGACAATATGGGAAGTAACTGCAAGGCTTTTAGCTAGAACTAGAATTTAGAGAAGCCAGTTTCTGTCTACTTCTATTTCTCTCTTGAAGTCATTGGCTTTCAGTCCTAAAATACCAGTGTTAAAAACAGCCTAACTCTGTTCTCTGTTCTTTTCATTCTTCAGGTTTTCCCATGCTGGGGAACATGGGACAGTAGGGACAGAAATTAGGAAAAAAACAAATGACTGCCTTAAGCAACCCATGGCCTACAAACTTACAGCTACTCATCGATGACAATTCCCTTCATGCCCCTTTTTCAAGTCTTCAGGCATGGCATGTTTTCTGCTACAAAATGGAAGCTCTAATCCACACTGATGGCTGCAATCATAGCTCCCATTCATAAAACAGAAGAACTGCACAGAGTTCATCCCTCATCTGTCACAATTCTTTAATTCTATGTAATTTAACCAGAAATTAAAGAGTACTTACTCTTGAAAAAGTACTTGCACCGTGAAAATGACTGACAGGTTCTACGTTTATAGCCTTCCAATCCAGATCAATGTGCTCACAAAAAGAAGCTACCTATCTCCAGCTGTTAGCTCTACAAAATCAACCAAGGTTCTGCAAATCAAACTGTTCCCCTTTGAAGCCTATATAGCCTTTGATTTAGGACTAAAAGTTTGGTGGACTAATTACAACTGCATTGACATTTATATAACGAAGTGGTAAACATCCCAGATCACAAGACATGCATAGGAGTACACCTACTGTGCTCAAAACAGGAACACTGAAAATTAATGTGCAGCACAATCAGTTCTAGTTGAACACAAAAACAAGAGTAAAGCTTTGGAGGAGCAAGCAGAGCCATTAGAAATTTAAAGGCAAAGCAGAATATTAAATAGCCACATAAACAAGGTGAAACTGTTCTATGCTTCTAATTTGCAGACAGAATTTGGCAGCTGAAACTTCATTAGCAATTCTCTAGGCGATGTGTGAACCAGTTCAGCCTCCCATGTACCTGCTCTGCAGGGCCAGTAGTAGTAAAACTGACATAATAGGTAGAATCATAAAGCCAGAGAACACCACTTCTCAACACCCTCAATGAAGCTGGTGTGCTTTATTTTTAAGCAGCCACTTGGCCCTTTTGAAAGCGTGGTTATGGTCAGATGACAGAAACCACTTTTTGAACTTCAAAATTCACTGCCAAAGGGATATTATGATGCAAAATTACCTCTCCTTGTTTTGTCATTAACACTGCCTAAGCTGCCAACTTCTTTCTAAGAGAAAATCAGGCCTTGTTTTACAGAAAAGTAACTTGCTGGGGATTATTTCTTTTTTAATCCAAACAACTAAAATATTCACCAGTTTTCTAGATCCAATTTCCATGCAGATGTGGCACTTAGGGATATGATTTAGTGGTGGTCATGGTCATGGACTCCATGATGTTAGATATCTTTATGAACCTAAAGGATTCTGTAATTCCATAACTTCTAGGAAAAGATACAATAACTTAAAGCCACTAGAAAATACTGTTCAGGAGACAAATCCAAATGATCTGTAAGCTCTTTAGCTCTGGGGGTGAAGTGGTTAGTATAAATAAAAACTCAGGCATTCCAAGACAAACATTCCTGTAAATAATATTTCTACATGACTGATGCATTATTGACTAATTTTCCTTTTGTAAAACTTATCTAGTCAAACAAAGATAATCTAAAAGAAGAAAATCACAGCAGCAGCAGGAATCAAACATTCAGTAAATTTTCTTCTTGTAAGTATGCTTTCATGCACAAAAACATTCAATACAATAATAGCAAATTGGCTTTACACACTGTAATTTCAAGAACTATGGTTTCAGAGCATCAAGTATTTTTTTGCCTTAAGACTTCTGACTTATTCTGCTCTGGCCAAATCTTTTAACATTTCTTCAGTTCTACATAAGATTAGAAGACATTTCCCTCTCCTCCAGCTTTTTTTTTTTCCTTGTCTTCTATACTCTCCC
The DNA here is from genome assembly GCA_034509185.1 of Euphonia xanthogaster. Lineage (NCBI taxonomy): Eukaryota > Metazoa > Chordata > Aves > Passeriformes > Fringillidae > Euphonia > Euphonia xanthogaster. The sequence continues at coordinate 39,041,743 of JAYDZK010000056.1, read as the reverse complement.
ATTTCCTTTTACAAATGTAGGATTACTAAACCACATTGGGTGAAAAAAATGTTACACAATAAATAATACAATTACTCCCCCATGCTAAGGAAATGAAATTTCAATACCAATTCATAAACTGTCCAAATATATGATGGTCCTTGTCAGAAACAAAAACTCCATCCAATAAATGTTTGGGACTTTTTTTTTCCCTAAATTACTTCCTTTTAAATTCCACAATATCTAGAAATTCATCAATTTACAGGAAATATTTTTTTTTCCTTGTTGATAGTTGGACTGAGTGCTAGAGGTTCTTCCCTCTCTGACAAGCATTAATTTAAAATGCAGCAATCAGTCTTATGAACTTAAACACTCTAGTAAGCAAGTGATCAAAATTTCAAACAATCTGCCTTTTTGGATTATGCTACTTAATAGTCTGGCTAAAAAAAATGTCTTCATGGCAAGTTCTAAAATCTTGCTCCTAAAAGCAGGTCAGAAAACATTTACATCTGACTCTGAGCTGTTGTGAATACACAGCCTCTCATTTTCCCAGTTACATCAACAGATTTATCATCAAGCACATTGGCGTTTTATGGTTTTTTAACGTACATATAAACTTCACACCTTAGAATGTCCCTCTCTAGACACCACAAACACAATAAATACACTTATGCAGAAACCAGTCAGCATAATTTAGAGGGGAGGAAGCAAAGAAACATGAGATTGTTTCTTGCATACTACTGTCCCATTATACCCAGGAGAGCCAAGAGTCTTAAAAGCAAGCACAGTCATCTACTGTTCTTTAGGAACAGAAGTTAGAGTTAGCAAATTACATTAAACTAAATAAATCAGGTTTTTAATTTATAACATCTTTGTTCAATCATTTTTTATAGCCTTGTGGGGACATTCTCAATTCTGCTGATGGGTATTTATACACCAAGTTTCTCACCTAGAGTACAGTACAGGGGTGTTTTGAAAACTAATTAATGTTAGTATAGCACTTCAAAAGTGTAAAATGCTACATAAATACTACAGGCATCCAGTTAATAAGAACAGTTCAGTTAAATCCCATTCACCATACTGAATATAAGCATTTTATATTTTTAAAGTTCACATACTGTCCATAAAAAGCCTGACAAATGTATTAACAGGCACTGACAAGGACACTAAAAGCACAGACAGCCTCAACTTGTTTCTGTAATCAATTCTGAATGAAGTCAACTCGGAGCAGTCACTTCACAGTAATATGAAGCCCCCACAAAATCACAGTTCCCAAATGAAAGGGCAAGGAATTGGTGCCTTTTTGGCTGTTGTAACCCAAAAAGTCATAGAGGACAATGAGACAGCTCTAGCTACTGTGAACTTTGAATCATGTTGTAGAGGTCAACATTTATTAGCTGAGTAACAAGAAGAAGCTAAGTATCTTCATTACCTGAAAAATTCATTGCACTAGAAAAATAAGTTCCCTTAACAGCTCCATGATATCTTTTCCTTCCTCCCCACCAGCAGTTTCTGACACTAATATGATGTTGATTAGTTTGCAGCTGTGCTGTAAAAATGTCCGAGTTTTAAAGTATCAAGGGCTATCTGAAATAAACACACATGCTATAGCATCTACCTGCTATATACAGCCTACATTACCATTACCAATGCGAGAAATAGGTTCCTTTATCTATCCAAGGAATCAAATCAAGAAGAATATTTATCAGCCTTGCATTAAACTGTACAGTTGGAGAAAAACATCCTTTTTGGACAGCATTGCCAATTCCTCAACAGAAGAAATGACTCTGCAAGAAAGGACCAACGTTTTTATACACTGTGTCCCATCTTCTTGTCAGTCATCATCCACCTGGCTATGCTTCCCAACAGAGTGGTTAAACATTCCAAAAAAAAAAAAAAAAATTAAAAATTATTTTAAAAAAATATTTTAACCCTCTAACAGCAGAATTTATTCTATTCCAATATTAAGCAGTCTCTCATTGTCATGGTTTAACCGTAACTGGCAATTCAATTAAAATTTGCATGGGCTATTAAAACCAGGTGAACTTACCTAAGGATAGGTATAAAAATGTAACTACTTCAAATCATAGAATATTCTGAGTTGGAAGAGACTCACTAGGATTACTGAGTCCAGCTCCTGGCCCTGCACAACACAACCCCAAAAATTACACCATGTTGCTGAGAGCACTGTCCGAGTGTTTCTTGAACTCTGTCAGGCTTGGTGCTGTGCCCACCTCCCTGGAGAGCACCTTTCAGGGCTTGACTAAGCCCTCAGGGAAAGAAACTTTTCGCAATACCAGGACTGAAGCTCTCTTGACAAAGCTTTGCATCATTCCCTTGGGTCCTGTCATGGTCACCACAGAGAAGGGAATCTGTAGACCACAATAAGGTCTCCTCCACAGTCTCCTCTTCTCCAGGCTGAATAAGCCAAGTGACCTCAGCTGCTCCTCACACAACTTCCCCGCCAGACCCTTCACCATTCCTGCGACCCGCCTTCAGATGCCCTCTAATAACTTTATATCCTTCTTATGGTGTAGTGCCCAAAACTCCACACAGAACCTGAGGTGAGCACCTGCAACTGAAACAAGAAATGAAACATTTCTATTAATACTTGTGGAAACGAAAAGGACTGAAAACATTAAAATTGTTCTCAATAGGCATACAGAGGTATTACTGATCTTTTCCATCATGCCTCCAGCAAAGAGATCAGTAAATGTACTGGAAGTCTGTGCAGAAACATACCTAAATTTAAACTTCTCATAGCTGTATAATTAACAAGCTGATCTGAAGTTACTGAAGAATTCACATTTTCAAATCCACACCAAAAATAAAAATATCGTACTTTGAATATGCACTCACAAAACCAGTAGGAATTCAGCTCAATTCTCTCTGCTACTAGTTCCAGATAACACAAATAGGGCCTTCTATATTCTGCAGAAGTAAATACACTTCAGAGTTCAAATGTTTGGTACTTCAACAGCAGTGTTGAAGTTTGATGCAACACGAACAAGAAATGGGTTCCTGGCATTCACATTTCACTTAAACCTCTAGTTCCAGATGCTTGGCTTCAACACTAACATTATAGAGTCATGACTTCATTTCAGAACATCATTTCTGTTCTTAAGACTTTAGTAGCAACTTTCACCACCAGTGAGTTTTATATTCATAGAAGGCAATAGCAGTCGGTAGTCAGTCAGACATTTGTTTAGGGGCCCATACCTGAAAAGACACCTAAACACCTGCTGGCTCCTGCCATCACCACTCAGACAAGCCATGCACACTGCCTCCTACTACCACCGTGCTATTTATGCACCTGATTTCCACAGCCTAAATTTGTCCACCACATCTGACAGCACCCATTTTATTGGCACCTCCGAGTCTCCAAGGTCTTCTCACATTTACGTACAAATCATAGCCTGACAGAAAGAACACTATTAACTACAGCCAGGATAGAGGGCCAAAAATGGCAAATATCAGCACTGAATAGAACTTGTTTCATTTTCAGAGTAAGAATTCCCTTTAGAAAAAGACTCATAGATTGCTAATCTAAGAAATTGGAGATTAAAGAGTAGTTATCATAGTCAAATGGCAATTAGACCACTCCTAGAATACTACAGCTAGAGTACTCCCCCCAATACTACATTGCACTACTTTTCACTGTCATTCCACATGAAAATAAAATACTTGAAAAACTGAATATATAAAACCCCAAAAGCTAGTTGTTCTGTCATAAAGTTTTTCTGTTACTATGCTAAAAAAAATTCATTTTAAAATGTTGATTTTAAAATAAAAATGTATTTTAAAATCTCTATGGAGTCCCCACCTTTTCATGCACTTTTTTTTTTAATTGAAGTTGATTGAATAATGCTACTATGCTGATAGTAGCAATGGTATAGTGCACTTGTCCCAGGCTTTTTGCCCCAAAGAACCAAGTCAGGAATCTTCAGACACATTTACTGAAGCAGTTTATCTATCCCTCAGTCAATTTTTATTTCACTCTCATTTTCCTTTTAAAAATATCAACAACAGGCATAGAATAAACCAGCAAGTAACCACAGGGGATATATAAAACCCCTGAATTACAAACAGAAAAATGTAAGCAACACTTAATCACACAACAGTATAGTAATGCTTCCTTTCTCTAAGCCTGCAGATCTTCAGGATTCTCGAATGCAAGAATGAAAACCAAAGACCAAAAATATAGTAATTACAATAACAACATATGAAAAAAATACCATGATTCTTTAAAACATCTAATTAGGATTCTGCCTAGGGGCAGAATTGCTCACTTGGAGTCAGATCTTATTAATTAAGGTTCTGTCACGAACAGTAAAACTATTTAATTTGCTGCCAGTTCACTCCTTAAATAATATGATGTACTGTACATTTTGTTAGGGAGATGGGTAACAATGCTGTCCCTTAACATCAGCTGATTGCTGCAGTTTCAGGTCACAGTGAGCCGCCTAGAAGAGGAGGAAATGATGTCTCCATGCCCCAAAGACCAACATAAACCTCCCAGCCTCAAGGAGCTTTTGTAGCTGGCTTTGCCAAACACATTACCTCTGTGGTCTAATGAAACACTCCTCAGAGGCCTGGTACCCATCACTACAATTCACCATGTTCACATCAAGCAAAGGGGATGCAGCTCTAGGCTTGGTAGTGAACATAACTCATACTGCCAGAATTTTAATGCCCAATGAAATCACTGAAATACGCAGAGAAATTCTTTAAGATGTAAGTTTAAAAAAAGTCTTGACCCATAATTACTTCTCTGTAGAAGAGCAATTAAAAAATTATTTACTGTGCTGCAATAATGAGTGCTAAAAAGACTGTGAGGAGCTCAAATGCCACAATGACGTAGGATGGAGAACTCAGTTTCAAATGCACGAAGTGAAGACAGAACAAGCACTAACTTGCTTGACAAATGAAAATAATTACAAATAGTCCTTCCTTTTTCCTTCATGTATTTTTGTTGGAAGACAGTAGTTTGATGGAATGCGGAGGGATTGCATCAATAACGGGAAGAGTACAAGTAATACTGCTGAGACATTACACGATTTTCTCCTGTGGAAAAGAAAAATAGCTGCTAAGTGTTTGGGCTTCCACTCAAGCTCTGCACAGAAGGTACTCATCCCTGTAGAGGATTCCATTTGGGAATTTTCTTTATTATGTTGTGGATGGAAAGGAATAAAACGATTATGTAAGCAAACATAATAGCCCTGGAAGAAAAATATCAAATGCTAATATTTCCATTGAACAATATTTCAGGGCAGACAAATTGAAAAGACACGTAAATGACTTAAGATGACATGGAAGTGCATATCTGGATCTTACGTCACTGATGACAATGGGATTTTGTCAATAATTAGTTTCAGAAAGATCTGGATTTCTCTGAATAGGCTAGCATTATGAAAAATGGAAGTTCAGCAATGAATCAGCTGTATTTGCAAACAATTACGTTTCATACCAAATACTCATTTCAAAGACTTCTTGTGTCCTAGTAGCACATAAAGAAATTTATAGGCTTTAAAAATACCATATATAATGTAAGAGTTGCTGCTTTGTGCTTCTAACTATGATCAATACAATACCAAAATATCAGTCACATTAGGCATGAATTTCTTTAAAATCTGGTACACTTGATAGAAGTTTGGAAGTGGTTGCTACTGACCATAGCAGTAGCAGGGTCTGCCCTATATGTACAGAATTCTTTATTCACATATACTTCATATATTCACACTTTATTTGTAAATAATGGATTGTACATTACTTAGAATACCAAAACATGACTTTTATTTTTAGGAAAAAAAAAATCTTGTTTGTCCCTTTCCATGACCACTATGTGAAATGTTCATGTTTCATCACAAACTTGAAATAATTTGAAGTCTGCAATTACCAAACCAGTAGCATTTTTATGGCATCCCAAGTGAGATGGCACATGAAAATCTTTTCAAGCACGAAAACAAGAGGCATGCATTTCTCACTACATTCAAAGACTGTCTGGAAAAAGCAGCAGGTGAAGGAAGGCAAAGGCTATCCAGTTAAAAAAATTAAAAGTATGGAAAGCAATACAGAGTACTGCTCTCTGCTCATACAGACAGCAGTGCAATTTAAAAATATACAATGCTACAAAGCTATCAGTACTAGCACCCTTAATTTCACATCATTTTTTTGAATAATCAGTTTGAATTATTACAAATTATTTGAATTATTTGAATTATTATTGGCTTGTTACAGTTCTGAAAATGCCTGCTTTGTTTTCTTAAACTTTCTATGACGTTTATTCCCTACCTCTCTATTCACACTATGGAAGAAGTGGCAACTCAGTAATTTCTGAATAAGCAGCAAAGACATCTTTGTTCAATGTCTCCCCAGATTAGCTCAAAAGGACTTTTACCCAAATGATTTTATACAAAAGCAAATGGTCCCCAGTTCTTAGAAGTCTCATGTAAAAGTCTAACACATCATTCCATGGAAGCAGCATCCAGGGAAAAAGGCATCTATTCACACAAAAAAACACACACTGATGCATGGGTTCCCAACACAGCCCGTGCAGAGTTGTGAGGCTGTTCTGCCAAAGGCAAATTAGACCCTTTGAAAGGGAATGCCCACTTGATGAAGCTGGTACTAAAAGTCTGTTTCTTTTAACACATTTTCCAAAGAGTAACAGAGCCCCTCTGTCCCTCCCACATTTCGAGACTATACACCAGTAGATCAGTGAAAGGTCACAGATCTGTGAATCAGCTGTGTGTGATATGGGGCAGAAGCAAGGCTGTGCAGCCAGTGTCTGAAACACTCGGACCACAGCAGGAGAGCATGCAGCAAGAGCCAAAAGAGTAAGCTTGTGCTGAGCACATAACAGGTCTGTAAACGTAATGACTTCCAGCCTTCAAGAAATACCCTGCGGCATTCCAAATCAATATAGCAGCCAGCTCTTTGCCCGCTTTGACCTCTAAGATGTCATCCTCTAACAAATGACCCAGATGACTATTATGCCTTTTTTTTTTTTATTATGAGAATACAGAATTACTTTTTGGGCAGAAAGACAGGATGATTTAGGTGTGAATGAGCATATACTATTGAGAACTTTTGGCAGAAACAAAATGAAGCAAATTTACAGCAAAAGCAAGTGAACAACAGCAGACAAGCACTATACAGAAGACATGCCCATCCTGGAAGCTTTTAACAGCTGAACAAATGAAAGAAGCACTGTGCCACCCTCAGCACACATCTCTCCAATTCAAGATATGTCACCACTTGCTTGGAGCCACATATACCTTTAACAAGGACTGTCCAGACAATCATAATGACCTGCATGGCCACCTTTCCCTGCTACCACCAAACTATAAAAGGTGAGGGAGGGAAAAAACCAGCAACCACAAATCAAATCTTAAATCAAGTCTTCTTCCTTAAAGGAAGAAGGTGAAAGAAGCTGGTTCGTTTGTAATTCTGCTGACCAAAAAGCAAGAATTAAAATCACTTCCACATCTCAAGCAGTGAAGATGTGCGTGTCCAGAATGACCTGGTAGACCAGACTGATCATTCTCATGCTCACCATCTGCATGCCCACACAGTTTCTCAACCCTGCTGCTGGGCTCCAACCACAATGGGGAAGAAACAACTTACACAACCCTTCTCTAGCTTTACACCTTGGGTCTTCTGAAGGAGCACTGGAAAGCACCAACACTTAACATCCTCATCTTCCATGCACAAGTGCCTACCTGAACAACCACCCCCAAGGCGACCCCCATTCTTCACTGCACTCACAGGATGAAGATGGCAGTCTGTCACCACTGAGTGCTGAAGAGCAGCATAACATTCCAGAAGAAAGTAAGGCATTTGGTTTGCACTAATCTATCTCTATTTGAATCAATCTATTCAGCACAAGGTCTTTCTTTTGGGTGTGATCACATTAGATGCCACAAAACAAAGTCTGTTCTTAACTGGAACCCCTCACAACTCCGGAGCAAGTACAAGTGACAACAGACGTCTTTATTTTCCTCACAGTTATGGAGAAGGCTGAGTCCTTTCAGCTGGAATGTGGTACCTCAGCTGGGAGGAGGCAAGGGAAGATGACAAGGAACAACTTCAAGCTTTAGCATATTTAAGACATTAATTCTCGTGCAAAAGAACAGCTATGTATCTGTGACCACCTCACTGCAAACAGCATATCAAGAAAAAAAGCAGCCGCACACATTATCAATCAAAGCAATCTGCTAGGAATTACTTTGTTACCTTAAACATTTCAAGTAAATGGTATTACCTAAGTATTTCCCAAAGGAACAGACTACAAAGAATGAAGCAAATGAAGCTAAAGGACAAGGTCTTCCCAGCAGCCTTCTGACATTAAAATTCATTACCAGGTTACAAATAGAACCAAACCCCCTCCAACCTTCAAAACTATTTTTCCCCCATACTCTTCAGGAGGAATCCATCCAATCCATAATATTTAGTATAAAATCATTATTCTTCTGCTTTTAAAATACTTTCCTAAAAAAAAACCCCAAAAACTAAGCTTTGATTGATCCACACCTTCATATCCCCATATATACACGTATAATTAGTGCCACAATGTATTTAAATAATAAAACACAAGGATACACCCAAGAACAGCAGCGCCTGATCTTGTTACCATCTTCCATTCATCCACATGATGTTTTTTCTTATGTTGAAAATTTTATCATCTCAGTAACATCAGCTGAGAAATTCAAGTATGCAACACATCCACCATGCTTTAAAATATCACTGGTCTACCCCAAAATAATCAAAATCTCGAAATATTAAACTAGTAAAGGGTTTGCGTATGGCAACATTTAGTCCATGCATGCATACAAATCCCATGATTTAGCAAATAGCAAAGCTCTCGTTCATGAACCACTGATGTGGAAGTTTACATTACATTAGAATAGATTGAATATAGAATTTTGATGGTTCTGAAAAACCATGGGTCTTGCCCTAAAATGTTTTAGAGAATGATAAACCCAGCTTTACTTTCCTACACACCAGCTATAAAGCTTACTTTAACTTGCTGCTAAACAGAAAAGTTTTTCTTTCCATAAACTGCAACTCAGCTAAAACAAGGAAACAGCTTACTTAGCTCTCACATTTGAGAGAATCAGGAGGAAGTGAGAAATAGGGCAATGAACGCAAAATAAAAAATAGCAATTATGTTAACAGTCGAAAGAATGAAAAGCTGAGACAATAAATTCAAAGCCAAATGAATGATACCATGGAAGAGAAATTCTACATGAAAGAAACACCATAATAACACTAAATTAATAAAATAAACTATTTTACAGTTTCTAATATGCTAGATTAAATATGGTGTATAGGAAGAAGGAGGCTTCTTTATTCAGGAAGTTTAAAACCCTGTAAGTTACTTTCAGGGTGCAATTTTCAGTAACAAAATGTATATGCTTTACAAAATAAGATAACTGAAAAAAAAAAAGCCTAAACCTATGTAGATGTAATTTCACTTTCTTTGCTAGTAGGCATCAGAATAAGAGGACACCAGTATTACAATTTCAATGGAAAATATCTAGCTGCATCCTTCATTACCACACACCATTAACCTGAATTACTGTTTTCTACTAAAACCCTCTTTTATTGAAGGGTAAGCTGTAGCATAATTAAAAGTGAAAAATATCTGGGTGTTGAGGACTGTGAGGTTGAATCTTCATGGAGAGATAAAGCATTTTGATGAGCATTACAGGGATGAAAAGAAGTACAGCCCTTATAAATGAAATATGGCCTCCTTCCACAGTTAGAACTCTTAAGGAGAGTTAAGAAAACAGTGGGCAAGGAAGCAGCCCTGAATGTAGGTTGCATGTCCTACATCAGAGGCTGTTTAAACAACAAACAAAACAAAACACAACCTTGGTAACCGCAGGGTGAGTAGTGAAGTCCAGTCATAGACTGAAAGCCAGCCAACAGGTAGGAAGCAAAGGAGTATTAATAAATGGCAGACTCTCAGCACAGAAAGAAGTTAACAGCAGTGTGCCCTGGGGAGCTGTACTGAGACTTACACTGCTCCATGTATTTATTAACGACCTAGAGGAGACGGAAAAAATGCTGATGGCAGGAAATTATGTAGGTTAGTCAAGATGAAACAGCACTGCACAAAGTTCCAAAGCAGCCTAGCAAAACTAAGCTGGAGGTAAATCTTCCTACATATTTAAATAAAGTCTGTGTACCTTCATGAAAGACAAACTGCATATACACTTCTAGGTTTACAGTTTATGCCTCAAAAATCTGTTCACTACCATGGCTAGTGCAAGTAAGATAGCGAGCCTTATTTTTATTTGCATAAAGTGGTAGTAACCATTAATGTTGATCAAAATTCTGATCAACTTCAATAAAAGGAGACCCATATATAATACTTTCAAACAGTGCTAAATGCAATAGAAGAAAAATTAAAATAGAAAAATGCATGTGTTATAATACTAATAAGTAAACCAAAGGTTTGGTATCATTCCAACAAATTCAATTTTGGTGATTTCTTCCAAAAAGTTAGGGAATTTCTAGAACCAAACACTGCTTTTGATAAAAAAGTTCATGAGCAAAATGCTGACATGCAAGGATGCAATTAAAAGAAATTGCTTTTTAAACAAGACAGCTAGAAAAAAGACATAAACCTTATGACAAGCTCAAAATATTTTTCACACCTATTGGAATGTCTTTAGAAAGATCCAAAAAGCACCTCTGCTGTTCTTATTTTATCAAATTATTGAAAAACAGGAATAGGAGCAAAAAGAAGTAACAGTGAACATAAAAAAAAGTTTGCTGGGTTAAATCCAATAGTAACGATTATTGCCAATTCTGAAGCATTGCAGAAAGCCCCAACAATATTTTGCAGGCAATTCATTACATAAAAACTATTAGATTAGTAAATCCTAACATATTCTATAGATGTACATTTAGTCTAGCAGAACATATCTGGAGTATACCTATTTAGAAAGTAATGGACTTGGACCTAGCTATTGCCCATGAAAAATAAAAAAAAAAAAAATCTCAGGAGTTATAAGATATTTATAAGCTTGAGTTTAAATGCTGATTTATTATAAACTTTAATTAGAATATAAGGATATTTTGAAAAAATAAAATCTCATGCTATATATTTGTGCATGCACCCAATTATTTATCTATTTAATTTAGAACACCCATGCTTTGTTTTATCTCTTAAAAAGGAAGCAAGAAATCATACAGATAGAAAAAAAGAAAAATGCATTTCCTATAAGGAGGAGCTCAAAAGACTGCGAACTTTCAAATTGGAAAAAAATACCACAAAAATCTAATGGAACACCTACATGTAAACATTTGGTGGTATGCAGGAAGTGAACTACAAAGTGAGGTTTTTGTTTTATTCTTTCTAACACTCACTAATAATATAGGTATGCAGTGCAGATCCAAAGTGCAGGTTCTTGGTATTAAGGTTCCAAGAAAATATCACTGTGTTTTCCTCTGCTCTCATTCACATCTTTACTCACCTGCTGTTCACTCCTGTGAGCATAATAACAAGATGGATAAGCAATTTGATCTAGTATGACCACTCATACATTCTTATTAGGGAGAAAAAAAGTTTATGATCAAAGAATGCTGGGAAAATTATTAAAGAAATGACAACTTGGAGGTTAAAATTTGTACAAGATAGCACTAAAAAACAATGACCTGCCTCATACAATAGCCTTTCTGTGTTTTAAGTCCTTTAATGTAAAAGTCAAATGCTGCTGATAATTAGCATCACAGAACTTACTCTCCTTAAATTAAATGGTTTATTAATAATTTCAAACATATTATACAAAAGGCATCACACCTGACAACTTGAAGGCACCAGCACTTCAGCAAAAGATTCAGATTTAGAAATTTGGTAGTAAAGAAAGGTTCTGTTACACCTCAAATTTGACTCTTCTTTGCCTTGCATCACACAGTCATTTTTACCAATAGCAGTAGTGTTGGTAGAAAAGCCATCTGAGAAAGTCTAAAATGCTGCCAAATTAGAGCATAGTGACTTATACCTACTCTGCAATAGTCTGAATATCTGGAGTAATTGAGCATTAAGACCTGATTTACTGTGAGAAATAGGGGATAGAAAATGCCCAATTATTTACTGACCTTTTTTAACTCCACTCCACTGGAAAAATATATAAATAAATAAAACATTCAGGATGCAACAGGAATAATGAAACAATGCTCTTACACAAAACTAGTGGGGGGAGAGAGCTCTCTAATTTAGATAAAAATTAAAAAGAACAGATTTCACTGTAGAAGCAAGAAAGTGAAGTAGGTGGAATTAACTCTTGGAAGATATTGACTCCAACAGTATGGTACGAGTAGCAACAGAGATAAATAAGAACAGCATCCATAACTGTAGCAAAATAAAATAGAATTACAAAGGGTATCAATATTTAAGTTCCAGGATTTTTTAAACAACCTCTAGGCAGTCTACATTTAGCTACAAAAATCAGAGATTTTTCACACTAGTATTTATATAACTTTACTCAATTTTAGAGGAGAAATATTTCAGTACATTTCCCATATAAGTTTTAAATAAACTTACAAAGTAGCCCTTACATCAAATGGTGTCAGCATAACAGTTTTGAAATCAACATTAAGAAGTATTTTATGTTTTATCAAAATGTTCAGGTAGTAGTTCAAAGAGTCACAGATTCTAAGCAGAGAAGACTGTAACTGCTTTTTTCTTTAATAAAGTAAAAATGAAGCTGTTTGGAAGCCAAGTAACATTCAGGAAGGTATCTGTAAACCAGAGAGTGATGAAGGGGTGAAAATCTTGATGCTGCTTTAGTAAAAGAAAAGCAGTACTGTGATTAAAAACACTTGAAGAGGTCTTAAGTGTCATGACATTTTTCTTCATTACAATTCTTCCTTTTGTTCACTTAATAATAAGATATCTTGTAACTACAGTCATAGACAAGGTGCATGCCAAATACATCAGCCAAAGGACTCTTTTTTAAAAATGACTGGACAAGATTTCCTGCTAAAGAGCAATTTGGGGCTGTGATAGAATCACAGAAAGCTCAGCAGTAATCACTCATAGCAAAGATACAGGAAATAAAATGCACACACATGAAATCCACATTCCTACATTACAAACCACAGACACATGCATTAAGAAGCTTTTACTCCTGTAATTTTTCTTCAATGGAGTCATTTTTCAGTCTGATGAACAACCAAGATGACTCATGGCCATCTGCTATTATAGAACTTCTCTAAATATTCAAGCACACCAACAAACATTGAACACAATAACGGTGTTCACACACAAAACAGAGTAATAGTTCAGGTAAAATTATGGAGAAGATTATCCTGGAAGGTATTGAAAAAAACCTGAAGGACAACACAGTCATCTGTCACAGCCAGCACAACTTCATGAGGACCAAGTCCTACTTGTCAAAATTACTTCCTTGTACAACAAGGTGACCTATTCAGTTGCAGGAGATAAGCAAGTCAATGTTTCTGGATTTCAGTAAAGCTTTCGATACTGTCCCTAATAGGATCCTGCTGAACAAAATGGCCAGCCCACATCTGGATAAACATGCCATGTGACGAGTGAGCAACTGGCTCCTGGGTCAGGCACAGAGGGTTATAGTGAAAGGCGTGACATCAGAGTGGTGAGCTGTCACTAGTGGTGTTCCACAGGACTCCATCCTCGGCCCTGTGCTCTTCAACATTTTCATAAAGGACTTGGACACAGGATTGGAAGGGATACCAGGTTTGCAGAAGACACTAAATTGGAAAGAGCTGTTGATTCCCACAAAGGCAGGGAGGCCCTGCAGAAAAGACTATGACAAATTATGGTACAAGGGCAAGTGCAGGATTCTGTACCTGGGATGGGGCAGCCCTGGATATATGGACAGACTGGGGAATGAGATGCTGGAAAGCAGAGCTGTGGAAAGGGACCTGGGGGTTATGGTTGATAGCAAGCTGAACACAAGTCACCAGTGCCCTGACAGACAGGAGGGCCAACCATGTCCTGGGGAGTACCAAGGACAGCCAGGCAAGGGAGGGGATTGTCCTGCTCTGCACCAGGGTGGCCTCCCAGTGACCTTGAGTGCTGGGGGCAGTTTTGGGTGTCACAACAAAACAAGGATACAAAGCTATTAGAAAGCATCCTGAGAAGGGCTGTCAAGATGGGGCCTGGGTCTGGAGAGGAAACCCTATGAGGAGCAGCTGAGGTCACTTGGTCTGTTCAGCCTGAAGAAGAGGGAACTAAGGGGAGACCTCATTGTGGTCTACAGATCCCTCACAAGGGGAAGCACAGGGGTAGACACTGATCTCTTCTCACTGGTGACCAGTGATGGGACCCAAGGGAATGGCCTGAAGCTGTGTCAGAAGATGCTTAGGCTGGACATTAGGAAAAGGTTGTTCACCCAGAACGTAGTCATGCACTGGAACAGACTGCCCAGGGAAGTGGTCACAGAACCAAGCCTGACAGGTTTCAAGCATTTGACCAATGTTGTTGGACACACAGTCTGATTCTTGAGATTCTCCTGTAGGGCCAGAAGTTTGACTTCAATGACCCTTGTGGGTCCCTTCTAACTCCAGTTATTCTATAACGCTATGAATAATAATCACCCTTAGCGTACTGTGTTCATATTTGCAATTTTTAAAAACAGTCAGCAGGAAAGTAAGTCTTCCTTCTTAGCTGAGAGTCTTTTAGCATTATCTAATCACTTCTAAATAATAAGGCCCACAGCTTCTAATTAAAAAGGGACTGTGCACAGTCTTTTTTGCTCACAAACTTTACTCGAGAAAGCACTTAGGTCTCACTAACAACATTTCTGAAACCAAAACTTGTCACATTTTTCAAGTCTTTTGCAGACTATTTCCTTGACTAAGCAAGCTTTATACACCTGTAAATATGCCTATGAAACTGTTTCAGCTTGTTTTGAGTATGAATATTCTGCAATTATTCATTTGATAAACACATAAAGAAATCAAACAAATTAATTTGTGTGCCTTTGTTAACTCAAAATAGCTTGGATTTTAAAAATGGTTCTCAATTTATAATGGACTCATAAGCAAACTTATCACATCATACATAACACTACTCAAAAGAGAAAAAAACCCAAAGCATCAGCAGTTTCTGAACATCATCAACTTTTCTCAAAATGTGAAATCATGATGCAAAGAAAAGACAGAAAATGATAAACAGAAATTTTAGTTTATATGCTTTCCAAGCCATCCTAGCTATCCAAGGATATACCTGTGAAGTTGATACTATCCTTACTGAAATGGACTGAGGCAACTCTGTATTCTATCAAAATATTTTATGTTATATTTACAGGATATTCTAGTTGATTGGTGCAATATAACATTATACTCATTATTCAAATTATATTAATTTACATACTAATTATTATTCTTATACTAATTATTAAAAAAATGAAAATTCTATAGGCAAAATTCATAGTTTTAACAAAGTCCTGCACAATAAAGGAATAATAGAAACAGGCCATTTGAGGGTAATTTATACTTTGTTTTTGGTTCTATTCAGGCAGCTGCTTCACAATAGTCAAGTTGTTTTCTGAAGCCCTGACACCAAATGCCTATTAGTTCCTCTGTGCTACTTTTACAAGGAATGCAAAGGCAGCCCAGCACACAAAACATCTTGCACTATTTGAATCTTCAGCATAATAGTCTTTTATATGGCACTCTCCGTGTTCTGAATCAACAGCTACATTTAAAAAAATTAAACCAGAATGTGAGCACAGACAGGCAGGACACCAGCATGCTCCTTGCTCAGTGTGTTACCTAGCTAGTCAGAGAACAAGCCAATGCTACAGCGTTTGAGCACTTGATACCTTAACCTCATTTCTTAATAACTACATAATGTACCTCATATGGTAACTGCTCACAGCGCAGGCTGGGAGGGCAACTGGGAAAATGTGTTGCATCACTATGTTTGGGACCACCAATGTGGTCTTTAGACAACATCCTGCTTTCAGGAGAACACGGCTGAAAACAGCTCTCTAATTAGCATCAGACAGGCACAAGCTTGAGCAGAAAGACAAGGGTCAGACAGACTGAAGAGCAGGTCAAGCCACCAAAATTCTATGGGACAATACAGAAGCTACAGGGCAGCAAAGCTTCTCGTCGGTGTAGACAATAAGCTATGCTAAAATCTCTAAACTCTCCTCCTCCCTCTCACTGCCTTACCCTTCCTAAAGGGGAAAACAAAATTAAATGGCTCTGTTGTTACTGTGACATGATCACTAATTTGCAGTTACAATTTCCTGAAAAAAAATAAATAAACAGAGGACAAGCCCACATCACTTCCAGCCAAAAATGTTTATGTTATATTTAAGGACCCAATTAGCTGAGCATTAAGAAAGTATTCCCTAAAAAAATTCACATTTCCCATTATACAGAGGATACAAAACACAAAGAAACATTTCTGTAATCATACCTATTCAACGACAGTGATTTATTTAATTATAAGGGACTGATGCCTTAATGATTTCTTTTTTTTTAATGGCAGCAATTTAAGTTCAGAAGGTTGTTTCTCAAAATCAAAACTACTACTGATTGTTGCTCCGAAGTAAACGCTCCTCATCCCTGAAGAGATTCCCTAGTGCGATAACATACTTCAAACTTCAGATGTCTACCTTAGAGAAATTAGCACTCACCCAATTATTTTGAACTACAGCTTTAAACAAGTCATGCCCAGATTACCTATTTTTTCTGCTGGCTTTGAAGGGAGTCCAGAATCCTAGTTTAGATGCTAACATATACACTGAAGCCCTGTTGCTGGTGGACTTTTTCCTTTTTAAATTTCCTGTAAAACTGAGGTAAACACACCATTGTCTGGTTTTGCTAAACTGTCACAATTAGGACATTTCATAAATTTCACATCTTCCTTAACATTTGAGTAAATGCTTGTCCTTTTTTTAAATTTCCCTGTGGAAAAAAAAATAAAAAAGGGGAGGGGGAAAAAAGTGTTGCTCTCATCAGAGAACTAAATTTACCTGCAGCTGCTTTGCTCAGGAACAAGCTGTCATCAGCCAGCAAGACCATCACTTCTCATTGCTTCCCTGGCATCGAGTCAAACTTCTCTAAGCCCAAAGGGCCCAACCTCAATATAATGCACAGCAAAGGCAGGAAATGGCAATGGGAAATGAGTGCATGCTGGGGAGATGAGGAGGGCAAAAACCAGGTTTACACACAGGCGAGGAGAAGGGAGCTAAGGCAGTAGGAGAGCAATAGCAGTGAAAGGCACAGGAATGCAAGGCATCAAAAAAAAACCCTGAATGGGAAATAAAATGACATACCAAAGGTGTTATGAGTCCTGTTGTATTTGGTTTTGTAGTGATTATTGCAAAGTGCAGAATAAAAATTATCATCCTCGTGTTAACTAGAGGGGGTTAAAAAAACCCAAAATAAAAAAAAAAAACAACAAAGCACTTCCACCAAGGACTCCAGTCTTCTCCTAATCAGTTAAGGAACTCAGACAAAATGTGATGAATAAATAGCAAGACATCATGAAATTATTTTATTTAAGAAGGTATACAATCCTGTAATCCCTGTACTTATAAACAAATAGGAAAACATTAGGTTAAAAGGAAATAAAAGCATGTGTTTTTTAAAATACTTCCACATTTTAGGACACTTCAGTAATTATCACTCAGTATGTTTTCAAAAATAATGAAGTGACTAAATGAGGAGACCACTAAAAATATAAGGAGAGTAAGAGTGAACAGGTGGTCACTGTTCCACAGTAGAAGGATACACATGGACAGAGCCAGAGCTCAGTGACCAAGAGAATTGACGAAAACACTACGATAATTCTAAAACTCTAAATTCACAGAGGGAGGTGGAAAATGAAGCCTTGGGAAGATGAAAGAAAGGCTTGTTTTTAAGAGTCAAATCTGAAGTCATCATTCAAAAATTAACATTGAAGATGTAATTCAGAGAAAGTCAATACATGACCTGACTAAATATTGCAGGCCTCAGACTACTTCAAAACCTAAAAATTTAGGGCAACAGATGTTTCAGAATAATATGGGTCAGGAACAGCAGGTCAGCATGTTAAAATAAATCACTGCTTTCACATTTGAGTGCTGTTTACAGATAGATGAATTGGAAAGGGAATAACTTTCCTAAACAGAACAATACAATGGGGCCACTTCTAAAATAATACCTGTATATTAACTGTTGACTACCTGGCATATTTTCCAGATTACACATTTTAACTACAGTGAATGCTCCAGATCTGCATTTAAATGCAGATCTATATTCCTATTGGTTCAAGCTGAGAATTTAAGAAACACCTCCTGCTAAGTCTTAGGAGTGATAACTAACATGGTGCCTGACTTTCAGGAAATTTTCTTCCAAGGAGAAAAAAACCCAAATTATCTTTGTAGTCATATATATGCCTAATACATGCCATATGTATAATGTGTTAAACATGCATTCAGTTCTCATTTCAGTCATAGACGGGAATTTGAAAAAAAAGCCACTAACAGTTCCGATTTTGGAGTACATTTTTGTCTTGAGAAACAAAGTTGTTTTTTTAAATGCAATTTTTTAATAGCTTTTCCTTTTCCAGTTTTGAATGCAATGGGGCAGGTTTTTTTTTTTCCTTGCTTATGTGCAGTGTCACACTATGCGACTTTAAAGAATGAAGGAAAATTTAAACCTCAGGGAAAGCCCATCTAACCTCCCTTTTCAAGGACTGTCATTAAAGTGAAAAGACTAATTATTTTGAAGCTTTAGGAGACTTATTTTCATGAACCTTTAAACCAACGAGTTAAGCAAAGTTCAGGTGGAAGAAAAGGCAGAGAATGAAGGTGGTAATTAACCATAGCATTATCTAAGATAAGCAAGTAGCAAGTTGTGTTAAATATTTCAATCAAAGAAATTAAAGAACAACTGTTGTAACAGCAGAATACCCTCTCTGGTTTAAGCAATTCATCAGCACCTTTCAAAACAGCAGTCTGGATTATGACTGAAAAGGAAGACCATAGAGTTTAAAATTAACTTCAGAAAACGTACTTTAATGATTGTAGCCTGGTAAGGAGGGATGGGATCCACCTGCCTAAAAAGGATAGAGTGGTGAGAGGGGCTTTACACTGAAGGACTTGGAGGTTGGGGCTACTAGAGAACAGCTCTGTAAAAAAGGACCTGGGAGCCCTGGTGGATGACAAGCTGACCATGAGCCCACAGTCCCTTGTGGCCAGGAGGGCCCTTGGTACCCTGGGGTGCATCAGAAGAGTGTGGCCAGCAGGTAATGGGAGGTGATCTCCCTCTGCTCAGCCCTAATCTGGAATATTGGAATATCTAGAATATTGTGATCAATAATTCTGGTCTCCATAATTCTGATCTCTAGCAGTTCAAGGAGCTGCTAGAAAGGGTCCAGCAGAAGCCACAAAGATGTTGAGGGGTCTGTAGCATCTCTCCTGCCAGGAGAGACTGAGGGAGCTGGGAGTGTGTAGTCTGAAGAACACTGAGACAGGATCTCATCAGCGCATTTATTTATTTCAAAGGCTGCTGCCAAGAGGGTGGTGATGGACTCTTTCCAGTGGTGTGCAGCAACAGGACAAGGAGCCATGGCCATTAATTAAAACATGGGAAGTCCCTTCTCAACCTGAGGAAGACCTTCTTTACACTGAGGGTGGCAGAGCACTGAACACACTGCCCAGGCAGGTTTTGCAGTATTCCTCTCCGGAGACAAATCAACCCACCTGGATGAGTTTCTGTTTAACCTGCTCTAGGTGACCCTGCCTTGGCAGAGGGGTTAAACTAAATTATCTCCAGAGGTCCCTTCCAACCCTACCTATTCTCTGATTCTGTGAAATAAGGCTATCAACAAAAAAGAGAACAATTTTTCTTCATTTTCTTTACAATTGTTTTTCCTTTTTTCTACTACTTGACACAAGAAGTGACCATACATAGTTAAGAGTAATTTGGAAATCTAAAAACTTGCTCTAATTTTGTTGGTGAATTCACTCACACCTCCACTAAAAAACATTACACTACATCACATTCTGATCTGCAGCTCCAGACATATTAGTTTTATGCTTTCGGAGGAATTAAAGCAAATGCATTCTCTTATGCTGACCTGAAGTTTTACTACACAGGACTTGCATTTACCATATCAAATAACCCCAAAATTCAATATTCTTTTTGTTAAAAAGCATTTATTGAAGAAAAACTTTTGAAACAACATGCTTAAAACCTTAATGTAATTCATTTAGTTGAGAGGGATTCATTTAGGACAGGCCTTTAACTAAAGGATTCTTCATCTAATCATACAAAACAAAATGCAATCTTTCTGCTTTTTAGGTTACATAAAAGACCTTATTTGCAATATTATTCCACAGTTGGCAAAAGCACAGCTTGGACAGGGGTTCAATTTTGCAAAGCCAGACTTGAACATTTTGGGTTTCATACAGAAAAATCACAAGTAGCAACATACCCCGACTTCTCTAACAACAGCTTGATCCCATAACGCCATTCCTCACTGACTTCAGTACAGAAAAGCTCTGAGGTACTAAGGAATAAGTGGCCAAAATTACTTCACACCGGCAGAACTACAGGAATCCTGACTTAAGGAATTGTGGAATATGTATTTACTCATCTCTTTATCCTTCCCCCTTTCCAAAAGAGACAGTTCAATATTACCTGGCACATCACAACTAGCTGGAATTTGATGCTATTCCCAGCACTGATCAATCAGGACCTTGACATTAGATGGATGCATTGAGGCCCAGAACATTTTAAAGTGTAGGCTTCAGCTCATGTGGTGCTGGCAAAGATTTCACTTCCCCCCTATTGTTCACCAATCCATAGAGAATCCTTACAGATGCTGAAAGTTATACTGCAGCGAAACCAAACCTTTAAAAGAGCAAAAACAGAATGGGAATGAATGGAGCTGCAAAGCAGAGTGAAGACAGCCTTTAGCAAGATTCTCTAAAAAGGAAAAACAGGCTTAGTATTTTGCAATGACATAAAAAAACCTTCCACAAGCTGGAGACTATTCTTCCAAGAGTCTTCACGAATCTTTGCACAAGCAAGCTGAATACCAGAATACTGATTGTAGCACTTCTTGACTCCTCGCCTGCCAGTTTGCTGACTATCAGTGTAATTTCCCCTGAAACATAGCTCTGCTTGCAAAATACCATTCCAATGACTTCAAGGGTATTCTGTCTTTCAGAGAAGCCGCCACATAATGTAATTAGAATCTCTTCTGTCCTCTACAAAACCATTTTATTAGCATGTTCACTCATTAAGGTAAGAGGGAAATGGATGCCATTCAGAAACTTAGTGAGAATATTTGTTGGACTGCACTTTTTAAGTTCTCCTTACAGTGCCTTCATTAGAGCACTCAAATTGCATGTTGGCTGCTTACAGATTTAACTCTGGTAGCCACTAGCAGAGTTTTGCAGCACCCTGAAAGAATGGTCCAATTCCTTCCTCCCTCATGTGAAGCAGACTGTTAATTTGGTTCCTATACTGTTGTTATGACTAAGGGCCTGGGACACATCAAGACAGAGTAAAGGCAGGTGCTGTGCAAGCATGAGAGGGTTTGCCACTATGGCTCAGTCCCTCTCTACCACTACCCATCAGTTCCAGCCCTGAGTCTCTGCAGAAGACAGGTTGCCAACGCTCTCACAAGGTGGGCTATTTCTCTGATGCAGACAAACGTCCCCAGAGCAAAGAGGATGGATCCCATAAACTCTACCTCGCTTGTGAGTGATGCCAGAATATACATGTAAGAATAAATAAATAATAATAATAATCTTAAAAGCAGCTGTTCAGTGTTAAAAACCATAATAACAAGAATTTTCTTTCTCTTCTGCACCACTCCAGGAACCACAGAGAAGTCCAACTGGAGACAGCAGAAAGGACTTCCCTCTTCTCACACTTTTTAAACTACACAAACAGCTCAAGCTGGCAAACCTACAAGAACCTAAACCACACACAACCAGAAGTTTAAAAAAAAAAAATCTACATTTCAAAGAGAAGACAAGCTATTATTATATAACAATAATAATAAAGCCCCTGTACTTCAGAGACAAAATTAGAGTCATATATTATTATGGATATTAAAAAATTGTTTCTCAGAGTATCATTAGGGGAACAAGCAGGCACTCCATCACATGTCAGCATTTCATATTTATTCCCCTAATAAGAGATTGGTGTTTGACAGAAAATTTTGCATCTCACCATTTTCACTGAAAGCTAGGGGAGATATAGGTTATTCCCTTCCTTTTCATTCCTGATCCCACAAGACTTTCTACTTTAAGCTACTGAGCAGTTCCAACATAAGGGCTGTCTTTAAGCACTTTGGTTGCTCAATAACATCATTTGGGTTTAAAGAGAAAATAAATTCATAAGGTAAAACTCTTGTTGAGACTCTAGTGAATAAGAAATTTTCTTTAATTTTGAGGAGGAATCATCAAAAATACAAGAATTTGACTTTAAATCTCTGATGCCATGGTATACCAGGGAGACTGTTGCTTATCATCCTCATGACCAGATAAAATATTTCCTTTCCTTCCTGCTCTACTTCTCGTGTCCCTCCAGGTACGTTAATTTGGGCTCTCAGTTTAACAAAATAAACAGAAACAATCTTCCACCATCATGATTCTTCCAGGTTGTTATCCTAATGCCATCTGCTCTGGCCTGGTTAAGAACAGCTTCCAAAAATAAAAGACACAGTGAATGACGCTCATCCATGCTCAAACTCCAGCATTTCCTTAAACAAGTAGAACAGGGTTGGTGCTGGCTATTTCAATGGCAGATCAGTGGGAAATGTTGACACCAGCAGGGGACATTTTAGTGAGTATATCACAAGGAGAAGAGAGATTTTTAGCTTTCATGGAGATCCATGCCTCAAAACTGGAAACAGGGATCCAGAGCTGTAATACTCAAAACTGCAGGGACATTCCAACAGGCTCTTCTCCTACTCCTGACAAGCTCTTTCCTTCCCAGCCTCTCTTAGTAGGCTCATATGTACAACCATATACCCAAACCGTTACCTGCGTAGTTCCAGGAAGAACACTCCCCTATTTCACTCAAACTTTATCTTAGTGCACAGACAGAACTGGTCATTTCCAACTTTTCCTGCTCTACATGAAGGCACAGCTTCAGTAAACTTAAGCAAATATTGTTCTCCTCCTTGTTCTCATAAGCAAGTGGCACACAATACCAATGGCAGTGCAGAATGTAGCTATATGCTGCTTTTTATGCTTAGAACCACCATTTTTATGGATCCAAGGAAGTAGAAAAAGCAGGAAGCATTCCAACATTAAAACAGTCTCTACGTAATTTTGTAGCATGCTAGCACCAATGATCCTTAGCTCACACTCCCCAAAATACCGTTTCTGACAAAAAAAAGACTAGAACATTGGTTGGTCATGACATCACCAAGCAACTATGATGTGGTAACTATCAAAACAGAATGATAAATGTATTCAGGTGTACATCACAGGATAGACACATAATAAGAGTACAGTTGCTTTATTCCTGGAATATGGATTTCTTGATAAACTTTGGAGTTTGGATCATATTTTCCAAACAAATTATTACATTGTTTATCACCTGAGCTAGGGAAAGTAAGCAAGCAGGCAAAAGACAGCAAGGAACATGTCCTGTGACACTGTGAAAGCTGTCAATATGGCAGGTAACTTAACACAGCTAAGAGACTATTCACCACACAGGACTAATATGCATCTGAAGTCCAGCCAAAACACAGTCAAAATTGCAAATGCTCAAGTGCCAGAGTTGGAAGACAAAGCAAGAACAAGCTATCATTTGATTAAAAGTTAAAGTCATCTCTGTATAAGCTACTCTGGAGAGAACACAGAGGTTTAGCTCTTGAGAACAGCTTGAAAAGCACTCCTATGCTAAAGAAAATAACAATTAGACTTTGGAAACACTCAGTACCTCTATTGTTATCTGCAACTGGCGGATAGTAAGATGGCATGTCAGCCAAGGTACGAAAGAAAAGTATTTAATTTGTATTAACATTTTTCTCTTCGTTAACTTAAATTTTCCCTAGAGGTCTACACAGGAAAAATATCACACAACATTCAGTCAATGAAGAGCACTCTAACTTATGAGAGGCAAACAAGCTGGAGGTGAATCACATTTTGAGTGCTTTTCTTGAAAATGTTTCCTCTAATTTTAACTAAGTAGTTAGTTTCCACCTTTCTTCTGTTCAGCAAGCACAAAGAACAAGAATGTGTCTACAGCAACAGCAGTGCTGAACAAGAAAGCAACATTATTAACTTTGAAGCTGCAGAGCTGCCTGGATCTGTTCTTCACATCTATCACAGTAACAGCTCTGGCACAAGGTGCCAGGATTCATCCTCTGGGGTAATTGGTTGGAATCAGGCTCTGGTTAAAGTTGAAGTGAATCTGTTGACCGCTGCCTAGACTATAAAACAACACCTTTCACACCACAAAAGCACCAAACATTTCTGCGAAAGCCAGCAGCACAACAGACTCACCAGCACAAATAAAATGGACAACAAATGTTAAGTCACTGACTGTCTGTTGGACATCAAGGTTATCTGCTGTTTTGGAAACAGAAGGTACAGAAAAAGTGTATCAATGATGCAAGAAATGCAGGACATGGATAATCATGAGGATCATAACATGACCCTGAGTGTTTTCTACTTTGTGTTGTTAATTATCCTTACTCTTCAAGTACCCCTAGTAAATGAGACAGCTCTGCCGCTGGTACATGCACACAAATCTTACATGCAAGATTTCAGAGCACAACACACTGCAAACAAGCTTGCAACACACTGAAGCCCCTCCAGTAGTTTCTTATATATTACACAGTTCATCTACAGCTAAAGGGAACAAGGCATTCCTGAATTTACTATTTGTTTCTATAGATGTCAGTAGAATAAATGTACACATCAGATCCATCACACATGGGGAAAAGAACCAGCAAACTCACTTTAAACGAAAAAAGGATTTTTGCATATTTTACCAGAAATACAATTTTACATTCAAATACAATCATACATTTCACTGCTTCCTAGAACTCAAGGTACAGCTAGACTTTTAGAGTGTAATTTTATTAACTGGTCAATTAACATGATATTGTAAAGTTCCTTTCTATGTTTGAAGTATTTTGTCTATATTAACAAGGCAATTTATATTCTGATAGCTACAGAAAGCAACTATTAGGCAATGCAATGCCTCAGCCCTAAATTGCCCTTCATTAGGCACGATTATACATTCCCACCAACCTGACAAGATCCACCTGGGATCTCAGCTCATCATACTGCAGGAGGTATTTCCAGAGGTTCAGTAATGCCTTTCCTTTCCACAGTACAATTACCATATTAGTTCCACTCTGCTACATAAGAGGAGAAGATATACAATTCGTTTTTCCAGAGCTCCAGGACTAAGAGTTGTGATGGACAACTCATTGAATGGTGAGGGATTTTCCTTAGAGACAACACGACTCTGCTCTACTGCCACCTTACCTGCAAGAAAATCCTCCCCTCAACTTCTTTAAATGACAAGTGATTTTGCCTGTGGTTGGTACAGCTTTCTCAACACGTTCCTTTCTTGAAGTGGTTTACAAAAGAACATCCATAAACAGAATTTAATAAACTTATTTAACAAATTTGACCTTGTGACTGCTCAATTCCTGCCCCCCTTTCACAGAACTTGTATTTTGTATATTATGGCCCAGAGACAGACTGAATAGAGACCAGTGTTTCATTCAAATTTTTCTCCTGGACAACAAAGAATCCAGTTTTGAAATCACAGCACTTCCTTAAATTCATAAGGGCTGATTTTGATCAAGCAAAATCAACCTCACTGAATGAGAGGTCTCTAGGGAGGAAGTAAATAGTTCCAATTTTTTGTCCTAAATTCAGTTCAGACTAGGTGAATGGGATCACAAGGAAGTCTGAAAGAAAGACTGCAACCCTGAGAAGAAAAATTAATTGGCGAGTTACTTACGCATGCAAGCAGACTAGGTCTATAATAAAGCTGTAAGATGAGAAATGTTTGCATGGCTGAATTACAGATTATATCCAGAATTCCCAAGACATCATGAAAAACAGATTTCATGAAGATAAGTTAAGGTAAGGTATAATGAGGTTTAGGTCT
Organism: Euphonia xanthogaster; assembly: GCA_034509185.1. Lineage (NCBI taxonomy): Eukaryota > Metazoa > Chordata > Aves > Passeriformes > Fringillidae > Euphonia > Euphonia xanthogaster. The sequence goes on along the minus strand of JAYDZK010000056.1, from coordinate 39,015,664 downwards.
GTTTGGGGTAATTTTGCAGGGGGAGAAGGGGTAAGCATTTTTTTTTAACTGTTTGCAAGTAGGCAAGTAAAAATTTTATTCTATTTCCCTAACAACATTAATGTATTTGCAGCTGCTTGAATTTAATTACATGATCCTCAAAGAGGAAAAAACCTGTCTATAACAGTATGTTCAGCATAATATCTTTTGATTTGCAGATCTTTGGCACACAAGAAGAAGTTTTGATTCTTATTGTTTCTGCAAGCCAGTTCCTCTGAATTTAGACTGAGGGCATGAAGATGCTAATTACTTTTATGTTGATTCCTCCTTATTAATTTAGTTATAGCAAGGAGTGTCACTTGCATTCAAAGTCTCAGATACTCTGTATATAGATCAAAAGACATCACTGTAACATGCAATATGCTTTGAAATTTAAATATCAGCATAAATTGGATTTATTTCTCTAAATGAGAGAAGCTGTGACAACTTGCAGGGAATTCTGCATCATCAACATAAGGCTTCAAAACTTTGATTTCCTCTACTAAAAAAATCATTGCCATAACTCTTACCCTTATCTCCTTTTCAAGTTCTGATGTTTCTTTTAACCTTGTGATCTCTAACAAGGTTGATCTGAGGAATTTACAGATCAGTGAAGTAACCTGATGAATACATCCAGGTCACAATTCCTAACGGCACCTTTCTGTTTCCCTTTTTTTTACCAACAAAACAAAGGAAAACGGATACCTCTCAGTCTAGAAATACTGAGAGGACACTGAAACTCCCTCTCTCTACTTTGCCTAGGCCACAAGGAGGTAACAACGTGAGTATATGAGAGTCTCTCAGGCAGCAAGGCTCAGCCTGGGCTGGCAAACTCCCACCTCTCCCAAAGCCTGTTCAGTGCTCGCCCCTCTCTACAAACTGCACATGATGAAGACTCAAATCTTTGGGGCTTGAACCCAAGCTCTGATGAGATCCTCCAAAACAACATGATACTGCTTTTCATTGCATCCTATTGTACTGACATAACTGTTCAGATTTATAACAAATAGCGGCTGAGAAGCATTCCAGGTCATTACTGCAACAAGCCTAAACCTGGACTAAGTGACCTCCGCTGGTGCAATCTTTGCCCGGAATTCACTTGCTCTCACTGTTAACAATACTTGAACATCAGCTCTGAACCCAGCAAGATGTTTTTCCCTGAAGCAAGTTTAAGTTTAAGCCGTTTTGTCTGATATTTAATCTTACTCATTAAGTGATTAGGCATTTAACCTGTGTTTTGGACTTACATGAGACTTTCTGTTGAAATAAAGTACAAAATTGGTTAGCATTTCAGAAAAAACAAACAACAAAGAAATGAAAACTTTCTTCTCTGAGATTACAAAACAGACAAGTTAAAATACTTGAAGAAACCATCCCATTCTCAGAGGGAAAACCTTCTGCAGTCTTAACAGACTGCACACTCACTACAAATATTAACTGTCCCCATCATACCTTTTTTCTATTACAGTTCATTATATATTCTTTTAAAACCTGCTGTACACAAGCACATCATTGTAACATGTAAATTCTTTAGCTGCCAACTTCATTAATGTGGGTGAGCTGCATTAAATAATGCTGCGTTCCTCATTTGGTAAATGAAGAGCATTGAAATAATTTATGGAGAGAGAAAGAAAGAAGCAGGAATTGGAAACTAGACAGCTTAAATCTCCTTTTGAATGCATACATTTAGCATTAATAAGTGAGGAGGTAGGGCAGTTGTGTATATCTGGACATAGCAATAAAATTAAAATTGGTCCAAATACAACATAGGTTTTAATTGTCAGTAGTCTTTCTCAAAAGCACACAAGGGAACAGTGAATGCATCGGCACTCATGCACATGCCCACACATTTTAATGATTCTGTCCTAATTTGCAAACACATAGTTTGGAAGGGGAAAGAAAGAGCATAAAAGCTTTTTAAGGTTTGGAAAGACTGTACTTGAACCACGCGTGTAAGAGCTCAGAAAATGCCTGCTCTAGCAGAGTCTGCAGGAAGAATGAATTATTTCCTAGCCTCTTACTCCAGGACCCTAACATCCTCTTGGAGAGCCTGTTCACACAATGCACACCAGAAGCTGACAAGTTTAAGACTCAAAAGTTCAAAACACGCTTCTTGGCTATTTGCATAATAAATGTTCATATTGTTTTGACAGAACTATTTTTTCCACATCCTAAATATAAAGCTAAAGCTGCTACATGATTTAATGCAGACAGCTGATGGGAACAAGACTTGTATATTCAACATCAATTTTCAAGTTTAAATATATATTGAAATATACACAGAAGACCATATTTTCTTATTTTTCATTTGACATATCTTGCTTTCATTCTCAGATATGGCTAATATCAAGGGAGAGGGGTTTTGTAGGCGGTTACAAGCATTCTTGAAGATCTTTCTTTAAAACAATAAGGAACAGTTTAATTTGTGGACTCTTGGCATTTGGAAGCCAACAGCTGTAGAAAGCTCATTTCATTTGAAACCCTACAGGCAAATGCTCTTGCAGTCTCCAAAAGCTCCATCAAATCATATAAACTGTTAGTAAGATATTGTAGTCAAAGAAAACTTGCTTATACTTAAAAAAGCTCAATACATGTAATTCAACTCTTGTATCAAAGTGAAACAATCCAATACTCGATCCAATATTTTCAGGAAGAATTACTATACACAAAATTTTCAAGTAATTACTTAGAAAAGATGTTTGTGCAAATCATGCAAAATGGAAAGAAACTGTAGCAAGGTCAGACCTCTGCTTACTTGTAAACATTAGAATATACTGCATGATAGCAAAACAGAAACTTTTAAGATGTTAAATACTGTAATAATAAATTATTTGCTTCTATTTTTTGCATTAAAAAAACCAAGACTAGTACACCTATATTGCTGTAGGAACTTGCTTTAAAATGTCACAGCAAACCTACTAGCTTCATCTGGAAGAAAAGTAGCTTTCAGTCCATCAGGAAACACATCATGTTTACCCACATTTTAGAATATGATTAAACAAATTCTGCCTCCATAAATCAGAGATCAGGCATTTCATTTTTTAAACTTTGAGTTCAGCTTTTCATTTTTATATACTCAAGTAAGCTATTAATCTGCTTACTTGAGTATATAAAAATGAAAAGCTGAACTGAACTAGAAAGCAATTCTTGTGCAGTTTTTACCACATAAGTTAGTTATTTGGGTACTAAATTACCTCAATATGTAACCAAATCACCATCTTGTTGAAAACATAACTGACATTTTATGGGAATGAGAATGACAATTCTTTTAAATACTGTATGTCCCCTCTTGTTGACATAGACCAACATCCTTTAGTATTCTCAGATAAATAAAAAGAGGTATACTCCCAAATTTCAGAAAACAAAGCCAAATAGAGGGCAGCATCTGTAAAACAGGAGCAGATTGTCATGGTAGCAATGACAGCCTTGCTGCTTTGACAGACTGATGCTTTCTGTACTTATCCTCTTATAAACTGCAAGAAGTTTTAACTGCAAAGTGTCTAAATAAAATATACCTCTTCCCTAACTAAACAGCAAATGATATTTTACCAACAAGTTCAGCTGATCAGTAAAACTGCATTCATTGCTTCCCAAATGCTAGAAATCAAATTTAAAAACAGTGACTGTTTCCAGAAGAGCTACAAATTTAGTGCTTCTGAGACAACAGCTATGGGTACCTGGTTACACACACTAGCTACAATACTCTCATATCTGCTTTCAGTTCTTGAAATGCTTCAATTAAGCCATGATTTTAGCAGCCATTAAATGAAATTTGGGGAGTCCAAGTATTTTATTTTAATGACCTCTAAGCTACTGTCTCAACCTTTCCTTTTCCTTTTAAGAACTATTTTCACATTTGTTTTTAAAACCTCCAGCCCAAGGGAATACCACTGACTAGCATGCTCACAGGCTACTGCTTTCCACTATCAGCTTTGGGTCAAATGCTTATTTTACTGCTCATCTACAGAATATTGTGAACCAGTAGTGTTAGCTTGATTCAAATATTGGATGGCAGCAATAAATACTTCTAATATTTGCCTTCTGCAGCCATTCCACTCAGAGTCATTTACAAACCTTGATGTAACAAGACCTTGACCATACTGACACAGCCTGATAATCACAGTGGCATTACATTTTACACAGAAGCTGGAAGTCAGAAAGCAGGAATAGGTATTCCCACACAAACACAAAGATTATTCAGTCTTGGATCTGGATAACTAATAGTGTATACTGTGACTATTTAATAAAGGGGGAAAAAAGAGAAAGAAGATAAATATTCTGGGTTTATACGGTAACAGGAAAAGCCTGATGGTCTGCAAGAATTCTAACTATTCCAACTGGTTTTGTCCATTTCATTTGATCATATTACGTATGCCAGTAAGCCTCCCCACTCTAATGTTAAAAAACAACAAAAAAAAAGCCTCTAATCACTCTTCCTTCTGCCCATGCTGAGATCTGTGAAATTATAATATGCCCAGAAAAGTCTGAGCTAGGAATAGTAAGTTGCAACACTCGTATAACTCAGGAATAGCTATTCCATCTCTAAGGCAGACTACGGTGCTATGAAGACAAACTTTTCACTGCTCTAGTCACCTGCCAATGCTTCAATTTCACCATTTGCTTTGTCTGACAGCCAGCCTTGAGGTACAATCCTGTCTGCAAATTCTTTTTTTAAATCTCAAAATATGCAGATACTCTATCAGTCATCCAAGCACCTTCTTTCAGATTCTTGTGCACAATGCAGCACGTACCATGCAGCAGTAAATTACCATAATAAAGAAATTGGTACCAATTTAAGAACAGAACAACATTGTATATCCGAACCTCACAGCACCTCTGAGCTAGGTATCACATTCAAACATATTTAAATGGGTAAAGTCGCATTTATTTTTACTTCTTCTGTGCAGGCCAAGCTTCTCCACTGATCACCACGAAGACTATGGAACATAGTAGGAGAAATTCAGAGCATTTCCTCTAAAAGGTATCTCTTCTATACAGAGCCCTTTATGCCTCTCCTAAGTCATACAGGAAAGAAAAGTTCAGCTTATCTGTCCTGAACTTATTAGTGAGTTTAGCAATGGGAACAGAGGAGGATTTTCAGGTATGCACTGCAATATGAGGGGCAAACCAGATTTTTTACCCAAGATGTTAAAGGAAGGTGACAACATTCAATGTTTCACTATTCCTCTTATTAACAAGCCGGGACGATTAATTAATTTAGACTAATGAGGAGAGGGGTGATTTCACCTTCTTCCAAAGCATGAGCAATCTATCACAACTATAGAGGGGATGTTTTATTGTTTCTACTTACATTAAACTGATGTTCTCTGCTCAAGTTCTTAACATCTTATCAAATCTCCACAGCTGAGTCATGATAAAGCTCTTCCTCAAGTCAGATTGGCAGAGTGCCACTGAGATTTGTGGGTATATATTTCTCCACATCCTTATTTAACATGGTATATATGCTTACTAAGCAAAAGCTCCTGATGAAACAGACCATTGCAGAGATATTTCCCCCACCTCAGACTCATTTTTTGAGGCTAATGGCTCCTTCCCAACTCCTAAAAGCCATAAGAGATGTACTCAATAGCTAAGAACATATGGTTTGTGGTTACATACTGGCATACGAAGCAGATGAATCCCTCTAGACCAGCCATGTACCACACGCTCTCATAGTAGACATGATTCTGGCCAAATTTTCCCAACAAAAAAACCCAGCCACAAAGTGTGGAGGTCATTTCAGTTCAACTGCTAAGTGAACAGCTCAGCTTTTAAGACTCAGCTGGCAATGGACTCCAGGTTTTACTCAGCTCTGCTTTTTCATCTTTTGGAGAACTATTGTCCAGATTCATGCCACATTAGACCCTCACAGCATAAACCAGCTTTGGGCCAAAAGTCACTGTCAAAAAAACGAAAAACCCATAATTTAAGCATGGAAGTTGCTGTAGCCAGAAGATGCACATTGATCCAACAAAGTTACACAGCAAAAAGAAAATCTGACAGCAGCTATTTACTTATTGTCATGGGGGCGGAAAAACAATCACAGGATGCATTTGAGCACATTTTCTTAATTACAAATTTAAAACGAGAAGTTCTTTTAGAACTTCATTTATTAGAGTGCTATTTAGAAACCTCACACTATTTTCATTATAGTCTTCCAGTGTTCCTGGCATCCAAAGACTGAGAAATTATGTGCTAGACTTTTTTCAACAGCAAAATTCTCAAAAAGCCTTCAGTAACACAGCTGATATTGAAAATTGTGCTTGACATTTGAACATCTTACCCAGCTGTCAGCAAAATGCACAGTAAGCTACTCCATCACTATGACTTAGAACAGTCTTTTGATTGTATTTCTATTACTTTGCACATCTCCCAAATGAAGTAAACTACAGTGAATTAAGAGTTTTACTAAGATGCAGTTTGTTAGGAGCATGAAATGTTTCCTATGCTTGTTTTCATTTCAGTCATTAAAGAACATTTCTGTACCCTGAAAATAGTATCATCTTTAAGAGCAAAGAATCATGACCCCCAGGTTTTACACTGTCCTTCTCTAAGGGCTACCCTCCAGAGGGCCACGGCTCCAAAGGCAAAAACATCGACATGACACTTTAAAGCAAAGCTCCTAAGCTAGCTCTGAGCAGGCGTTCTCCACAATGACAAACATCAACCACACCAGCTGAAGATCAGTGAAGGGTCAGCTCTAGTGAGATGAACAATAACACAAGAAGGTAACCAGGAATTTCTGTCTAGCCTTGAAGTGACCACATACTTAAATATAATCTCTGAATACTACAAATATTTACACCTTACATCCCACTTCTTCAGTTTTATGAAAGTAGATATTTGTAATCTGAAATACCCTGACCACTCTCTAAAACTGCTTGATTGATTCAGTCTCATCCACATCAAACATCTCCACACCCTCCAGAGTATCAGCACAATACCAATCTTTTATGGTCCCATGCAGTCACAGAATCCATTACAAGGGTACACAGAAAAGAAACTTGAAACCAGTAAGTCCCAGGAACAAAACCCAGCAAGCACCATGAGTGCTTCAGGCAGGGCTGTTCTACAATGAATCACTAAGGAACAGAAAAGCTCTCTGGCAGCTAAACTTCCTCTAAACACACCGGCTGGACTCATCTGCTGCAATGAGCTGTATTTGCTGTTTCTTTTTTTCCCCATCTGTTTAAACAGTAGAATCTTGGAAAGGATATGATCAAATTGTGATTCCATGCTCATCTGAAAGAGGAAAGGCTTTTAGTACTAGAGAATGAACTGAAAAAAGGGAGTACATTAAAAAGCTTATTCACTCTGGTTTTTTTCTTTTTTTTTCTGTAAAATGACTACATACCAAAAGTTTTGTTCTGTTTGTATCATGTGAAATGCTGCAGAGGTACAAACCTGATGAACTAGGAGGCACCAAAGACATTCTTCATGAGATTGGATGATCTCACAAATCCCATTTCTCACAAGAAACACATTTTTAAGTCTGTGCTTTTTCTTTTCTGTTTACAGAAATATTTTTAGAGATCGATTACTATTAGCTGTCTTGAATTCCTTTCTTGCTATATGCATTTTAATGAAATAATTTTCATTCCTTTCTGTACTAAACTTAGAGACTTTGAGCAGCTGCAGGCTCTTTGACTAGCCAAAAAAGATGAAGAACTGGCTCTAAACAACTAGCAACTAACCACTTCGACCATTTGCACCATTTCAATTAGTACCAGTGGAAATATGTTTTAAATGTAGACAGTCTTAACTGCATTTTCATGTCTTCTTCCCAGTGATCCAGCTCGGAGATTGAGAATATTCACAAACAATGTGATGAGCTTCTACTTCAAACGAGTACACTGGACTCCAAAGGAACTTCATAACATGGTTTGAGATTAGTTCTATGAAAGGCTAAATTTTAAACAATTCTCACATCTTTACAATTCAGCTGCCTGAAGTAAACAAAAAAATTCATTAAAAATTCTGATCTCACACCCCAGATATCTGGATTGCAGTTTAGCTACTTAGAGCTTCCACTTCAGCAATGAATCAGAAGCATTTTCCTCCACAATGAATAATGATGAAAAGGTATTGCTCTGAGATAACTGGAGCTCTGATGCCAAGTAAAAAAAAACCCTGAATATTTTATTTATTTAAAATCCATCGTTACTGTAGGTGCTCAATGTCAGATACAGCCAATACTTCAGTGCATGTATGTGAGTTTTGCTATTTAGGTTTAAACTAAGAATAGATTTTCAAGATAAGAAATGCCAAAGCTAAAGATTTGTACTTGCTAAAATGCTAGAGCAAAAATAGCAGTCCGTCCTCACTTCTCCCACGAGAAGCTTTGCAAAAGCACTTTCAAACTGGATTCCTGAACTCTTATCCTGTCTACCTCTGAAAACATTACAAAAATTCTAGGTTGAACAATTGAATTTCCCCGTGTCAGTTTTTCCCCTCCTCTATATCCAGAAGGATACTTCTCTCATATAAAAGTTATTCTGGTCTCTTTCTAGTCTAAGGGTCCAGCTATAGGAAAATTCCTTCTCACACTATTTTTCTTCCTAATAGATGCAAAGACTGATCTCTGATAAGACATTTAGTAATGGTAGGTAGGCAGAGAGGAGCAGAATCCTTTTGGTATAAACTGAGATTAAAGGAAAGAAAATGCTGATTCAGACCAGATCAGCTGTCAAGTAACTTTATGCACAGAAGTTTAACATTTCTAACCTCATCTCACTATAATCACTACACATTCTCTTATATGAGAAAGAATGTAGCTGTTGCTTTCAGTTATAATAATGGAAAATACTCACAAATCCTTAATTCTGTTGGCTGATAATAAGTACTTTATTATGTTGGTATTTCCTCTGTAGTTCATCAAGCCCACCCTGTGAATGAGGCAACTCTGAGTATCACTCACAACGTGGTATAGCTGAAATACATGCTTCTGCACAGATTTCTTAAAAGCCATCAATTAAATGTGAAGATCACCATAGATTTGTTGCACTCAATAATATTGGCCAACGTGTGACTGATGCAAACTGTCAAAAGGAGAAGCATTTCACTGCAGGGCACTTCAGCACACTGCACCAATTCCTGGGCTATCACTCAATGCAGGTGTCACTTCTCCCTGTGCCAGGAGTAGGAGGAAAGCTGCAAATAGAGGACAGAAGATGCAGCCTGGCATCAAAGCCAACCTCTACCCTTACTGTATCTACACACAGTACTCCAACCACTCCAACCTGAAGCACCTTGGAATTTCTACATAAAATGAGACTGGCTTGTCTCCCCCTGTACAAACTGTTTTAAATAATTAATTGCATCCCAAATGTTTCTGCACAATGCCTACACATTTCTGCTCTGCAAGACTACAGCATTGTTTTTAACCTTTCAAGAGAGAAGTAATTTTATTTAAAGATTCCTTCTCACACTGGTTATTCTTCTTCTTGATAGAAATGAGTATCAATTTTATTAACAAGGAGGAGAGGAGCACTATGCATAGTTAAGAATTAATGTCATCTTTTAACTTTTTTGCCAGTTTTGCACCATCTCCAAACCATAAAGACATTAATCCCATTTTACAGATAGTGCCAGAATGAAGCCAGATTTGCCATCCATGTCTGTTACAAGATACAATGAAACCTACTTACCTGCAGGGCTACACAACAGCAACACATACTGAAAAGTAATATATGACACTACTTCAGTTTCAGATGGAAGAAAAAATACTTCACCACTTTCACCCAAGAAGAATTTTGAACACCACACTATCAAAACCAAGTGAATTAAAAGCAGCTTCTCTATAATGTAGAATGGGATACAAGTTGTTTCAATCCTCAGTAACTTCTCACTAGTATTTCCAGTGCCAGCATGTAGGAAAGGAGAACACATGAGCTCTACTCTTACAAAATTAACATGATTCCATGTATGTTCAAGGCTTCCCTAAGATAACCAGCATGGCAGACTGTTTCAGTTTTATCCTTCTTTGCAAAAGGAAGTCACAGTATCCTTGGCTACAAACCTTCACTCCTGTAGACTACGCAGATTTTCTACAACAGATCTTATCTAACCTTCTTTTGATGTAGCCAGAAGAAATATGTCATTAGATGATGCACAGCATTTCTTGTTTCTACTAATCCAAGGTTATGCAGTACACAGCTTAAAGGATCAGAGAGATGAAAAGGTCATATGTTAAAACAAAGGAAAAAAATGCTAAGTTTCTAAGACTGCTATCTATAGCTTTCCTAATGATTATGGGTTACTGCATCCATCCTCTTGTCCAGACTTAAATACCAAAATGAAAAATTAAGATTTTTTTTTTTAATTTCCTCTCCCCTTGTACAAACAGCCATAAAGAACAGGGTAATTATGATGCATGTGTTAATATGCAAATTCAAAATAATGATAGTGAAAGGTATTGACAATCCTTGAATCTTATCATCAGCTTAGGACAAAAAAAGCTCAACAGTACTTATTAGGTAGTAAAATAGGACACCAGCAAAGATGATCAATACAAATCATCTCAAAACCACTACTCTGCATCTGGTGTCATCATTTTAGTCATTGTGGGATAAAAATGCTTTTCAAATAAGCTAACAATTCCAGCAGATTGAATCTTTCTCGGCTGACCTTCAGCTACAACATCATCCCCACCCCCCTCACCACTGCAGGAAGTTTACAGCAGAACTAGAGACAAATCTCGCAGCACCAAAGCTGTGCCTGCCACCACTGCTGAGCCCTAAAGCCAGGAGGAAGAGCAATGAACCTAACATTATGCATAACCTAGAGACACCTGCAAAGGCCAATAATACACACCTTGTTTCAGTTCAATGCTTTTCTTTCGACAGGATAGCATCTGCTTGCTTTCACTTGCAAGAAAACATAAATTGGAGCATCTGAAATATGTAATTGTGGTTGTGATGATTCCTATTTTGCTGTGAAGCTATCAGACAGAACAATAATATTACTAACACATTACATCAGTTATAGGCTTTATAACTCAACTGCACTGTTTCTAAGTTTGTGGTCTGATCTGTCCCTGGAAATGCAGTTTTATTTTTCTGCACAAGAAAAAAAATGGATACTATGAATATATTTCAGAAGCAGATAAAACAGAACTCGGTTCCTAATTACGTTAAGAGGAAATAGAAAAGACAGTTTGTCTGAGACAAAAGAACACTGTGTACAATTTTGCAAAAGCAATGCTGGGTGAGATCGCTGGTCTGTTTTCTCCTTAACATGTTTCGTCCTCAGCTTTTAATAGTAAAGAGCACCTACAACCAAGAGTATTGAACAAATCATTGAACATGACCAGAGGGCAAAACGTGCTGCAGAAACAGACATGCATGGCTGGCAGGCGTGACCACACATCAATATATAGCCAAACCCTTCTTGCTATACACTCTTCTCCCCAGACTGAGCCCTCAGGACACCCACAATACCACTACGAAGAAGTCTGGTGTCAGGCTTTCTGTCTGCAGTTTCTAGAGGGCTTGGTGGTGTTGCTTTGTTTCTTTGCTTGAGGTTTGGTTTAGCTTGGGTTTTTGTTTGTGTGTTTTTTCCTCTGAATCAAGCAGGGTAGCTGAAGAGTGTATATTTGGCAATAGCCTGACAATAAAAAAATGAGATGAGGCTTTATGGTATTTCCCGGTGTTCTCAGCCCATGTTAAGACAGAAAGAAGGATTCTATCACTATTACATTTCTAGGTACACACCAGTGCTGTTAAAGACATCTCATAGTCCATAAGCAGAGAGAGAAGTGCTGTTTTCACCAGCACCTCCACACCCCTGACTATCCCTGAAACACACATGGTGTGTGCAAACTGAATAAGGAAGAAAAAGAATACTCATTTCTATGGAACTATTTCTGGACCACATATCTCCTAATTTTACCACCCACAGAAGCATCATGTAATGGGGAAAGGATATTTGATCTGTAATGTTTGAGCTACACATATAGTCACACAATGATAGTGATTCAGGCCCAGGAGAAGGAAGAAGAACTTCAAAGATGGAAATGAAAAAACATAACCCCTGGTTTAGGTTAAAAGACCATAACCCCTGGTTTACATCAGTCAGAGAGACCAACAGGATTGCCAGCTAAAACACAAAATAGAAAAAAATGGAGAATGGAAAAGATACTAAAATAATTCATGAGCATTTTTTCCCCAATCCTATTCCTTGCTCCACTCCACATACACTCAAGAAAGTCCTTAACATTCTACAGTCCTGCCAGGGTGTTGCTTTGAAAAGGTAAGATCTGGGAGACATGAAAACAATCCAAATCACAGACAGTGAATTTGAGCTTATGACCAGCCCTATTGGTTTTTTGAAGGGAATGTACCGATGAACAGAGCTGTCCAACGACATTTCTTTCCCTACATTTAGTTCACAGTCAACTGAAAAACAACATTACTGTGTTGCTGAGGCACAACTTTGCTCAGGCAAGTTTGCTCAGAGCACCAATTTAAAACTTTTCCTCTGTCTCAGCAAACAGTCAATTCAAAAGCAACAAGCAGCACAGAGGGAAAATGTAACAATAAAATCCAGTCAAACAGCCCAAGTTTAAAGGCTACATTATACTAGCTGCTAGAAATTTTCGAAACAAAATTCCTGTCTTTTTAAGATCCCTTTCCCCTAAAAGGTCCTTTTCATATACATATTCCTTACACTTCTATTCCACATACATAATGCACCTGGTCTGCTTGGCAAAGAGAGATGACCAAGACAGATGAATTTTTATGCATGCAAAAGTGTACTAAGACTCTCAAGAACAATCTGACTGCATGACAACACAAGCGTAAAAACTTCATGATGAGCTTCTATTAAAAAATCCCACATAACATGTTTGTCTAAGCACGTGTAGTTCCTTGAAGAGAGAAACCAGCTTTGACAGCTATAGCATGTTTTATGAATACAGCAAGGCTCTATTTTTTCTTTTTATCTTGGCTCATACAAATAGCTCCATTCAGTTACCAGTTTATTCAAAACTGATGAACCTCCAGGGAGTTGCAAAAACAGGAGAGCTTATTTTCCAATCCATCAGTAAAAGGAAAGTGTGATCTCTCTTAGTTGCACAGACAAATCTGGAGGGACAATGGTAATCAAAATTAACTAGGTCTAGTCCCTTAACTACAAATACCTCCCTTGGTAAGTAGACATTAAAGGGAGGGCTGTTATAATTTCTCTTAGTTATTCAGTGTGTATAAGGCAACAAGAACTTAAAGAAAAAAATCTGCCATTCATAGAAATATTAATTGAATCACCATATACTCTAGGCTGGGAGAGACCTTTGGAGGCCATCTTGTCGAAGCCATTGCACCAGACAGAGCTAATTTGGAAAACAGATCAGTTTGCTCCATTATCTTGATAAGTCTAGGCTGCTTAAGGGCTCCAAGAGCAAAGAAACCTGACAAACCTCTTCCAGTGCTTAGTTACAAACACTGTGGACACTTATTTGCCTTTTAACTAATCAGAGTTTTCCTTCAACAACATGCAACTGCTGTCTGCCATTTCCACTAAAAGTGTCCTATATTTATCTCCTCTAAATGCCCTCCTTTAGAGAGCTGCAGTCAGCACTCAGATCCTCCCATGTCCTCTCATCTTCAGCTTGAGCCAATCCAATTTTCTCAGCCTCCCCCCCTACACTTACACCTTTACCCCCAAACCACCTCAACATTCCTCTGCTGGACTTGCTTTTCTTCATAAACTTTTCTCTTGCACTGGGAAACCCATACTGGATGCGATTCCCCAGATGCAAGCTCTCAGGCACTGGCTAAAGAGGAGTCACTGCTTACCTTTACCTTCTGGCTGCACTTTTCGTCATAAGGAACACTACCTTGTTGGCCTTAACTGTCTCAAGAACACAATACAATAATATCCACGATACTGCAACAATATTTAACTTAAAGTAGCCTGATAAAAGTGACAAAAAAAAAAATACCCTAGGAAAAAACGGCATTCAAAGTGTCATTCACTGTTTTATAACAACAGAAAAATTAACACTGAACATATAGATTGGGGAAAAAAAGTAATAAAAAGCTAATTTTCATACTAAATATTTATACACTATACTATCTAATATGTCATGATAGAGGTCAAAAAGAATTAAATACTCTTTAAACTTAATATTAATTGATTTTTTTAAAAAAATAATTATTTGGACAATTAAAATAGCATGTTAGAATCATTCTATTTGGATTTCTCTATTGTGTAGGAAAAACAAAAGAAAATGTCTTTTTTGTGCTATTTTTCCTCAGTTCATATTAGCTGCACTAGATACATCCAGATCCTCCAAACAGACAGAGGATTAAGCTTCTGAAGAGCCTGCCTGAGCAGCCTAAGCAACGGCACGCACGGAACCAGCGTCCTGTCGGCCAAACAGGCTTTGCTCTGAAAGGCATCTGGCAACAGAATTGTGGTCTCCATTTATGAGTCCGAGGATCAGCAGTGAAACCCTACTGATGAACTGCACAAAAAAAAAGCTGAATACACTCTTACAAACCCTTAAATCACAGCTAACTTAAATATCATGAAGCACAAAGTATTTCTGGCAAGGCATTTCCTTACAGACTCTTAGAGAAGACTAAGCCATCTGCTTACTCAAAAACCAATCCTGATGAAATTAAATGAAACAGGATACTATTGCATGAGATCACAAGAATAGCACTTAGGTGTTGCAGAGCAGTGTTTTGCAAATGGTTGAGCTCAGGATGATGGGATTCAGTGTGAAAATTACGAATTTATCACCATCAACGAAGACCTAAAATCATCATTAAGGGTACTGGCCCAGGAGAAAAATAAGATAAAAAGGATAACTGGAAATATCCTTTAAAAATCCTTTTTAGCGAGTGTCAGATAGCAATTCTGCCAGCTTTACAGAAGACAACAATATGGCAAGATAATAAAGCAGTCAGTTTACTTATCTGGAAATCACATGTGTACGTACCAGTGGACTAACTTGGGATTTCATAGAGACAGTGCACTGCATCAGGGATTTTCTGGAATCTCAACACATCACAACAAACATGATTACTCATACTAGAAGTTAGATTTTGCTCATAATGCTTAGAACATTAGCTTTGCAATACTGAAGTGTTCTGCTGCAGCAAAATTTATTCAGTAAATCAGACAAAAAGGATTTACCATGTCTTTCTGAAATGAATGTTTCTAGCCATTTTTTGGTTCTGCTCACTGTACAAAAACAATATTTATATCCCTTAGATGTAAATGATTTTGGACATTTGGGAGGATAAGACATTTGACTACATGACAGTTGTAAATGCTATTTCCACATTTTGAAAGATCTGTATTCTCTCATTCAACATTTTTTTCATGAAACATGAAGTATCAAGCACTGATTCTGCTCAGAGGCTGCTTCTGGCTGAAAGCCCTGCTAAAACAGATATTCTGATTCTCACCTAATATTGTAAGTGATTTTAACAGACTTGTTTCAGACTAGAGAGATGAGACGCAATATCACCTGAGTGTCTTTGACAACCTGCGTTGTAAAGAACTAAAAACATACATTGTAATAAAAACCTTTCATTATACTGTAAAACATTACAGGAGGCTCACTACTTCATACATATCATGTTTTCAAAAGTAGTTCTTTAGCTTTTCTCTTCCTAGGGTTTTTTTTTTCATATTCCAGTTTTTGATTTGCCTTTATTCATGTACAATTAATACTGAAAGCTAGTCAGCAACAGAGAAATGTAGTTTACTCAAAAAAAAAACAAGCAAAAAGCCCCTCAGTGCAGTGAGGGTGCTGCAGTGCCCACTTAAGCAGCAATGCTGAATCTCATCACTAACTGATCATTTTTTAAAGAAAGGCATACTGATCTTAAAAAAAAGTTTTAAAAAAAAAAAAGAAAATATGATATCAAATGGTTCAACTGACAACACAAGGCTTTGATTTGCTCCCATAGTTGGTGTAGTTCAACACACATCCACTTTCCCAGATCTTCATTCCCAAGAATCACCCTGGTGAGGATACTGACCAGAGGTCTCCTAACCAGCCTCACCCACATGCCCTGCCCCAGCCAAGGCACATCCTGAAGCTTCCCAGAGTGTCCAGGGTGGGAGAGGATGCCCCCATCACACAGTCAACTGCTCTGCCTCCAGCAGCAAAAGCTGACAAGGGTCCATGCAGGACAACCACATATGTGACTTGCTGGAGCCCACCTGGAAGCAAACCTCAAAGCAGCACTGATATTGGCCACTAAGCTTCCACTCTACTGCTGTGCATTAACAGAAAAAAAAAGAGTGGTAAGTGAATAAAATACTACATTTTTTCCTTTTCAGGATTCAATAGGATTATTGCATTGTGCATCATCACAAAAATCTAGAAACAGTTTGAACTAAAAATAAATTTTTAAAAATCAAAATATGCAGAAGCAACAATACTAATTACATTACATAGAAGTGTTGCTTTTACAGCCTTACACTTTTCTAT
The DNA here is from genome assembly GCA_034509185.1 of Euphonia xanthogaster. Lineage (NCBI taxonomy): Eukaryota > Metazoa > Chordata > Aves > Passeriformes > Fringillidae > Euphonia > Euphonia xanthogaster. Next base: position 38,999,196 of record JAYDZK010000056.1, on the reverse strand, counting down.
GGAAAACAGATCTGATGGATTTATGGTTTGGCCATAAATAAACTGCAAATATCATCAGGCTTTTTAATAACCTGATGATGTGTGTGACTGGTTTGATATCTGATGTACTAATTCTCCTGTAGAGAGTCAGATTGTAAAATCTTGCCCTCTGATTGCATTGTTTGGCTTCATTTATTATTGTTATTTATTTACTTGTGCTACAGATACAGCAACTCAAACGTCAACTACATAGAAACTTGCTGTACTTATAAGGCAGCATGACTCCCTGCTCCCTCTCCCCTCAGAAAGCTGGTGAAGTGAGCACTGAGGAGCACTTCAAGAGAAGTGGAGGAAAGACAATTTGGCTTTTCAACTTTTCCAATGGCACAAGATGGTCCTTTTCTCTAGACCAAAATTTCACCTTCCTCTGGATGAGAGAATGGGCAGGAAGAGCTCTTATAAGCACAACCCACCTCTTAGACTCACTTCAAGCTCTTTTAAGACACCTCCTCCAAACTCCAGTGTTCTTTAGTGGGGATACAGAACTTGTCCAAAACCCAGAGACTACAGATTTTAACAGACAAATGTTCAAGAAACCAACTCACCTCTTTTTCACACTATACAAAGAAAGATAAAGAGCGAAGTGAATGGGAATGATCACAATTGCAGAAATTATGCATTAGGCACAGAAGCAAATACATCTGTCTTCAGCTGTCTAGGAGCCACAGATGCACAGACTGCAGGTCTTCATTTAAAACAAATACTGAAAAAATAGCAAAGCACTTAAGCAGAAGTGTTGTATAGCCCTGGACTACATTTTTGTCCAATAATTCAACACTTTTACAAGAGGGATAAATGATTGAAAGAGAAAAGCATCTAGTGTAATTGAGATCACAGGATGTCGTAAGATTTCTTTCATGCCTTACATTGTGAATTTATGTGAAAATATTTTTTTAACAATTTTACTCAAAGTCCTTTTGGGCTTTGACAGTGCTTCAGTTTGATATTTTCTAGCAGAGCGTGCAGGTAACAGCATATTTGCCTCCTCTTTTTTTTTTTTTTCTTTTTAACACTAGATATCCATAACATTTTTTTGACATACAACCTTTTGCAGCAGATACTCCAAGAACAACTGTCTTTCATCTGTATATTACCTACTTCCAGAAAACAGCATCTGGCAATTTAGAGAAGTTTTTCCCTTGTGGCCTAGATTTTGGCATTAAAAAGCAAACACTGAGCCAGAAGTTTCCCTCACTAACAAAAGTGCTAATTCAACCCTGCCACACCTCAAAACACAGCAGTAGAGCTCAAGGTCACAATCAGACCCTCTATCACCAACCAGCAATCCATTGTTTAAATGTACTCAGCATCCCTACGCACACAAATGCAGAAAGGTGACTTTTTCCATCTCAAGAAAACAAATTTGTGGCCACTTCCACACATTTCCATTTTCATGTGGCTCTGATCTGACAGCACGGTGAAAGCGTAACCAGCCTTATACTCTCCTTTATTTGACTGGCACTGCTACAGAAGCAGCCTCTGCCTCTCACTCTCTATGTAGGTTAGGAGGAGATTTTTTTGGTTACTTTTAAGGAAATAATAGCATAGATATTTTTGCAGAGTGTGTGTATAGCTGCTACTTCAAAGTCATGTAACTAAACATAGTTTCTCAGCATAGTTATCTTAATTGAGTGTGGGTTCAAACCAATTTCAAATCAGTGTTTCAAGAAATACTTTAATTATTAGTATTATTCTCATATAAGTGTCACTTGTCTGTAACAATGTATTTTAAGCGTCATGCCTACTGTGTTCCTGTGCAGGATTCCCTGCACACATAAATCAATGAGACATCACTTACTGAGAGCTGGCACAGAAGCAACAGGAGACCCCACATATGCAAACACACAAGATTATATTAAATACAGGGTGATAGTGGAATCACCTCATGCACACCCCTAAACAGAGAAGAACACTTTCTCAGCAAAGAGGTCTTTGTCAGTAATTTTATTACAAAATATTTACCTGAGCTCTTTCCTCATTTCATTCTGTGCAAGGGACTTCAAAAGAGCTCAAGGATGGGACAGAGGCCCTATCATACATCAGCTTCAATGACAGAGCCATACTGAAAATTAAGAATCGGTTATTTCCCCTATGTCCATATAAACTATTCCTCCTTCACACTTAGAAATGTAAATTGGGGGCTATTTAAAATACTGTGTCTCACTCCTTTGGTTCATGCAAGAAGTGTGCCTTTCAGAGAGCCAGCATCCTTCCAGTGGCTGCCTAGCTTAAGGATGCTGAGAAACAAGAGGAAGGACACTGCACTGCACAGCTACCAGCACTCCCTTCCCAGATCCCAGCCAGACTCAGACTCAATCCCACCCCCCTCCCTTTTTTTTTTTTTTACTTTGAAATATGATCTCTTACCTTTCAGCAAAATGCTGTAACTTCCAGCTTCGAAGGCTTTCCAGGGGTCAGCAGGGAACAGACTCTTTTCTTTTGGAACTATTGTCCAAACATACTAAACATGCAGTCAGAGGAGAGATAAAAAAGGTGGGAAGAGAGCTGGAAGGGCAGACTGGAAAAGCAGGATGCTCGCTAACAAAATAGTAATCCTGACTCCAGCCTGATGCTTACTGAGCATATAAATAATTTTGCTAACCATTTTAGGCACTTTTATTTCCAAGTAGTATTGCAGGACTAAAATCTTCCCAGAGCTGCAAATCCCATGACTAAAATCATGGCACATTACAACATACATTAATAAGGCTAATGCAATCACATAGCTCGATTTCTGAAAATCATTCACAGTAAAAATTTCCATTTCAAAAGTTTGAAGGGTTAAATAAGAAACATGCAAGGTGTCAGAGCCAAAGACACAATGAACAGCATATCTTACTACCAGCCTTCCCCACAGACCCAGAGAGTCACACCTGCACACAAAGGAAACAACATAAATGTCAGCAGACCACTTCAGGAAAGAAATGAGCAGCAACACTGGATCCTAAATTCTTGCTACCTGAGTTACAAAGTACCATTATTTTTGCTCAATTTCACAGTGGATCAGGTGCCTGGGGATGCTGAAGCCTATCAGACAGGCTCCGGCTTTCTCTGGTGTCTCCCAGGGCCAGTTATTCTCACATCCTTCACACTCCTTTGCCTAAAGCCTGGAGGCATTATTCCCTGTAAACAGTCATGCTGTTACCCGGCTTAGTAACCATTCCAAAGACAACAAAGTAATTCTGTCCTTCAAAATGCACTCTGGTTTCCTATCAGGTGTAAAGCCCGACAAGATCATGCTCAGAGCCCTATTTCTGCCTGTTAGTATTAGAGTCCAGGGGAAAAAAAAAACATCAAAGTCTTGTTTCATATTTTTTGTTCTTCTGCATGTTTGCTTTTTAAGCACACATCAAATTCTTTGATACTCTACTCTGAACACAGAAAAGAAAAAAGAATGCTGCTTCTACTTCCTGTACTTACGAGGAAAACAATCCCCAACAAAATGTTTTAGACCACTTTATCACTTCAGAGGACTTTGCAAGAAAAAGTACATTTCCAGAGAGTGACTTCCATCTCAACGCCATTGATTTCACACACAGCAGAAAGGTGGACATGAAGTAATTTCAGTCACAAAATAGGGAGATGATTTTCAAAAACCACTGATCTGCTAAAAGCTGCCCTCAAAGAGGACAAACCAAACATGTCTGTAACAAACAACTGGAAGACTACTAAAATATCTTCTAATAAACACCACATTAGAAGTTCAGAGCCATAAATGTTGACTGAAAAACACTTAGAAACTTGTTTTCAAAGACACATTATTAAGTACGTGAATCAACCTTCTTGTTGTTGTTGTTATAATAGCACGCTGAAAATGTGAACTGTGTGAGATAAAGGTTGTTTTTCCTAGCTGAATAGGCTGCCAGGCCATCACCAAAGGCTTCTAGATGAGTAGAGCACCAGCGGACCAGGCACAATGTGATTATATAAAAAAATGTATATTTCATTTATGTAGTCCTGTGTCACATGAAACACCTTCATAACCTTTACATGGGCAATGCTTACTTACTCAAGCAAGGCCACCACCTCAAAGCCCCCAAAATGTATCCACAAATAGCCTCTGATCTTCACCATAGCAAAACCAGGCAGATGTGCAGGTTCACATCACCCACAGCAAATCCTATAATCCTTCCCTTCACCTTCCAGGCACAGACTGCAGATGACATTTCACATAATCCCTCTGAACTTCTCAGTAAACGTTGCCTTCCCTCGTAAAAAAATCAACTATTCAAATAAATACCACAGGACACAGCCACGTCTGCATCTTGCACCGATCCCAGAAGGAGGGACAAAGCTAGTTACAATGACTTAAACCAGAAGCTAATGGCCCAACTTCTGATCACTGCGAACAAGGAGCAATTAGGGTGGAAGCACTGCATTTTAGGAGATTGCCCAGCTGCATATTAGCAACTTTCTACTGGAGAAACATGTCTCCTCCAAGTTCTATGGCCTCTATTTCCTTCCTGCTGTAGTCACAGGTTCAAACAGGAAAAACATCCTCCCTAGGAGGAAAGCACCTTTTACAAGCATCCCTCCTCTCTTCCTCCTCCAGCTATAAAAACAATATAACAACAAAAGCGTCACAGTTCCTGCTTAGCTGTCATCTCCGGTGTAGATGTGCTCTCCATAACCTTAAATGCCAGGCGACTCTGGGAATAAAGGGCTCCTCTTCCAGAGCTCTTCTCATCCTGCCTTCCTTAACCCACAGAAGGTCAACATCACCAGAGCTGGCCACAAGCTGCCATCTCTTACATCTCAGAACAAAACCAGACTCACCTTTCAGTGATCACCAACCTCCCCCTTCTAGAAGTGTCATAAGGGTGTGCTAGCTATTCATTGTGCTGGTTTTAAACAGTGACTATGACACTAATCCCTCCTTTAGGGCTGGGAAGGACCTCCTGTTTCTCAAGACATGGAATTTGCTCCCACTTTCCCTGAAGAAGTTTGAGGGCTTCTACAGAAGTTTCAGGTTATACTGTACTGAAGATGTCAAGTGCTGAGTGCAAATAGCATTTCAAAGACAGCTTCCTGACAAATACAGTGTGCCAGCCACCAAAAACAAATACCCATAAGAGAATGTCTGGTATAGCAAAGATGTAAATTTCTCCCTCATCTTTATTTGATCAGATTTGAACGGAAGCCAAATGGGACTCCTGACAAAATGTGGAGCCAGCACTTCAAAGAGGCAGATACCAGTGAGGGGAGGAATAACAGAGTGATTGGCAAACATCTTCCTAGCTTGAGTTGCATCTGTATCTCCATCTGTCCATCCATCCATCCCCACCTGCAGCTGAGAAAGCTGTTCCTTTAGGAGCGGACCTTGGCTACACTAGGATAACCTTTGTTGTTAAGGAATCTGAGCTGCATAACCAGGAGGGAAGAACGTGTCATGACTCTTTTTTTCTGCTTCATCATTATGAAAAGCTAAAAATCTACTAATTCAAATGCTTTCAGCTGTGTATTTCTCCTCTCTGGTCTCCTGACTCTCAGCACTTCCTAATTCAACCATGGTTGTACACAGACCTTTATCATTGCTAGCTTCAAAGGAAATCACTTTAACTCAGCCCAAAAAAACTGGAAGCACTATTGAATTAAAAAGTATTTGGGAAATCATAAAAGGGGAAAAAATAAAGTCTTTATAAATTTTTAGATACATTTTTAGCAAACTTTTAGAGTTAGGTATGTTCTAGCTCCTTTATTTACTGTGCTAAGAAGATGCAAAGTAGAATTCCCAGATGTATATACAAAAAAGAATAACAATTATCCTATTTTTAATTCAATGTTTTAAGTATAAATTTTGAATAGAAAGCTCTTTAAACCAAAACAAGCATTTTATTTTATTAGCTACATGGTAGGTACACACTTAGCTACTTTTTTAACTTACTCCTTCATGGAGTAAGATATTCTCATGAAAACGAGAGAGGAGATGAGTAAAATTTACTATGCATATTTTCTCACAAGTTGTATTGTTTACTATACCTCTCAAACAAAATCAGCAAATATCAGCTCTCATATGTTTATCAAGAAATAAAATACCATACCTTCCTTTTCCAGGTCAGAAAACATGTTATTAGCCCCAGACTTTTATTCCCAGTAGAAGAAAAATGCAGCATATGCTAATCAGATTGTAAGCACCTCCATATTATCAAAATATCAGCACAGTCAGAAATGTCTCTTAACCAAGTTTGCAATAGTTCAGAGGGAGTATTAGACTTGATCAGTTCTCACTTTGTTTGTTTAACTGAAACAGAATCAAATGAAGGTACAAAAGCCAACAGTTGTGTCTTTATACAACCCACAGCCTCTAAAGCTTAAATCTTAAAATCTGAGGCAGAAGGAAACCAGAGGAAGAATACCACTCCTTTTGATTGATTTTTAATATCAATTGAAGGTTGAAAGGTCTACATTCTTTTTGCTTCAATGAATTCTCCTTAGATTACCATCAAAACCAGATTCAGGGAGTAGAAAAATTTTGCCCCCTTAGTAATTTTCAGACATTACCCCAGGTAGCATAATGTACAGGGATATATATTTATACACAGCCAAAAGCTCTCTTTTTCAGGGTTTCCTGAAAAAGGTTACCAGCTAAATAAATTCTCTTCCATAAGGTGTGCTCCTTGCCAGAAACCCAGAGAATACACTGACTATGGATGAGAACAGAGTTTAAGGAGAGTAAAGTCAACATAACCTTCTCTTCCTAAAGTCTGGGAAAACAGAATGACTTCACAGCCCACTTCAGAGCTAATCCTAGTTTGGACTTTTTCACACCAGTCAGAGGGAAACAGAAACTAAGCAAATTCCAAAGTGAAGAAAACCTCAGAACCCAACAGCCCAGTCCCCTTCCAAGCAGCCTGAGTTTTTGGTGCCTCTCCTGAAGACTCATTCAATGTAACAGGCAGCAGAAGACACCTGCTTCTGAGAGCCTATTTGCAGATTCTCTTACAGACCTTGCAGACAAGTACAAGCTGTATTTCTGCACCCATACACAGTGGTAGGGGCCACCTTGCAATGGTGGGGAACACCATTAACAAACAGCACACTCTCTTCTTGCAGCAACTTCATTCTTTCAAGAAGTTTAAGGAGTGAATTAGAATAGTAGTACAATAACACAGAAATCAAGACCAAGATCTAGATCTAGATTAAACTTTATGACCAAAACATTATGCACAGGTGAAAGGCCACCAGTCAAAACTAAAGGTGGTATCTCCCTAGTGTGAAGCAAAGGAGATGAAAATACATAACTCAACACAGCTACTTCACTGTTCTCAGTGTGTCACAGAAAACCAGTTAACCATCCACCAATACTGATAACGTGCTTTCTTTTATTCCCAAACTCTACCAGAGAAGTTTCCTTGGTTCCAATATATACCAAACAAGTTGGTAAGATCTTTTCTTATGCAGTACAAAATCAGAAGGCAAAAAAAAAAAAATAATTTAAAAAGGTTAGAGAGCAGAGAACAGAAAACAAAAGACACAGTACTGTACTACATTCTTCCTAACTACTTGTATGCACTCATCATTAACAGAAAAACATTTACATTATTCTCATATAATAAATTCAAATTCAGACAAAAAATAAAATGTTATAAATGAACAAATATGGTTTGAAGTTTGAAGATTCATGATGGGACCTATGCAAACCAAAGGGGTAGCTATATAACCATACAGGGAAAGTATGCTGCTATCCTGTGCAGATTAGCCACCAAGGAGTGCAGCATACTTCACTTCTGCTTTACATTCTGCTTATCCATATGATTTATACATACGATAGCTATTCATTCTTTTAATGCCTCTGATAAAAGCCTAACCTAAGAATGTTAAACCCTACATGAACCATGATGTAGTTATTCATTATGCACTTTAATGTAGTACGTACAGAGCAGTCAGATAAATGAGTCTACAATCGTTTTTGTACATTTTAAGCCTTATCTCCTCATTTGCTGGCTTCCTTAATAGGAATGTCTAACTATGACTAACATGTAGAGTACACAGTATCTTAAGTACCATATCCATGAGAGGTGAGAGCTTACATTCACCAGTTGAGAGTCAACAGCAACATCATTACTTTACAAAATGGGACAAAACGTTTAACAATTTTTGAAAAGCCAGGGTTACTCTCCTTTCTTGGAAGAAAAGAAAAATAAATATTTGGACCTTTACAGTCTTAAATGGAAACATTCCTAAATTTCTTGCCAAGAATTTGCTTCTCCCTACAATTAGTATATGGTATGTTATACAGTTTTATATAGTTATTTCCTGATAGTATGTTATTTCTCCTTACCAAGAACATTATAGTACTTAGTAAGCATAATTTCCAGCGGAGGGCAGAGACACTAATATCATACCAAACAATTCCTAGCGAAGCAGTTTCCAATCCTTCCACACTGAACAATGGCAATCTGATATACTATCAAGGATTTGACGTGGCTACCAAAGCAAAATGCTTCAAGGACTTATCCCCAGACATCAGAATTCAGCAGTGTCAAGGTTAAGCACATAAATCTTTGATATACCTTCCTTAACTAAAACTTATCATTTCATTTGCGAGCTATCTTTGAAGCAAATGTGAAACTGTCCATTTACAGAGCTGATCCTTGTGCTTGCAGCTTAGAACAATCCATGGAAGCCTAGCTTGATGAAGGCTGTGATATAAATCTCTGCTCAAGAACTATGCAAGGCTTCTGGTATATCAAGGAGGTTAACACATTTGTTTCTAAATAAAGCTCTTAATTATTGAGCAGTGTTCATACAGCTCTGTATGAAATTTTAAAGATAATTAACACTTTAGGATATCAGGCCTCCTTTTGGAAAAGGTTGTATTTTCCCTGAGTTCAGAACACAAATGCATTAGTTCATGTGTAAATTGGATGCACTACTCACTGGCATAGTAGAGATTAAATTTCAAATCAATCTTACGTTACTGATGGTGACAACACTGTCAAAATAACAGAACTCTATAAAAACATAATATGGAACAGATATATGCCTATTCCACAAATCATGAATACATCATTGAACAATCTTGCAAAACAAAACTGGAAGAAAATGCTACTATCATGTATGAAGGACACCAAGTCCTAAGCGATAGAGAAGAAATTATCTTCAGGTAAATAAGTTGGGAACATAGTCCCTCCAAAAATGTTCCCTCTGTCTTTGGTCTTTTAAGCACTCTTCTATACTGACAAGAAGATTAAAAGCATATCTGGAGGTCACTTGGAAGCACAAATTAGTATTTACAGACAGGATTTTCAATTAAGCAATATTTTTACTGACAAAGGAATGATGCTTTAATACTAGAAATTGCTTTCACTGAGAAACCGGTTCTAATGTCAGGTAAAATAAAGGTTTTACTGCTAAAGTGCTAAGAGTACCCAAGAGAGCATAGAAAATTGGGGATTTATGTAGAACAAGAAACACAGATGGAGATCACTTTTAACTTGTTTATCCATGAATCCAACTCAATTACACGCTCTAAAAAAACTCTTTCACTATCAAATATTAAACAAAATTTCATAGAATATTTAAAACCAGCCTCTCTTACTGTGATGCAAGAAACACATTTGATTTACAAATGTTAATGTAATTATGCAAATGTCAAAACCTTCATCATGTCCTGCAAATAGTACCATCCTTTTGGGAGTTTCATCGACTCAGTTTATTTTAAAATGTGCTTTTTCATCTCTTAATTGATTTTCTTCTGTCCCGCCTCACCTCCAGGAGGCAGCAAGTAGGGACTGGGCTGATATCTTCCCTTCTAGCCAAGCTCACTTCTGACAGCAGAGTGCAGCTGTAATTAAGAATGTCATCAGTCAGACAAAAAAAAAAAAAAAAAAAAAAAAAAAAAAAAAAAAAAAACAAAAAAAAAAAACAAAAAAAA
>JAYDZK010000056.1:38958843-38989180 GCA_034509185.1 Euphonia xanthogaster | reverse complement strand
AAAAAAAAAAAAAAAAAAAAAAAAAAAAAAAAAAAAAAAAAAAAAAAAAACACCCAAAAAAAAAAAACCACAAAAAGGCAAGGCAGGAGGAGAAGCCAGAAAGCCAGGCTGGCCTCCTAATCACTTTTCAGATTCCTGATGCTGTGATGAAGATGCAGAGAGCAGAGTCACCAACATTTCTGACAACCTGGGCATCCACCCAACACACGTAACACAGATGCTTAAGACAAGCTGAAGCCCTGCCACAAAGTTTGAGACAGACTGTATTTCTAAGAGCATTCTTCATGCTGTCACTCATTATCAGTGCTCAACAATAAATCAAGAATACAAATCATAATTACATTCTCTGCTACTTAATGAAGCAGCCACATGCAGCTTCCTTCCCTTCCCACCAACTGTGAAACTTAAAGGCTCAAGAGAAAGATGCTTACAAGGCTAAAAAGGTCATTTTTTGTCTTATTCCGCAACAACATTAAGCTCAAGTGCACTCTTCATGCTACATGCTTCCTTCACTACAGAACACGAGCACTTAAGTGATTTTGCCCATCCCCATTTCTTCTGCACTGCATATCCTCACACTGTCTTTCCACAGAGAAAAAACAAAACCCATTCCCTCAGTATATCTGCTCTGCAGGAGAGAACGATGCTTTTGCCTAGTAAGAGATACAAGGCCACTGTCTTCCCAAGAAACTGTTTCCATAAAAAAACCACAAAGAACATATGGCCATAGGGTACCCTGTAAGAATGCTCTTGTAGGGAACCATTTCGTAGCACACTCAGAGAATGCTGGAGCAATTGTACATTCACCTTAGCCACTAAAACGACCCTGTTTCTATTTCACTGTCAACAATGACTTATGGTAAGACTTTTTATCTGAACAAATAATCAAATTGCTTTAGGAGCCTCAGTTTTACATTATCATACACCATTATATAAGCACAAAGGCAAAACAGATGTTTTCTCACTGGCAGAAGGATTCCCAAATCCTTTGAAGAGAGATTGTCCACTAACCATAAAATTAAGTAGGCCATGCAATTGCACAGCAATGAAGTGAAAACAAAAAGATCACATTTATAGAGGAAATTGGCTAAATTACTAACCAAGAATATTAGACATGGAGGCATGGTTTTAAAAACTTTACTGGAGGTAATCACAATGCAGTATCACAATGCAGAAATGCATACACAGGGCATGGCAACACTTGAGAAGATCCCTGTCCTGCCAGTAGGATTCAGTTCATAGAGGGATCAGACCAGGCTATTGAAATTCAGGAAACCAATATACTGCAGGTAGTATTATGACAGCTTAAAATGAAACAGTGCTCAGATGTATGTATTCAAAGCATTTATGTTTCCTTTTTCTTTTAGCCTAGCCAACACATATTTTATATAGCAATGATGATATCTTTAAAAATTATTACATTATCTCTGAATTGTTAAAAAAATGCCACTAGGAACTTGTTAGTTAACACTACAAGCACACCAACAAAGTTAATCCTAGCTTTGATACCAAGTATCCAACCAAGTGATTACAAAAGCAACTGCAGACTAAGAACAGCATTAAACTTCTGAGTCAATTTCCTGTATGCACGAACACATGTGCAACAGCATACTGGAACTGCATCTGCACAGAACAGACCAGCCAGTCCAGTAACATCATCCTTCAAAATGGTCTGTGCCTTTTTAATTGTTTTTTCCTCAGGTCATCTATCTATGATGCAGAATAAATTTTAAAAAAGCCCACCCAAAAGGCAGTAAGTGCAAGCCATGCTGTATTTCAGATGGGTGTTAACTTGGATTTCATTTCTCTTTTGAATAGTAATTCAGTGACAATACTTTCTTTCCCATGCAGCATTACTGAGACTTGTAGCTGTTGTGATAACATATGCTCGAGAAACAGCTGTATCTCAGGCAAAGAGACTTCCTAACAACTCACTTCACAATGTCTGATTGTTCTAATGCAATTCGATTTCTGCTGCTGTGGTGGAAGAGATATGCCAGGCTTCTTAAACTGTTTAAAGAACACCAAGACAGAGGAGATATGAGCATACAACTGAAAACTCTCAAGATGGGAACCTTGTCAATTAAGAACAAACTGCTAAAGGCAATAAGCAGCTGGTCACCACTTCCCTAGGCTGGGAACAAAAATTACATTGTCCCACAGAGCTCCACACGCACTTTCCACCCTACCCCATCACCTTCAAAAATATCAGTGCTGCTGTTTCAGATTTAATGTATTTTTTTCCTGTCAGTCTTGAATTCTGTCATTTACAAATACTTAACTTTCAAAATGATACTGTGAGGCACAAACTCCTTTTTCATTGTAACTCAAGACTCAGCTTCCTACTCCACTACTTGAAATAAAGAGCAAAGCAAGACAACTTTAAAGCTTATTTGGCACTTCTTACTCTCTAATTTCCCTACCCCTCTTTTTTTTCTCATCTGGCAAGCATTTCAAAATTTAGCATGCAAGTTACACGGGCTCAATTCAATTCCTAGATTAGACTGTTAACCCTAGGTGTATAAAGAACTTTCAGTCCAGGCTCCAGTATGAGGGGTGTGAGCAACTCACAAGGTTTTTGTCCCTAAACTTTGCAGATTTCAAGAAATGCAGGGTGAAATCTGAAAAACCAGAATCTTATCCTTCTGTCAAAAGGCTAACATCCCTCCTCCATCCAACCCACTATCCTTGATGTATGTATCTTCTCTGGGTCAGTGCCAGGTTGTCTCAGAAAGCCCCCAGGGAGGCTGAGAAAGGGACTGAAAAGGCCAGAAATGGTGAAAAAAAGCTTTGTAAGAAGCACACCCACTACCTCCAGCTGAATAATTGCAGCAAAAGGTTTTCTGGGTCTGCTACAATCATGCAAATTCGGTTCAAAATTATTCACAAAGGAGTTACTAAATGAGCACTGACAGCCTGGTTTGCTAAATTTCACCCAAACATCTTTCTCCCAATCTTAGAAGTATGATAATTGCTGAAGCCTCTGGTACTTCCCCATGAAAAACAAATTAGGCTTTAATGAAATATGCAATCTCATTCCAACATACTGAGGCAGATTCAACCCTGTTTAATATTCCACAGCTAGCACCAAGCAGCTTCTGGAATCCAGGTTAGCTCTGGCACATGAAGCATCCCCAGCAGCGTCTGCCTGCCTCCCGCTCCATGCCAGGGATGCCAGGCGCGTGCAGAGTGCACGTGTTCCATCGCAACAAAGCCACCTGTGCAACACCAGCAGTGGCTGGCAGCAGCCAATGGGACTGCACTTCCTAATGGATCCAGAGAGTCCCGAGTCTCATTGCTGAGACATTTTTAATTGCTTCAATTTCATTTTGAATTTTTCATTCCCAAGTCCATCAACAAACATAGCAAACTATTAATTAGGATACCGTACCATCATTTGAGAATAATTAAATAAAACTAAAATTACAACAGGTGTACACAGGCAGCCTGTAGTAAATCCTACACACTTACCTTGGAAATCCACATTTCGGTTGATTTCTGATGAAAGCTTATTCCATTTCACTTTTATGTCCCCCAGACTTCGAAGGCAGAAATCAAGGACACTTTTAAAGAGGCATAGATTACAAAAGGAGGGATTTTCCCATTCTAGCCTACAGCTACTAAAACTGGACTGAATTTCTCAGCTGCATTAGATGTGATAAGTTGACCTTCACAGAGTGAGGGCTTGCATTAGAAGTCATTATGATTTTTTTCAAGATCGGTGGTGATATCACTTCACATGCATGCCTGCTCCTTCCACTTTTTTTAGTGTTAGGCAAGCCTTTTTCCTCTTCCTAGTAGCTAAATCTAGAGCATAATAAAGGACTCCCTATTTTGTCTTCTAGTAAGGCACTGCATTTCTAAACAACTTCTCGGTGCATTTTTTCAGAACAAAGAAGTCAAAGTGCTTTAACAGGTAATGTAACACTTCACATTTTTATATGGGACTTTGAAAACATACCATGGTGCCTGCAGCAGCAGCAACACAAAAATAAAAACACTGAAAAACAGTCTCCCAAGTGAGACCACAGTGGGAAAGCATGTATCCCTGAAAGAGATTGCTGTTCTATCACATTTCCAAACAACTTTGTAAAACGAAGCCAGGCAGAATTAGCTGTTATCCAAAGACTACTTACTCACAGAGCACAGTGTATTTCTCATTCCGAGTGCTGCTCCAAGGGGCAGAGAGGTCCCTGGTCTGACAATAGCCTGCTACCAGGTGGAAACAATTAAGGAAGGAAGCTCTCCTCCACTCCGCAAATTATTTCCTAGCAATCCCCACTAAAGCATGTGCCACGACCTAATTTAACCACTTCACTTGCATCATGTGTCTGTCTTTCTGCAAGCCTAGGAAAAGACAACTCCATGAACTCTCCTTGTTTCTACAGAGTATTTTGATTTTTTTCCTTTGCCACAATTGTAGCTGTTTTTAAAAACCAATCTGCCTTCTTCCTGCATCAGAAATCTGAAATAAGGAATATCTTTTTTTTGTTGTGAATCAGCCTAATTCTATTTACTATCTATGTATTAACTTACAGCAGCTCAGATATAACAGCAGGGTATTTTCTTGGTTTTTTTTTTTAGACAAAAAGAACAGGGGAAGGAAAGAAGGATAAAAGATGATGCCACTGATTTCGTGATGATATTTTTCTCGTAATCCTGCTTAAAAAAGACTGATATTTGTTTGCACAGTAGATCAACAATAATGCTAGTCTCTCTCTACCTTATGCTCTTTTTATGTGATAGTGTTTCATCCAGTATTATTGGCAAAGAAAGATTTTTAAAACAAAGATTAACATGAAATATTCTGCATATTTAAGCAACACCATTTGGTCATCTCCAATATCTTTGTCCTCTAAAGCAAGAAGCCAGTATCCACTCCTTATCAACCAAGATGATTATTTCTAAAGGTTATTAGTAAACAACCCTACTCAAAGGAGAGAATCCTCTCATGCATGTAGGAGAAGTAAATGTTTGAAAACATTTGACTTGAAATAATAAACCATTATAAATGGAGACAGAGAAGGGGAGAAGTCTCTCTGGTAATGAAATTCATTGAGCCTGCACAAGCTGCACACTTTTGTTCCCTCTGGGCAATATTCTTACCCCCATAACAACTTTAAAATAGACCTAAATATTTTAAGAAGATGAATTTAGGCAAAATAAATCTTGCTTATACTGCTACTACAACATCAGGCTCATGTTTTCAAATCAGAAATTCAGGGTTACATAGCATGAGCTATTCTATCAGTATCAGCACTGCAGACCACCTACCCACACAGACACAAGAACATGCTTAGCAGGAAAAAGTAGAATTCAAACTGCTTCCCGTTATGTTTCCTCTTTACTCAATAAAAAAGGCATCACCATGTTTGCCAATATCAAAAGTAAGGAAGAATATCACTTCCTGTCTCTTCCTCAGAAACAGCTAAGGGAAGAGGATGAGGACGCAGCATCACAGTCTCAACTGCAGATTTGTCACCCCCGAGTCTTTCACTGACATCCTGAATTTGAAGAAGAAGGAAAATCATCAGTACCTGAGTTAGCATCACTTTACCATGAGCATAGATACCCAGTGCATGTAGTAAAACCCTTCAGTTCAATGCCCTAATCATGCAAAGGTAACTGCAACAGAGAGAGCAACCACAGTCTCTGGATGTTATTTCCTAAGTGAGTGAACCAAAGGAAAAAACAAAGGAATGAAAATAACACTTCTCACTTAGTGTAGGAATAAGGCAGTTATGAATGGGACTTGGGTAACAGCTCCTCCCCAGCAATGACTTACAACACCAAAGGAGCTGTAAAAAGCAGCAGCAGGAAACGCAGCAGGGAGAACTCCAACACACTTAATCCTCGGTAAAGGGAGCCCAGCTTAGAGAGTCTGTGGAGCTTTTTACACCACCAGAGGGGCAGAGAGTACCTAACTACTTGCTATAATTACCAAAACTCCATTAAATAGGGAGTCCATTCCTCTGTCACCTTAAAAGTTTTGGAGGGTTTTTTTAAGGATGGAGGAGGTGTCAAAATATATTTTAGTCCCATTAAAAAGATTAGTAAGAGTCCTTGAATCTTACATCATCCTCAACAATTGAACAGCCTTGTTCTGAAAATATGAAACATTAGCAAAACTGTCAGCCCCGTAACATGATCATTGCTTTACTTCCTTGGCAACAAAGGAAACTTTTAATGGAAAGAGATTTAAAGTACAGTGTGCACATTCCTCTCCAGACTGCAACCTTTTCCAACAGACTCTAGTTAGAATACATCTGCTGACTATCTCTTCTAGAAGGGATTTGTAAGGCCAAACAGGTCATACACAATTTAAGAGCTTACAACGCCACTCGATTAAAAGTACATTACTCTGAGAACAGTTCACTTCCTGGTTCTTCTTCATACATGTCCAGGAAAGAAACTCCAAAGAGGTCAAGAAAAAGTCCTTAAACAGAGCAGGATTTGATGCAATCAAATTCTAAGCAAAAACTAAGCAAATGTATCTATGACTTCTGCTTACACACATCTGTGCTGGGGAAAATCCTACCCTGAAGCACAGGCACAAAAAATTGGTGTTCTCCATCTGTGCATTGGACTGATGCTGGTTTAAAGCTGACAGTGTGCTTAGCCTGCTGTCTTCAATAAAAAAATGAATGGAAGTGTTCTGCAAAAGGCTGCTCTTGCAAACATATCATCAACTATTAACAGAAGTACTGCAATAACTAAGCAGTACTGGCCTTGCACTGTCAGTAATACTGCTCAGCAATCCAAAATTAAAACCAGTACAAAGGAAAACTGAGTCAATATCAAAACAATAAAATACCTGGGAAAGAGGAAAAGAATATAAATATTTGCCTTAAAGCATCTGCCAGTAGGTCTGCCAGCAGTGCCTGGCTATGTCAATGCAAAGACTCAGGTAAAGCTGCCTCACCAAAAGCACTTTGTGTCATTTTTTTCCAGGGTCATTTTCAAAACTGTCATAAAAAAAACAGGGAATTAACAACTAGTTCTTCCACAGTAAAGAAGAAAAATCTAAGGAAGGTTGAAATGCAATTTTTTACAATTGAAAAACCTAGACAAACTCAATACACACATCAGAACAAAAATACAAAACAAAACCAAAAAACTAAGGAAGACCCAAACAAAACAAACAAAAACAAAGAACCCTCAAAATCTATGAAATAGACTGGAACCAGAAAGCAAAGCTGTTGAGAAACTACACTTTACAGAGGCTAAACATACTCTTCCCCCTTGTACATTATCCCCTCAAATAGGAGGAACATATGTGAATTTAGAAATTTCAATATTTGGGTAATTCTTCTGGTAGCAAGAATCCCACAAACTGGAATTCCTGAAAATTGCCCTGGATAAGAGACTGTAAATCTGCAAGATGCACAGATATCCACTGGACAGCAAAGTAAAGCTGCACTAGGCTCAATAAAGAATGGGTAAAGGAGGATTTGATTTAAGTCCCCACCCAGCATTCACAGAAGGACTGTGTGGCACACTAGGAGTTCAAA
Organism: Euphonia xanthogaster; assembly: GCA_034509185.1. Classification (NCBI taxonomy): domain Eukaryota; kingdom Metazoa; phylum Chordata; class Aves; order Passeriformes; family Fringillidae; genus Euphonia; species Euphonia xanthogaster. Next base: position 38,981,669 of record JAYDZK010000056.1, on the reverse strand, counting down.
CATCACTTTTCAAAGCACAAACTACAGTCAATATGTGAGAAAAGCCCTCTTCAAAATCAGGGGGAAATTAATTCAAATACTGCATTTGTATTTCTTGCTTTTTTTTCCTGCCACTTTTTTCAGATGGAAAAGGAAAGGGATAAAAGACAGACTCCCCTTTTCAATACATAAATGTGTATTTCTTGCTTTGAAAGAACAGAACAGACACTTTAGGGTTTTTTTTTAATTGGGAAGCCATGAGGCACACACAGGAACAAACAATCACAAGGGGCTCTGTTTCTGGGTTTTTAAATGGTGATAGGATTATCACTGTAACACTGTGCAGAAAGCACTTAGGTACTAATTCTTCCAAGATGCACCAGCAGTTCAGGCACTGCTAAGCAGGTTCCTATGCTCATGCCTGGGTTTTAGCTCATGGCAGCCAGAAGCAAGTGTGGCCCCTGAGGTCCCCAGACACACTGTGAGTGGGGACCTCAGGCTGCTGCTTCCACCCACAGCTTTTCAGATCAATACTGCCAGCAGCAGGACAAAGAGAAATGCTTCAAGACTAGCTGACTTTGGAGCTGAAAACATCTTCAGACAGGAAATTCTGATACCTCACTGAAAGGTCAAAGCCAAGCCTACACAGGCCATCTAATACCAAAGCCACAACCTAGATAAAAAAAAACTAAAGGGAAGAAAACACATGTTTAATCTCATGACATCACAAGACTTTGCAAAAATACATTTCAATCTTCTATATGTACCATTCAACAGTTACACAGGGATTCACACTGCACAGAGGGGTTGAAGGTACAAGGGTTATTAATACCAGCTCCTCAAAGAAGAATGTTTGTAGCTTGAAATAATAAGGCATAATCTTTGTATTACCCCTTTATTATTTCTAGATAGTGAAAAAGTTGCTATTAAACAAAGTGACGTGGAAACTGTAGAAAAGGCAGTCTGCAATACCTACAACACTTGGAAAGGTCTCATGTACCAGGTTCCAATGAAACTATTGAATTTGCCTAGCCAAGTGAAACATTATGTCAAAACGAAAAGAGAAAGTAGATTGCACTAATAGAAGTTAAACCTAGATTAATTTAAAATTACAAGATTAACTTTTTACCCGTAGGAAAACAAATTATTTTAACAGCAAATGATGCACATAAAGTGGAGGCAGTTAATAGGAGCAGTGTATGTTCAAACTGTCTATCAGTATTTACGGAATTATTTAATCACCTACCCTTCTCACTGCCAGCCTCCTCACACTGCAGATTATACCTTAAGCCATTTCCAAAACATTTTAGTGGGGATGCTTTGTAGGACAAGAACTGAATCAACGGCAGAGCACCCTTCCTGAGTACAGTTAGTTCACAAATGCATGCTGAAGCTGAAAATAAGAGCAAAACTTCTAAGAGGCATGTTTTCAGGGACAGTGAGACATCATCTAAAATAAGGGATGTACATTCTACTGAGCCTCACAAACAATACCAAATACAACAGGACCAACTCAGCAGCTCTGTATTTTTGACCTCTTGCTGCCTAGCACCCAGCTCCTCACCAGCTATCCACTGACAACACTTTCTGCATTGGAACACAACAACAGACAGCAGGTCTCAATCAAATTTGAGTATAACCTCATCAACAAACACCCACTTTTTCCCTCTAGCGTTCACAAGCAGGGATGCTATCACAGGGAACTGCTGACACCACATCACTACCCCACACCCCACCCACAGGGGCACTGGGGACGGGGCACATGCAGCTGGCATCCCTGGGGGACTGGTGATGTGGGGAGGACTGCTTGCCACTCATCCTTGGAAATCAAATCTGGGATTTGATTTTGACCCTTCACTTAGCTGAAATAGGGCAATGGTACACAGGTTCAATAAGGATGATGTTGCTCTTATCTCCACTAGCTCAGCAGGGGTCAGGGCCAGGTTTCCAGGGTCCCTGAAGCTTTGCAGAAGCCAGAGGAATCAAAGGGGAACTCCGACAGCTGCTGCAGGATTATCCCAGCAAAGCAGGCAGGGCAGGACAAGCCGAAGGCTTTCAGCAAGGCTGACACGCCAGTTCTACAGCAAACACCCTTGGAAACCAGCACTTCCTCAGGACTGCAGATGCTCCAGATCTAAAAGGGCTCCTCACCCAACAAAGGGAAAACTCTCACAGATCTGCCTGCCTGGCAAAGGTGTCCCAGAGAGTATACTGTGCTCATGAGCAAAACTGATGAGTAGAACACATTTTACATAAATGCAACGGTCTCCTATTATTTTCCTATTTTATGATCTCAAAGAGTTCAATAATTTCATGCAATACAGAAGAGACATCATTACCTGCATTCACCAACACCGACCCTGATGCTCATTCTGACCAAATACTTAGAAAAGTGAGGGCAGAAGATTTCATAAATTATAAGAACCAATAAAAACATCAGGTTTCGAGAGGAAAGAATCCAACCCATCACTGAAGATGTTTTCCTGCAAGACAAGACAAGTCCAAGCTCCAAGCAGGTTTGTCCTTGGCCCATAGAAGGTATGATGTAAGAGTAAGGTAGGAAAGAATGAGTGAACACAGACAAAGCAAATGACAACAATAAAAAAAAGATATATTAAAAAACAAACACAACATCACAAAAACCAGGTAACAGAAAAAAATTAATATTGACTTGTGAGAAGATTAGTTGAGCTTGTAACACTTTCACAGTTCATGGTCTACGATGATATGAAATTGCTTTTATTCCCACCATTTTTTTTCTGATAGTGTTTGGGTTTTGTTTGATATTGAAAACAAGCTATCCCTACAGATTAAAAAAAGGAACAAAAAATATCCAACATGCAGGAGGAAGTAATGTTAAAACAATTAAAAGAGAAAAAAATTGCAAAATACTAGTGAAAAGTATGCATAGAATTATTTACCTACAGAAAGTTATAGGCTGGTCTTTGTTAAAGATGCAAATTTTATTCAGTTAATCAACGGATGAGTGCAACTTCAAATGTAACACTCTGAAGGCTCACATCACCACCTCAGGCAAATTCACAGATTAGCTGGTGGCACTGCTGATGATTCTAAGCTTAAAACCAAAGTAAATATTTATTAACATGAACCACTGCATTTTGATTCAGTGATTTAAGAAATATAACTACCTTCAGGAAATACTAAATCTCTTTTCTCCTAGACGTAGTTACACTGAAAGAGGAAAACAGAATTTTCCAAAAGCTTTCTGAAACATGAAGGAAAAGTTATGAGTATGTGATTTAAATACATTACCAAAAAAAAAAAAAAATACAGCAATCCTTTATTAAACACAATTAATTTTAATTGTAATAGTCAATCCTTTAATAATGGGTGATGAGAAACATTGCACACAATTTGCTTTCCCCACAACAATGCTACAGACATAGATTTTCATGATCTCATTGATATCCACAGCATGAAGTAATCAGAAATAAAACATAAGCAAAATCTCTGAGATTTTTTTATGTCCTTGAAAAATAAGACAGTCAACAATGCTTAGGTTTATACAAGCAATCCTACTAAGTAAAATAAAAAATGGGCAGGGGTAGCTGTGAAGTATGTTTTGGGTGGGGGCTTTAGTTCCAGAATAGGGGCCTGAACAACAAGGTTTTAGGGCTGGGACAGCTTCAATTTCTATAGTCTCTCAAGGATGCAACTCTAGAAGGATCAGACTGCTTCAGAAATCATGTTATGATAATAAATTAGAAATTATCGAGTTTATGCTTTTGAACTGCCCATACTGCAGATAAGTCATTTTTGGACTAAATCTGATCCTGGTCTCTGTCTCAGTTTTCTGGCTACATCTGCCCTGAAGATAGAAAAAAAACTCTAGCACATGCCAGAAATATAACTCACATTAACATGGAAGCACAGAAACAATGCTCTTTTAGCTCAGACTTTGAGTATATTTAGATATTGGAGGAACTCAAGAATATGCACTGTCCATATGTCACCCTGAATGATTTCCTGCTTTCAGTCCTTTCTTAGGTCAGACAGAGATTGCAGTTGTTCCTCATATTTATAGAGTCTCCAAAACTCCAACTTAATCTCCTTGAAAATAGAACATTATTGCCACATGAATGTAAGACAGTTAACCAAAACAAGTGATAAAATCATTAGGAAATGTACTAGCATTTCTGAATGCTCACTATAATTTTTGGGGTTTGGTTTTTTTTTTTTTGCTTCTACATATAATAGGTCTTGTTATTGCCTTCTGAATTTTGCCATTATCTGCCTACCATTTGAATTGTTTTCCCAGCATTACCTTGAACTTTGGTTGCAGCAGCACTTCCAGGGTACAAGAAAACTTTCTCTGGAGTTGCTCCTGGCTCACCTGTGTAAGCATGCTGCTGCCACACCATGTGCAGACCAGTTCTGCCACGAAGTACAAGACCAATCTCACCATGCACAGAACACAGATGCATTATAAGAAATGCTGTACGAGCTAAAGGTGAACACAGGCCACAGCCATTAACACTTCTAAAGCATTCCTCTTACCTAAGAAAATGGCATATTAAAAAAAATGGCAACAACACAAAAATCTCAGTATTTTCTTCCTGGTTTAAGATGAGAGAGGGAGATATACAAACGAGCAAATGGGGATGGGGAATACTATCGCTGTTCTACTTTTCATGGTAAATTGATAGGTCTAACTATATAATGCATTTCTAGCAAGATCATGCCAACATTAAACATCAGGCAGTATACAGGGAACTACAAGAAAACTCATAAAGCTTCACTTATTGCTCTTGAGACCATTCACCTAACATTTCAGTAAAACTCCACACTGAGCTGGTCTCTGAATACATTAGTTGTGGCTACATCTCCAGTTTCAGACCACAAGTCTTGGAAGCCTGGGAATATAATGTGTCTTTTCAAGCAATTTTTTAACGTAAAAATTAAGTTTTCTTTTGTCCTTGAAGCTAAGACATGGTAGGAAAGAAGAGTAAATCCAAAAAGAGAGAGAAAAGCCTATCTACCTGGAATTAAAGATGTGTCTACTATAAGAGTAACCTAAGCAAGTAGGGAAAAGAAAACTTGTTTAATTCAGAAGATTAAATCTTATAATAGGGTAATAAATGAAGGCCACATGCTGTGCAGTGACACATTTGACACTCACAGTCAGTTCTCATGTTGAGAGGGATTTGAAAACTTCTTCAGTATGAAGTATACAAAGCACAAGGCACAGGGCCACTTTTCGAGAGTTTTCCACAGCTTTATATTGACTATTTCTTCATACACATAGCCCTAAAAATAGCCTTGCCTCTGATGATAGCTCAGCTTGGACTTCCATCCAAACCACTATTGCCAAGACGAGGTTAAAGCCTCACGCTTCATTAGCCACACAGCAGCCTTGGCAAGGGCCAGCTCAAAGCAGCAGTGCTCTGCATCATCACCATCTGTCCCAAAGTAGGAATTAGTGTGAGGAATAGCCAAAAAAGGCAGTCACAAAACTGTAGCTTTGGTAGCAATCAAGCTTTTGCACAGCATCAGCTAAGTCTGTCTTCAGTCACATTGTTTTATCCATTTTCCTTTCCCAAAAAATTTATCCCTTTTTTAGGTCATACTGTGTCTTTCTTCTTGAATGGGCCTAAATTAAGTCATTGCTCATTTCTCCTACTTTGGTTCCAGCATCTGTTTTCTGTAAATGTCTTAATAGCTTTCTATTGTAGGAAACGAGAGGAGAAAACCACCCAGGGAGACAGAGAGAACAGGTTAGAAGGGCAAGATGAAAACACATGAAAGGCAGGAGTGAAATCCCCAGAGACCTTTCTGGTCTCTGGCTTCCCTGGTACCCTCTGACCAGATTATCAGCACTGATTGCTTACCCTCACTTAGCCTACTAACAGTCATCCCTCCAGACCTGCTGACCATGCTGATGGCATGATCGATCTTAGGCTGTTTCCATCAAGCAAACAGGCTTAAGCAGTTTGACCCAGCCTGGCTTCCAACAACAGGAACAGCTGAGATTGCCAAAGCCTAGGGATAATGTCTCTCAGCAAAGGCAGCAGCATTCATACTCAGAGCAATTCTTCTCACAGCTTGTCTACTGGGCTTGGATCTTTTGCATCTCACACACCTAAGAGCCAACAAGGTCTGTATCTCATTTCACCTTTTCTCTTGTCTTCTGTCTCGCCTTTTCCTTTCGGCAGACCTCCCCTATCTGACACCATAATGTTTAGATTACTCTTGCACACTACTTGGTCTCTAAGACACAGGACCGTTGCCTCTTTTCCATGCATTGCTCTCCTCATACTTTTCAGTTCAAAACTCCTTGGGGCAGAAAATCACTTCTCAAGAGCTTCTGAAAGCCCCCTAAGGTATTGCTTCCTACACAGTTGGATAAAGTAACTGAAGTGAATGAAATTGCATCAGTATCTTATCAGACTGAAACAAAAACGCTTTAAACCTTAAAAAAAAAAAAAAATCAACAAAGACTGAGTAAAAAGTACAGAAGTATTTGCCTCAGTCATCTTCTGTGCACACAACAGCCAAAGAGTTTGGTACCAGTGCCAAACCTTCTACTGCCTTGCTGCTTTACTTCTTTGCCTTCATTGCCCACTAACTACACCAAGTCTTCCCTCTCTACTCCCCAGCAACAGCTGGATTGCACAATCAGCAGGACAGTGCAGCTGGGATAGTCCTTCTCCGTTCTCCAAACACACAGACAAATATAGTCTCCAACTTGGGGAAAAGACAAGGTTCTACACCTACCTGTGAGGAGAGAGAGAGCAGACAAGGAAACTGCAGCCTGGGTCTGAGCTCACCTAGGAGGTCATGTTCCTCCCATCAGTGGCATCCAATGCCATGCACATAGAGAAAAACAGCCTGAGCATGCCAAAATGAGGTCACTCAGAACAATGAATGGTAACTATTATTTTCCTAAGACCTCAACATTTCTCTCTTTATGCAAGCTCATTGTACAACAAAGCAGGGTGAGCTTAAATGAGAATTAGGCTGCAGCTTTTTAGTATGCCCCAGGTAAAACAAGTGAGCATGCACAAAGGGCACCTGATAATATTATCTGCACATGCACTATTGTGTAACCGTTTCCATAAGCACAAAGGACTGTCAAGCTGCCATAAGACTTCATGCTAATTGCTTTGTGAGTGTTAAGAAATGTAAATTAGGACTCCCTCGAAAACCTGGAAAATTGCACTTATCTAAATCTCACAGGATTATAAGAGGGCAGTCATTCAATAATATTTCTCAAAAAGAAAAGTAAAATTAGGCTCTAGGAAGATGTTCTGCACAAAGAGACAGATCTGGTGGTGTACATAGCAGTTGTTTTGCTGCTCATGCAGCTCCAAATCAAATTTGCAAACTGGTGAAACATCTGGAGGGGAGAGCCTCAGATGGTGAGAACGATCACAATTATGGTAATATGCACAGCGTTTCTTTACCAAGTGTGATGTAAAATTAAGTAGTTAATATACATGATGATTGAAACAGTTGACACAATTATCAAATGTTGCATGACTCCTACAACTGAAAGGACAAGGTGCAGGGGCTGCCCTGTAATTTCTATTTTACCTTCCTTCTTCCAAAACAAAGTCTCCTGCTACTAAGTTTTTCTGAATAATGAAACATAATAATGATACTTATATGTATTTGTGCCAAAAAATATAAAATAAAAACATATTACAAGCACATCCCATAAACATTTTCACTGCTTCATTATTTAGGACCAATCAAGCATTTTATGAATTGTAGTTATTTATGATGTTTTATATACTGCATTTGTTTATGCACAAAATGGTTCCCCACTTCCTCACCGTGGCTCTTCATAGTTCAGCAGCAAGACAGGTCAGACTTCAAACTGCGTCGCAAGGGTCTTATTCTCATGTCCTTGCAGGCCCTCTGTCCTGCAAACACTCAGCCATGTGTTTAACTTTATGCATGCAAGTAGTCTCACTGAACTCATTCATGAAATTCTAGCCTTATTTAAATTGCCACAGGTTTTACCATTGATTCCATTTAGACCCAGATTTCATCTAATGGGACTATTTACATCTGAAAAGCTGAACACATGTCCAAGTGTTTGTAAAACTGAAGTCCCAACAGCAAAGACAAGGCATGCTCTGCCATTTATCTCTTACTAGCACATCAGACCTGCAAAACTATTTGCTTTATTTTTGATTTTAACTAAGTTAGGACAAAATAAACACATCTTCACTAAAGCAGATTATTAAGTTATATTTATCCTTCTTTTTGAATATTACTAAGCAAGTTATCCTCTCCAATCTGCAGTAAATAGTTAATGCATAATTAACTATTTCCTGCAAAAATGCATCATTAACTTATTTAAATTAAATAATTAATTTCCAATGCACAATTAACTATTTCTATGCACAAACACTAACCTTGCTTAGCAGAAGAGCTCACTTGTTCATTTGTTCTTCAAAAAAGAATAAATTTTGGCAGCTACATGAATAACAACTAAAAAGGTGTAGTCTTCTTTCTTTAATCAGAACAGCAGCAATATTCAACCAATCTAAATTGAATTCAATTACATCAAAGTTTAGTAAGTTTCTGAAGCAACACAATCTCTGCATTTGCTTCTTCATTTAGTTTTATTTTAAAACACGGATAGTGTTAGCTGACCCAAGCTGGTTTTTTGAACAGGAAAAAAAAAAAAGGAAACCCAAATATTGCAAAGTCAGAAGAGATCCTTCACTGCAGAAAGTAAAATATTAGCAGTTCCTGATGCAATTCAGAACAATGACTAAAGAAACAAGAACTCTCTAAACACAAAGCAAACAACTTGCTTTTTCTGATTACCATACTAGTTACTATATTTATAAGCTCAGAAACTCCCAAGGGCATAACTGGATAATAATTTAATCACTGTTGGAAAAGTCACTGATTGCAGAGCTCATCCCTTTATCCATGACCTGTGCTGCTGGTGCAGATGTAAGACAGCATGCAAGTACAGATGGGATGAAAAATTATGTCTTTTATTGTGTGTGTGTGTATATATAGATATATATATATATAGTTAGATGTACAATTAACAATGCATATTAAATGCAACCACCTTGTTATGAAAAGGGTTCTTTTGCATTTTACAACACAAAATACACCACAACAAGAAGTCTTCCTTGAGCACTTATTCTACAAGTGTGCTCACTTCGTCTCGGGAGAGCACTAACTGGTACAACTTCAGATTCAGTCTTAGAATTATCACAATATCTGCTCTTCCTTAACAGGATCAGTCTCTGCTACTGCACAGATTTTATATAGGATTTCAGTCCAACAAAAATGAGGATGGAAAACAAACACTCTCCACTAATACAGCATACAGAAGTACATAAAGTACAATGTTGTATATTTCCATGCTCTACACACAGATGTTTCCCCACGATTTCTTATCTTGAAAAAAGCATGCAAAATAAAGTGCTCACAGTGCCCCTGTTCAAGCAAAAACCTTCAGCCATCACTCCCATTATGCCACACACAAAGAACAGCTGTCCTTAAATCCTCAACCACACTAAGATCCAGTGCAATTTGTATTTTGAAGCAGAATTGTTTCAGTTCCACTAGACAAGCAGGAAAAAATTTGATAAATTTTAATCACCCTCATCACTGAAAATTCTCACCCACATCACTTACATTTTTCCTTACAGAAATACTTATAGATAGACTGAGGCACAGGCATTAATAAATTAACTCTTTATTCTGGAAACCTGTAATCTTCCCCATATTTACATTTACCTGTGTCTTAGCTGGTTATTTTTATGTTTTAGAGTCATTTTACTTATTCAGAAAAGAGTACCCTAATATTAGGGTACTCTTTTTCACATCATTAACAATTAGCGAGCATAGTGTGCTTTTTCACATCATTAACAATTAGTGAGCATAGTGTCAACACAAACTGAAACCCCCTACCTAGAGTAAGCTACGACACAGAGAACAACAAAATCTACAAATTTCAGTCTGCAAGATGTTCAGAACAAGCCAAGCACAGAGCCAAACTGATAGACTGAAATACCACCAACTGTGCCTAAAAAGGTGGTACCTTGCTCCATGCTACTGCATCCAAGCCTTTCAAGACATGGATGGTACTTATCACCATGGTACCTGCAGATCTGTACTATCCAAATTTCCTGTTCGAGAAACCTTCTTCTCCAACACTATTCTCAAGCAGCACCAAGATCCAGAGCTGCAAAGAGGAGCAAGCTTTTTTTCCTGAAAAACTAGTTTATTTCTGTACACATCAAGCCAACAGCTGAGAATTACAATAGGGTTAACACTTATCATAGTGATAAATGGACAAAACACTACAGGTATTCCTATACAGTCTGTATTTTCATAATTTTTCAAGACTAAAATAGCAAATATTACTAATTATTAGTATGGCAAGCTAGCAGACTAGGTATATGGCACATAAATAGGTGAAAGTCAATATTCCTTAAGGCCTTTCTTATTTGTGGGATTCTTATTCTTTCCTCACCACACACTTGCCCAGACCCTAAATGAGGTGGCCCTCAATTGTTCTCAGACAGGATTGCTCATATTGATTGAAAACAGAACATTTAGAAAAAAAAAAAATGGAAGAGCTGACTGTCCCCTAGAGGAGAAGAGCCTCCTGAAAATTCTTACAGGTTTACTGATGTTAACATATAAACATCACCTTTTCATTAATAGCCTATTTTCTTTTGTAATGCTACAAGCAGGCTCTAAATTCCAGAAAACCAACTAGCTTCCTTGCTCACTGGACATCCAATCCTTCCTTTTGCTTTAACCCTGTATTAGTCAGGCACGAAACTCCAGTTACTCAACTTCTCAGGGTAATCCCAGGTTCCACTCAGAACACATACAAACATTCAACATTAAACAAAACTGATTTGTGACACTTTCACAGAATTGCAGCTTTTGGGAGGGACCTCTGGAGGTCATCTAGTCCAAGACCCACCACACTCCATTCAAATAAAGCAGGTTCAATTGGAGCATGTTGCACAGGATTGTGTCCAGATGGGTTTTAATTACCTCCAGAGAAGGAGACTCTCCACAACTCGTCTTGTCTTTTAATTAAAGCAAGTACAGCACTACAGCAAAGCACACTCCAGAGAAACCAAAACTGCTCTGGCTAAGCAGCATCTAGACACCTCATAGTTCTTGGTGAAAGGGAAATCATATAAAACAAGTTCTTTTCTTAAAGCCCAAGGCATCACTTCAAAATAGCCAGACACCCTTATGAAGGCTTGAACCAGCCAGCACAACAGACATGGCTGGATGGTTCAAAGATGTGGCTTCAGCTGCCACAAGTTTGTCATCATCATGAGCAGGAACAGGGAGGGAAGAAGCCAAGCAGTGGGAGATTGGTGACATCACTCAGGGCCCATCCTGACACACAGCCCCAGGCTCATTTGGGTGCAGCAGGCACTCCTCTGAGGCTTCACCTGCCAGCCATACTCTATAAGCCACATCACCACAACCATCTCCATAGCAGGAGCTGCTTTCAACAGCCAGGCAGAGCAGGAATGTGTCAGCAGCAAACAGCAGCCCAGACAGAATTCCCAAGTGATCCAGCTTGGCTTTGTCTTTTTTACCATGAGTGCAACAACGTGAGGAACCATTTTCTTTGTGGCCTTTCCCCATTGTTAAGTCTTTCATCTTCTGGATAAAAGTATATTTTGAGAACTCTGCAGAAGCATGATATTTATTAAAGAGAAATACTAACATTTTTAACAAGCCAAGCTATTTACATGCAAGAGATGAGTAATGTACTGTGAAATGGAATAGAACACATAACCACATCTTTTCACAAAAATAGAAAATTTATTCAAGTACACTGGTGTTACAAAGAAGCTAGAAAGAACTGTGCTACAAAATAAGAGCTGCTAGACACAAAAATGCCATTTGATTAAACTTTTTCATTATGCTTAGAACATTTTCTTTCAGCAGGCTTTATTTATACAGCCATGCAGCATTTAAATTATTTTTTTGGCACTGGAACCTTAATTCAGATCAAAGTGATTTTAAAAACCTAAGTTTTCTTCTCCTTTAATTGTAAAAATGCAAGACATCAGAAGTTTAATTATAAATAATTGGTTAAAAAAAGGAAACCTTTCTTCTGCAACTAATGTTAATTTTGCCAGAGCAACACTCTTTTCTTTCTTAAAAAAAAAACCAAAACAAAACAACCCCCACAGACAAAATGACCTTTAAAAGTTTCCTCAAGTACAATTGAAACTGTTTGAAGAAAATGAAACACATACACTGAAAATTCATGGGATTTATTACAAAGAAATTCTTGTTATAATTCAAGATTTTGCAGTAAGGAAATACATAGATAGAAGCATACCATACTGAGAAATATCTTCCCAGGAGCTGTAGAGTGTTTCTTTTTTGCATGGGAGCTGGAAGGAGGCCTGGAAAGCCAAAGAAAGGATAGGAGAATGGGAGCAACCTTGCTAGAGACTCACAAACCAAACTCCCAAACCAGAAATTATTCCGGAGAGTTGCCCAGGATGATTCACCAACTAAATACTGGCATCAAAAAGGTCAGGTGGGCCAATACAGAGAGGCTTAGTCCAGGATATAAATATTCTTATCATTTTAGTGATACCTAGAGTGCTGATGTAAAACATATAAAATAAGGTTTGTTAAGATCCTGCCTCATATGTGAGTCTAATTTCTTCATCTTCTTATTAAAATATTAAAACAATCAACATTGCTGCTACAATAAGTAGTAATATCAAATAAATACAGTATCAAATACAAGAGAAGGTATGACAGCACCTTCAGTGTCACATAACTGTTGGAAATGAAAGGATAAATCAAGTCACAGTGTTCCTTCCATTTTTCTTTATTTGACAAGAAAAAATCTATTTTTAAAAAGCATATGAAGCATGAAAAAAAGAGTGTAGTGCAGAAGGTTCATAACCTACAGAACAACAGCTGCAAGTTCTACCCACAGAGTCACACTAACACAATATGGGCTCCTACTTCACTAAGGGAAAGCCACAGTGTCATCTGGAGACAGGAAACTTACTCTAATGGCCAGAAATGCCATTAGAGCAGCCATCTCATCTGAATTTCCAACTGGATCTAATCCTCTTCTCAAAGTAGCACAGTACAAGTCCCCTCAAACAAAGGAGCCAGCCAAGCATAACTGATTCTGACCCAGGAAAGCTGACAGGCTGAGAAACGAAACCAAGAAGATTCCAATGTTTCCAAAGTGCTACAATATCACAAAGACTTTTAAAAATACCAACAGGATCAGTCTGCGGAGGAGAAACTACTAAACAACCTATAAAGGCACAGGCATTGTGTGCTTCAAAAGGAAGACTTTTAAGTGTATTATTTAATGCGCTGCTTTGCACATTGGGCAGCAAGAACCTCCCATGTCTTTTCAAAGGTCCACCACTGAAAACACACTCTGAAAACAATATCAAACTATATATACAGAAAAGACTTGGAGAAACCAAAGTTAAAGTCACAGAAGTGGCAGACTTTTGAAATTAATTCCCACTTCAAAACTTCATGTGAGAGACTGAAACAAATCAGTCATTTACAAAAGAAAAATTCAAATTTTTCTGGATCCTGGATTAAGAATTCCAGTTCTTCCCAGTGTGCCTCCAAGATATTGGTTATCACTCTATAATTCAATTAATAGCATGTTTCAATGCAAAGTGTCTACTAAAACCCTGTCACATGTATAGGGTATAGTATAGATATACCCTATAGATATATTGATATAGTAAAGAACTTCAACTCACCAACTCACAACCTCACTTAGAGCAGGTTGAACCCTAAGCATGCTATAAAACACCTCTGAGAAACACCCTGGGGTAAAATGCAGGCACAGGAATTACCACAATACACATGGTTCCAAAACCAGCCACACACTGAATATTTACAATTTAAATGACAATGGGACAGACCTCCTCTGCCTGCCTTGGAGAGGTAACTTCAGCACATGGCAATCTTTTCTACACACAAGCTGGTTTCCTCCTGAAGTCTTTCATTTCCTATTGGAATCTGGATGAAGACATATCAAGGGGCTTTTGGAGCATAATAAATGCATACAGTTTTGTGCTGGTTGGCTGGATTTCAGGGCTTGGTTTTTACTGATATTCCACAATAAAGGGCTTGGCTGACCCCTATCTACAGACAGGTTTTTATTTTCCTTAATTCTTAAAGATCTTTATAATCGACAACCAGTGACTCACGGTTTTTTCCTCTTCCCCCCACTAAATAATTATGTCACCTTAAAACTGCTTCAAACATCAACTTTAGGAAACTATTTTCAGTGGAAGAGTCTTCCTTAGTGCTTTATTCATACACTGGGACTCCATGCTGGCTTTTTTAGTACCAAAGTAAATAGCCATCACCATCTTCAATACTTGCTGAGAAAACATAAAAGCTATTTTGAAAAGCATCAACCGAGAAATATTCCTGCATAGAAATTGGAGGCTGGATGCTACAAAGGCACTCCTGATACATCATGACACTGGAAGCCCACACACTTAGCCAAGCACCGCCTCCTAAATAAAAGGACCTGATTCACAGAGAGCCATACAACCTTGAGCTACATTCCCTTGTATCAGAGGGAGAGAAAAATCTTAGACAAGCAGTTAACTCAAGTTACACTTAGAGCAGGCAGCCAAGCAATAGGAAACACTATGCACAGAAATGAAATGCTATCTCTAATTTGGGGCTGCAGATAAACACTTGTGGTATATCTTTTAGTTAGGTATTTGAGAGTGTTCAGAGACTGGTTTCCCACTTAAGCACTGAGTACAGGTCATTCTACAGCAATGATGTGGAAGTGGCACACTGGAGTCTTGTTCCTGGGCACAGCTTCCAATTATTAACTGCTATATGTAAAAAGCCATAGAGGTGAGAAGACTGGACAGAAATCTAGGAAGGGCATTGGCTGATGTTGAGTGGGTTTGTTTCCATGACAATTTTGGTCACTGAACAGTGACCCTGTTTCAATAGTTCAAGTCTTTTTTAGGATTTAAGTATGCAAATTACCAAGCTGCATGAAAATAGCATACAGGCACTGGCAGGGACTTCACAGCAATAGTTCTGCTACCAATTACTGCGTTGTTCGCCTGAACGAGAATTGGACTAGCCAACTAAAGCATTTAGGGGCTAAAAATCATACAATTGTCTCATTAGCAAAACAGCCTAGGGTAACATTAAATTCAGAAACACCCATCCTGGACACAGGATGCTAAATTCAGAAAAATGTGTCCTCCCTTGAAACCCAGGTCAGAGGTCAGGGCAGGGCTTCTGGGGTCTACTGACAAGGTGGTGAATAATAAAAGATTTCACAGACCAGTCCAGTCATCTAGAAGCAATGGTTTGTACCATCATATAGAAAATCCCTGTTCAATCATCTGTCAGTCTCTGGCTTGCCAGGCCAGCTGGGACTGGGAATGCTGCTGAAGCCAATGTGCTTAAATCCTGGAGAGAAGGAAATGATCTGAGGCAGTCAACAGTGACCCCCGTGAATATATTAAGGAGCCTTTGTGGCAGACTAACAGCAAACATGTCTAGCTGTGTTGGAAGAAAGATGCCATAAAAGGCAGGGTCTCAAATTTTAGCATACAACAGAATTCTGCTATTTAATATAATGATAGTATATATACCCACAGTGTTTTTACAGATTACACTGATTCTTAACAGTTTTTGAAGCATTGATATAGGCCACTTAAATAAACCACTGGACAAAAAAAAAAAAAAAATCAGAATAATTAAGATATGAAAGACAAAAAAAATCTTACGCTGAAAGCATAAGATTTCCAGTAAAATAAAAAGCAATTAAAAAGATGAGGAGGTAAAGGAAATAAGGGACATGAAGACAGTAAACAAGTACTATTTACCTCCAACTGAAACCTGCCACTATTCTTGAAACATTTCTTCATGAAGCCACTAGGATAATGAAGGCTAACAGAGTAATTCACATCGTCCTAGGAAATACAAGGATTAGTATTCAAGGAAGCCACTTTTACTTTTTCCCCCCTCTGGAAGCTTAACAAGGCAAGCTTAAGGAGGCCAGGAATGGTCAGTGAAGCATCACCAAGGAACCTGCCCCAGTTACAGAGGCTGGGTCACAAAATTATATTGGCTTCAAACAGTTTGATTTACCAATTTTCTTTTTCCTTGAAGTAAAACGGAGATTGAGAGATTACTTGATCCTTGGCTGCTGCCCCAGTGATCCAGCTTGTTCCTTTGTTTCACAATCAGCTGTCACAGACTAACAGCAGCACCCCTGTGCTAGCCTGAAGCATCCTCTGAAGACAGAGCCAAGTGCATGCCACTGCCTTTGGAGATGTCTGTCATAAGCCATTCACAGGTTTACAAAATATTTCAATTGTCCTGAAGTAACAAACTGAGCAGCAGTGTTGACATGTTAAGTAATATTTAGGATGTCATTCCACTTTCCTCTGACTCTGAGTTTCATTCATCAACAGGCTTTGGGGGAAAATGGTTTAGTATGAAGCTCTGCAGAGGGTGAAACTGGGAAAGAAATTGCAAAATTGACACCCTCTTACTAGGGAGGGACTGACTGCACGAAAAATAACACATCTTAACTCTGGATGACCATCCTGAGACAGGATAAGCACCTGATCTAGCAGATGTGAAATGAAATCCTACTGCCATCCTGACTTAACCAACCTGCCCACAGAACAAGCTCCTACTCAAAAGGATCATAAGGAGAGTTTATATCATCAGTCACCCCAAGTAGAAAAGCAGAAGGAGTCAAAGGTTGCCAAGGCCTAAGGCAAACAATAGGCTTCGATAATCAAGAGAAATTTCAAAATTTATTTTAAAACTTTCAGCATAAGGTTCAGGTCTCTGAATAAAATGTTTCCACCTTTCAAACAACCATTTCAGACAAAAATTAGAGTTGAAAAAACAGAGGAGGAAATGGGCACTTTTAAAAGGCTTCTTTTCCAAAAAGCAGACAGTTATCCCAAACTCTGAGTAAAAACTATAAAATATCCAGATTTTTTTTTAATCGAACATAAAACGCTGGCCCAAAGAACAGATTTCACTTCTACATAAGTAACAATAACACTAAGCATCTCTGCCTTCAGATTTAGTCTGTTTCTCCAGCTTTTTTTTTGGAGTAACTCTCACCACAGGTTGCCAGCAGTCTTGCATCAGTTTCAGCATCAAATATTTCAGCTGAAGAAAGAAACTACATAAACAAACAGCAAAGTCTGATTCAGTCAACTTCACAGAAAAAAAGAATAAAAGAAACAAACCTAGCAGCAAACAACAAGGGAAGGGCAAACTTCCAGATGAGGGAAGCAAAGGAGCTCTAATTCATCACTCTTGCAGCTATCAGATGGTTAACAAATTGAGATGAGATACTTCTGAGCCTTTCAGCGACTTTCGCTCTGGCAAACTCAAAGGATTCAGAAGTGCAGCTGGAATACATATGGGAGATGTTGGAGAAAGTTGATCATTTGAAATTGTAACTCCATTGTGTGCTGGAAGAACTTCCTGCAGATGAGGCGCATCCCGTCAGCGACTCAGGGAGACTCTCTGTCTGCTAACAGGCATGAATTTATCCTCTGAACCAGCTACCAGAAGTGACATGCTTTATGTTAGTGTTACATATGCAACAAGAATCTTAAAGTAAAGCCAGTGGGGACATAATTTCTTTTTTGCTTTCTATAATCTCTATACTACAGCATCTCAAATGGAAAAAAACAAAAACCAAAACAAGCCACCCACTGATATTTTGATGAAACTAAGGTTTCACATTTGGATCAAAGTGTTTCATTCAACATAATTTTTTATGCAGAAACCATTTTTAAATGAAAAGCCAATTACATATTTAGATTATGCTCAGCATTTAAAAAAGAACTGGTATTAATAGAATATTATTCTGCTGGGTTCATCCCATTAGACAATCAGTTACCAGTTCACTTGGCTCATACTCAGCTACAACACAAACTCAACTACAAACCTTTACTACACAGGCTAAGTTACTCAAGCATCTTCTCCGAGTTACCTTTACTCCTTTATGAATATATTAAAGTTCCTGTTTCATATGAAAATTATCTTTATAGTGGTTTGAAATTAGCATGCAGAAGATGAAACAGAGGGGACAAAGGGAAAACACTACAGAAAAAGCACACAAGCCCCTGTCTCCCCATCACCAACCTCACTCCTGGAATTCAGAAGATTGCAGCTACCTGTAAATTGGAGCTACTAAAAGCTACTGGAGAGGTGTACTGGGAGCTGAAAAATTAAGAAGATGACAAAAAGTCCATAAAAATCACAAATGTAAATTAATAATCAAATATACATACACAACAAGGAGACAGATGGCAAGTAATTTTCCCCAGCGTACTTACACTTGTTCTTCTAGTGCACGTATTTGGGTCACTTGCTGGATTAAATCTCATGTGGCAGACCCAACAGAGGTACTGTCAAATGTGTATGGGCTCAGCCTGTTTTAAAATGATGCAAGTCTGACACTACAGGGTGAAAACATTTAACAGGATTGCTGCAACGCAGTCTGGAATATTGCCCAGCAACTTTGAAACAGGGCTGATGGATATTTTCTACCATCAGCAAGGCTGCCCCATTCAGGCCTGCTAAATAAAATGCATTATAAGCTAGAGAAAGTTGGTCTGTGCTACCAAATTTCATGGAAGAGCCCTACACAGACAGAGACAAATCTGTACACATTTTCCAGAACACTGATTTTGACAATGTGTCACTGAGACAATACATCACTCAAGGTTAAAGCTTCCTACCATACTCCCCCTAAAATATGCCTTTCTTTTGAGATTTAGAAGAAAGGACCACTTCAACAGATGAGCTGCTTTTGCCATGTTCACTGTAACAATGCATGACCTCGGATACACAGAGCACTAAATCTTCCCCTCCCCAGCCATAAACTGACAGTGACAGTGGCCTGTCTCAGTCAGCACAGGCCACATGAAGGATGACAGCTTCAGTGTAAGGCACCCACAGGTCAAATTGCCAGGTGGGCTGGTGGTGCCTAAATGGCAGGCAAAAATGGTCATGCCTATGTGTAAGCCTAATTGTAGCAATCGGTCTCCCTCCTGTAACACTGGTAGATACTAGCATGAAACACAAGCTCTGTGTGCAGAGATTAGTAGTGGTATCCCGTCCCCCCCCCTTAATCTGGCAAGAAGCTGGATTCAACACGGTGCAAGAAGCAATATCTTCAACACATCTGCAGGAATGGAAATTGCATTCCTCTCTACCCTGTTACCAGTTTCAAGATTTTGCTTAACAATAACAATTTTGCCTTTATTAACAAGAAATGTGAGCTACTGTGGCATTAAGTATTCCTCCCCCCCTCCCCTTTCTTCATTCATCTCTTGTTTTGGTTTACTACATACCACATTCAGCTTCAAATAAATAAGTAAAAAGAGGGGGAAAATACAACTCTTTGCTCCTAGCTGAACAAGGAGGTTTTGAGCTGGGAAGGTGAAACTCTCAGTAATAATCTACACACGTAACTAGGAAATATCACAGCTGTCTCTAAGAATTACGGTGGCAGGGACAAGGGTGACAAAAGCTTGTGTTTTCTAGGTCTACACCTACAGAACAACAAAAAAAAACCCCAAAACATCCAACAACACTGGCCTTTGTGTTAGAAACTGACTAGAAACTGACAAGTGACACTTTCATTCAAGGAAATCAATAAGTCAACTGCTCGAAAATATTGGGATTGCACTGATTATGTGCAATATATCTGCTTAGCCTGAAAGAAATGAGTTAAGCAGCTTAATGACAAAAAGTAAGACCATGTACATTTGTTCACTTAACTTCCTCAGGCTTAAAATTCATGCTATTTCAGTTTAAGTGGGTAAAGGGTGAGAAACAAAATATTGAATCCTTTGGTACAGAATCAAAGCCCAGACTACAAGCAAGTTTGTTATATTACTGTCCATAGAGTCTTTAGTTTGGTGCCATGCTGCTGCTAAAATATTACATCTTACCACTGGAAAATTGATTTTGCTATAAGAAGTTTTATGATGCCACTTAATCTTGCCCAACCTACATTAAAAAATACAGAATGCAATTACAGACACCCTTTATGTAGTAAGTTTGATCACTATATTAAAAAGAGAACAGTTGATGTAATTTCAATATAATAGCAAAGGAAGTAGAATAAAAACCATGGCAATATGCTGCCTTCCTGAAACAAGACATTGCTGGTTCCCAGCTTAAATGCACAATCTTGGTTCAGTTCAAGTTAGTAGCATGATCCATCTCCTGCATGGAGGGCTGTGTCCTGCAGCTCCAGCATCGACCTCCTTTTCTACTGTTACGTTTCAAGCCAGCTCCTGCAGGGCAGCAAGATCCTGTGATTACAGTTAAAAGAATACTTTGGGTCTGAGCCTGCCTCTTTGAATAGATAACCCTTTCTAGTTCAACAATTACTAGCACGAAACAGCCCTTTCTGCCTTGTCCCTTCCAGTGCTGCAATTGAAAAACATCCTAATTACATGACCTCACATACAGATATGCCATTAACTGGCTTTTGCACCACTCTAGTCAATGCCTAAATCTTAGCTACAATGATGAGGAGTACTTTATTTAGTTAGGAGGTAAGCACATGAACAAAGCAATCCTTTAGAACACCTTTTAAACTGTGTGAGATTAGTACTAGTGAAATCTGTATGTGATTACCTTTTCCACACTTTCAGAGATGACACTCAAATACCACTTTTTTCTAACTGCATTAAAGCACACTCAGGCAAGATCAAGAGTAACCTTGACCTCCACATCAACAGTACCAGAAAGTACTTCATACTGCTTTCCATGCCTAGTCCATTTGAACTGGCCTGCAGGACAGGCTTTTAAGCTTGTGCTTAAACAACCCAGTTTTTGCCCAAACATTGCAATATATGCTATGCAGGGTTATGTAAATATTCCACAACTCCTGCAGTTCTTAACTATAATAAGCGGGTTTAAAATAGTGTCACTGTATCAAAATATTCACTGCTTCCTATTGATCCAACTCAGACTTCACATTTCAGGGCAACAGCAGACTTTTCTCTTTTACTGTTTATGAATGAAGCTTCAAAACTTTCAAATAAGTTTGAGAAAAATCACTTATAAAATTGGAAGACTCACAGAAACCTAAAACCACTTAATTACTCACAAGGCTTCAAGCACATGTAAATGACCTGGAGAGCTGAAGCCTGAATTGCCACATTCTGCAGCCAACTCTGTTCCCAGCCAGAGACCTATACCAGGACTAACACTTGGCATTTGCTTCCAGTATAGTAGGTTTAATAGTAGCAAGCCTTGAAAACGGCGGGGGGAGTATTCTGGAAGCGGTGACAAATCTTAAACACGGCAGGTGCACTGTTATACCGCTTAAGGGGGGAAAATTCCAAGTTTAGTAACTAATTACTGCAGGACAGGCAGGTTATTTTCCAAGGCAAATGCCTAATCAAAGACGCATCTGACCCTTTCGCATCCCATCAGCGCACCGGGAAGTTCAACTCATTATCCTGATCAGGCACATCCCTCATCCCGCCTCGTCGCGGTTCCTCCCTTTTCCTCCTCTCACACCAAAGGCTCCAAGGCACCAACCCTGCCCGACAGCTGCTCAGGGAGCGCGCTGGCACCGTGAACCTGAGCCGTGCCGAAAGACCCTCCGCTCACACACCCACCCAAGGGCACTCCTCGCTCCCTCCCCCCGCTCCCTGCCGCACAGGCAGCCCCGCACGCGTGGCCAGCTGCCGGCTCCCGCAGGATTCCAGCCGCGCCGCCGGGATGGGACGGGGCCGGGAGAGCCGCGCCGGGCCCGGCCGAGCCCCCCACCTGCCCGCCCCCGGGACAGACGGTCTCCGGCCCCAGAGGAGAGAGGCTGATGAAACGCTGTCAAAGTCAATCGCGGCTCACTTTTTGGATGGTTTAATTCCAATGGAGCATGAATCACCCCAGGACGGTTAATAAGTTTAGCCAGGCGTGCTGTTCTCCCTAACAATACATTATAATTATGCATCTGTTTTAAATGCGATCAGATTAAGTCACTGGAAAAGGCACAAATCGGAATTTCCCCCGACTAAAACAGCGCCTTTCCGCAGCTCCGGCGGGCAGGTACGGCCAGGAGAGGAGCAGGTGGGCAGCCCAAGCCAGCCCAGCGGCGCTCCCGGCCGGCGGGGCTCCGCTCCCCGCGGCCGCCCAGCGCAGCCCGGCAGCGCACGGCAACTTCCCGCGGGCGCTCGGTCCCGGCGGAGCGGGGGACCGGGACGGGAGGCGGCCGGGCATCCCGCTGACACCGCGCATGAGGCACCAGCCCAGAACATGCCAACTTGGATCGGCGGGTCCCCTCCCGCTGCGTGGGGCTGGAGCGGACCGAGTCCGAGCAGCCAAAGCTCCGGGACCCTCCGGCGCCGCCCCGGGCACCAGGAGGGGGGCGGCCGAAGCTCTGCTCCCGACAGGTGAGCAACCCCCGCCCGCCCAGCCCCGCCGCTCCCCGCCCTACCTGTCATCGTAGCAGAAGTCGGCGCTCAGGGTGTTGAGGTACAGGGCGAGCCCCAGGGCGCTGCTCAACAACTCCGCGATCATCTCTCCGCCTGCCTCCGCCGCCGCCTCTCGCACCGGGGCAGCCTCCTGCCCTGCCCGGCCTCCCGCGCCTGCCCCTCGCGCCCCCCGGCACCGCGGGGCGCCGCTCCGCGCTCCGCCGGCGGCCACAGCCTGACGGCGTCCCCCGCTCCGCCGCCCCTACCCCATGGCAGCGGGGCTATCGGCGGCGACAGCGCAGCTGGGCTCAGCGGAGCGGGGCTGAGCGGAACGGGACTAAGCGGAGCGGAGCGGGGCGCGGCTGCGGCTCCCGCCTTCCTCCCGCGGCGCCC
>JAYDZK010000056.1:38936518-38958636 GCA_034509185.1 Euphonia xanthogaster | reverse complement strand
CGGCCCCGGAGGCTCGGGCTGGGCCGTGTCCCGCTGCCAGCTGGGCACAATCTGGCTTATTTTCCTGCCCCTTTTTTCCTTTTTCTGTTTTCCTGTTCCATTCTCTTTTCTCTTTGCCTTTTTTTTCCCCTTTCTTTTCCCTTTTTCTCTGTTCCCCTTTTCTCTTCTTCCTTTTCCCTTCTTTATTTTCCTGTTTCCCTTTTCTCCCCTTTTTTTCTTTTTACTCAGCCGTGCTAAATACATCAGATTAGTAGCAAAGAGAAGGGCTCTACCTATATTGGGGATGGATGCCAGAGCAGGGGGCTCCACACTTGCCCGCAGCCTGCTGTTTATCTATGTGAACATCCATAGGGAGCACTTAGCTTAGCTTACAGTTAAGCAAAATCACTGAAACTTGGCAGAGAGGGTCAGAAACAAGCGCACCCCAAGGCAAGGAGTGGTCCCTCAGGGCATCCCCACAACTGCTGCCCACCAGAGGAGGGGTGGGTATAGCCAGAGATGTGCACTTTGAGTAGAGCAGATAAATAGACTGGAAAGGAAAGCCAGCTGTGGAAAATAATGCACTGAAACCGTCTTCCAGAATTCATGAGATATAGAAGCATGAAGTTACGGAAAGGATTTGGGTCCATCAAGCTGATTATTTCTTTTTTTATAGAAAGTTTTAAAAACATTGCCTCCTTTCACTGCTAGCCAGCCCTTTTATGTAACTGTTTCCTCATGATTTCCATCGAGTGGCACATCATGCTGTCCCAGAAGAATGGGAGTCTGTTCATCAAGCTCTGTCTAATAAATTGGGGAACTTTTAACAAGTTTTCTTTCTCCCCTATGTGATTATTTAATGCGGATCTTTGCAACCTCAAAATATACGAAGTGAAGTAAGACCTCTTTTCAAGCAACGCTCAAAGTGCTCCTGGAAAGTCTGCCCCAAGTGTCACAAACATCTCAGCTGTTTCTACTTAGATTCAGGGAGTGTGTTATCACCATCAGTGGCAGTAATTGCAGACATGGGGGGAGGGTGCATTTTTTCAGGACATTAAAGCTTTGAGGGGCCTTATTGAACCCATTAGCAGATCACATTGATCTGGCATTAAACTTTTCAGCCTGAAGCACTGAACATAGTAACCCAGATTTTAGAGTTGGTACTCTTTGTCAGAAGACCTGTCATCCTTCCTTTCAGACCCCAATTCTCAATATGCTTCTGGAGGTACTGCCAAGATCCCAGTCATCACGACTCAGTCCTCCTTGCTGCAGTGGAATTGCTGAATTCACACACTAGGTTTGTACAGCTCCTTCTGTAGAACATCCTAATAAACTGTGCATAAAAAGCAGTATAATTGCTGCTGAGTCATAGTGGCAGAAGCCTCTTGTTATCCATCAAAAGCGTATGTATTTTTTTCTTCAAAGAGCTAGGACTACAGACTGGGGTAGATGAGGTCTGGCAGAAAAGCTTTAGAAACAAAATAGATCCTCCAGGAAAAAATGTTTAAC
Source organism: Euphonia xanthogaster (assembly GCA_034509185.1). NCBI lineage: Eukaryota > Metazoa > Chordata > Aves > Passeriformes > Fringillidae > Euphonia > Euphonia xanthogaster. The sequence continues at coordinate 38,957,148 of JAYDZK010000056.1, read as the reverse complement.
AAAGCCATACACTGTCTAATAAAAGCAAGTGTCCAGAAAGGGTGGGCTGAAATGTGTAGACTGTGTAGAGAGTGCTTGGTCCCCAGGACATCCCAAGTGCTCCAGGGTGACTGGAACCAGCCTGTCCAAGTAGATTTATCTATACTACAAGAGTTCAGGATGTCTGTATCTTGCAGACACATTTCTTGTTTCTTGCAGGAACAAAGGGCAGGTTTCCTCTCAATGGCAAGAGCTGTGGCCAGTGGAGATAACCTGCTTTGTAGAAAGATACAGATGGCAACATGTGCATGCAGCACCCCCCTGTCAGCTCTGGGACTCCACAAGCCAGCCACACCAGGGGCACCAGCCAGAAAGAGCCAGTGCAGAAACCTGGAGATAAATGGAACATAAAAATGATTGACCCGGTTAAACATTGCCACAAAAGACAACAAGAGGGTAGAAATAAAATAATTATAGAAAAATTCCTTCTCTTCTTAGAGTTAAACATATTAAACGCATGTAGTTATGAGCAGCATTATCTTTTGCTGTATCATTGAGAGATATCAGACAACATTCTGACTCATAGCAGATTTACAGTGTGATGTAGAGGAGCCACAAGGTGTCAGAAGAGCTAATTTAGAAGTTCAGATCTGTCACTAATCAAATGTTTTGAAAACAGTCTTCACCTTCAGAAAGTCACAGGCTGTGGTGCCAGGGAAGAGGTGTAGGGTTGTAATAACACATAATAATAATAGCAGTAATTGTAAAGATAACTAGAGTTACATGGTCTAACAGCTGATCTACTCTGTAGAGCTCAGTAGACAAATTCACTTTGTTTCACTTTATTGCAGATACGGCCGTCAAAGTTATGTTTTAATACCAGCTGGGAAATTTCTTCATTAAAGACATTATGGACTCCGAGTCACCATGCTATGAGATATTTCACCTAAACAGTGCCTGAAAGATTAAGTTGTGGCACAGCATGTAGAAATACATGTCTGTCACAGTGACAGATTTGGTTAACCGGTCACTGACTATGAGACCTTAAATGTCAGGGTAATGCATGTGCTACAGATCCCTCAACAGATTAGATTAGACACTTCAATTTCTATACACTGGGTTTGTTTGCTGGAGCTTGTAAAAAATATTTGTGCCAACTTCCTTAAAGCATCTGAGAAGAAAAAGGCTAACACCTTGAAAGCTGCTGGGGTTTTTGATTAGAATGAGGTAACTGGATATTAAATGTTACTATAGGAATTATTAAGTGGAATTTTTTTTCCCCAGTTCTTATGCTCAGATACCATCAAAGAAATGTCATAACATACTGTGCCTAATCTTGAACAATCCAAATGACACCCAAGGATGGAGCTTAATGAACCTCAGAAATGTAAACTTTGGTCCATTTTGAAACACCCATGCAGTCAAGAATAAACTGGTGTTGTCTAGGGAAGGAAAAAATTATTTTATTTGATCAAAAGTGCAGAAAGAGGAGTAGAGGAGAGTGCTTTAGCCAAGTGCTGCTTTCACAATTAGTCACTGATCCATAGAGCTAATGATGTTGGATTCTGTGGACTAGGATCCAAGCTGTTGTTTTCCTTTCATGCTAACAAGATCATGTTAATCTTCAAAGACACCAGTGTTTCTGCTTTCTCTAAGAAATTGCTTTTGGGATGGTGGGGGTTTTTTTGGGTTTTTTGGTTGGTTTTTTTTTGCTAGTGTTATGCTAATAATAATATCAGCAATGACAGCCAAGGTAAAAATAAGTTGCTACTCCAAAACTGTAAAATTTCATGGAAATCTGTATGAAATATTGTAGATATGACAATAAAAATTAAACAGATGCAGGAAAAACAAGCACACACAGGACTTCCATCAGTACTTGGAAGAGATTTTTACTGAACACATTTCTTAAGGATATACATTTCTGGGAGGCACCAGTTCCTACTTTAGATCAGTCAGTGGAGCTAGAGTATTGCTGCAGAGCTGGAGAGAGAGAGGGGGGGAGAGAAAGGGAGAGAGGAAAGCGATGCATTTTTAACTTGACCTAATCTAATTATGCAGACTCTTTCTACAGAGAAAAAAAAGATAGTTCAAGGGAAGTTTCTTGCATGCACAAAACATGCAGGAGCATTTGTATGACTCATAGGTGAGCATATCTCAGTGGCAGAGAAAAAGGTAATTTTTAGTCTTTTTTGAATTTTCAAGGATTATTTTCTTAATATTACTCCATTCTAGACTAATCCTAATCTGCTTAGCATATTTATCTCCCATGTCCTTTGAGATAGCTCAAAGAGAGATCAAAAAGAGTTTTTAATCCTTCTTGCTCAGAATAAGTTGACAGTATAAACTTACTAAATGCAGATATGTCTATTTGTCATCTCCCAGAACCTGATGCTCTTACTGTTTTTCTCATGCTTTATAAAAATAGCAATATGCCAGTTTTGTTTTTTGGAATTTGTTTGGTTTGGCTTGATTTGGTTTGGTTTTGTTAGGTTGGGCTTTTTTGTAGTTCTTTTTATCAAAATAGCTCAAAGAAATACAGATTCTTAAAAGATGGCTCTGGATGTAAATTAGAATTAGCCTCATTATATACAGGTGGAAATCAAGGCAACTGGCATTTGTGTCAGTTTATCCAAATCATTTGAGAACTCTGCAGCAGAAGAGGAATCTATCCAAGGTCCCAGACATGATTCCAAGTCATTCTTTTGCTTTCATCATGAGATCATCCTTCCATTCACAGTAATTGATATTTCCTTAGACAAAACACAATGGAATTATCTCAGGGATTCATTTGGCCTAGGACACTAATTCTGAGAAAAGTTCTGCTTGACAGATGGATGCCTGCAACATAACCAAGAGGTCTGTGGTGTGGAGCCTGGACTTTGTGCAGGTGGAGGATAGGGAGTATGAGTTGTGTATCATATCCTGCCTCTCATCATTTCTTGGCAGCTGTATTGCTCAGTAGATGGAAAAGTTTCATCAGCAGCTGAAAATCTGTTCCTTGTCATCTTCCTTTCCATAGAAAGAAGCGAATCATTGTGCTGTCCATAAGTCCTCTACTTTTCAGGCTATTGACACTTCCCTTGTGATGCAGATGTTGAAAGACAGTTTTTACTCTAGATCTGTCTACTTCTACTTTATTTGTCCTTCAAATGTACAATCTGGGATATTGGCTGTGAAAATTGGACAAAAAATGATACATCTCTATGGCAGCAAGATCATCCCACAGCAGAGCAAAAGCAGCCAAAGATGCAAGTGTAATTTCCACCTCAATCCCTGAGGATTTTCTATGGAATAACCTAATTTACTTCTTTACTTCAGTACAATCCTGGCTTCCTGCTGTATAAGCATGAAGTAAAGCCAGGAAGACCATGATTACTCTTATTTCAGAGGGAATATGTCAACATTACCAAAACATATCTAACACCAGCACAAGCACAATTCTCAAGAGTTAAATAAACAAGGGAAATTATTATAGGGAGAAAACCTTTGGACCCCTCTAAACAGAGTCAGTTTGATTTTTCATAATAATATTGGAACTAAATGACATTTTTTACTGCAATGTAGACAAGCCCAGAGAGGATAATTCAAGTAGTTCCAGGTTCTTAATTAACAATACAGCAGAAACAGCAACTAAATTAGCAGGAATTAATGTTTCTTCTCATCTGCTTGCTCAATTTGAGGAAACCTTCTCTGTATACATGAAATCCTGAATTAAAATCTCGGATGGCCTCTGTCTCCATACTTCAAAATATAATTAGCACATGCTAGCAACAAAGTCACATTAAATTTAATTTTTAATGAAATAAACATATTACTGCATTTTTAGTGGTTTAAGGACATTTCTATGTTAATTTGGAGATAAGGCAATTTCTTCTTTTATTTTCAAATATGGTAAAATGAAAAATATGAAACATGTGAGGGTTTTTTTAATACACAAGATTTGTAGCAGAAGTTTAATCAATCCAGTGGAGCATTTTCAGCTTCTAAGTGATGCAGTGACTCAGGAAATGCAGGTGACCCAGATTTCTCCCCTGCTGTGTCACACAAACAGATAAATACAGAATTGTATACTTTCTGTGAACAATGGGTTGATTGCTTGGCTACTGGCTATTGCATATACATGCTGGATTCCAGTTACATTGATATGTGCCATAGGATGCAATGAAATGAAGGTTATAATCTCCAGTGTGCACACCAGAAATAAAATTCTTTGGAGACTCTATTCTAGTACTTTTCCCTCCCATGTACATAGGCAGAGAGGAGAGATTTCCCTCTCTTTTGCAAAGTAGCAGCTCTCTAATTTATTTAATATCTTCTTATTTTTTTATTCTAGTAATGTTTTCTTATTTTGTTTTCTTGGGAAGGTATACCTTGGAAAATATACCTAGCTCTATCTCCCATGAAATTTACCATCACCAAACTGGCCTGTCTATAGCAAGGTGTTTCCATACTGCTAATAGCAAAGTTGGCCTTGGCCTAATGACCTCGAGGAAAATTTACCATTGTAAGATTGTTTTTGTTATAATTTTTAGATAAAGTTGATAAAAAGAATGTTACTCCTTTCTAATTCCATTAGGAAATTTTGGAAAATAACAATGTCCTACTGAATACATCTCATGGAAAATATGACTTCCTGTGTTAAGGCCTTAATTTAGTTTCCTTAATCTGCTAATGAGTAAGAGATGCAACCTCCGTGATCAACAAAAGGATTTTCCCATATGCTGGCTACCATGTGATTAAATCCTTATTTTGTAGGGCAGGTACATTGTCAGAGATTTTGGATCGTGTTTGCAGCTGGTATGACTTGTCATATCTTCAGCAGAACCGTTGCAGTTTCAATCATCTAATGTCTATTCCTTAATACAGAGTGAGGCATGAAAAAGAGATAAACAGGTCTAGAGAATGTTGACATTTTAAATTCCTTCCTAGCATATTTTGCACAAGAAAGAGCATTAAATCTGGCTATGTAAATAGAACCCAGATTTTAAAATAGCCAGGTTCTCTTATGCATCAAGGAGAAAGAAGGATATAAACCAGAATTATTGGCTTTCTGTGATATTTTATATTCAATTTTCTCTTGTTACATTCATGCCATATAATTGCGTGCACATGTGTACATGCGTGGTCCTTATTGTGCAGGGTTACAGCCGGATTCTTGTTCACATGCCAGAGCTCTACCGGGGGTTCGGGGAGCTGCTGCCTCGTTCTCCTTTATTCTGTGTGCAACAATGAATGCTCCTTCCTATATCTGCCAAATGCATGGTTTGATCCCATTGATATCCATTTGGCATCAGGCTGTTGCTCACTAACCCTTCACCATAGCTATTAATCACACAAACATGCAAGGTAAGTCTGCTCAGTTGTCTTGTGCTATTAAAGTCCATTGCTGAAATACATTTTCCTGGGTGATTCCTGCCTCTCCAGCCTATTCCCAGCACCCGCTACATATAGACCCGTCCCAATTCACCGGGCATATTCCAACTGTTTTGAAGAAATTGTCTTTTCCATTACCTCGGAGTTACCCCCTCTTTCCTCGTCCTCACCCTCGGCACTGCACTGTTGTACATTGCAGTATATTTTAGTGAGGGACTTGGAAGAAACCCACACATTTTAGAATGCCATTTTGAAAATTTAACTGATTGCAAATTCTTCATTCTTCATATGGCTTGATCTCAGAGACCTTCCTAATTTGGGCTCGTTTAGACAGTTTCCATTTGCAGCAGCAGATGGTAGTTGGCTGAAAGGTTCCTGAGACACAATCCTCTGTGTGTACAAATAACCCACAAACAATCCACAAAGTACTTTTTTCGCCTGGCCGCTGAAATCAGGTAAGAAAAAAGGATTTTTATTTGCAATTCCTACCCTCCTTCAATAAGAATTCAACTTTGAAAGGGTTCTGACAAGTTAGTCATGAATACTGCCAGATAAGCGTAGCCCCAGGGCCACCAAGCAGCACCAGCCAGGCAAAAGGACTACCAAACAAGACTCCAAAACTACTGCTGGTAACTCAAGAGCTTTAGCAGCAAAGAGGAACTGAGCCATGAGCCGATTTTGTGAAGGAGGAGCAAATCCTTAGCTAACTTACATCATCATTGCTTTGGTACAAAGACACCAAAGCTGGTGTGCCTTACATAGGTTATCTGTAAATGTGTCTCCATCGTTGCCATACACTCTATGGGGAGAGTGCTATAATGTTATTTATACACACACGGAAGAGGAGAAATGTCTAATTTTTGCACATATTTGCACTCAGCTTCAGAGAAAATTTCTGATAGTCTCTAGAATGTGCTTTCTAAAAGCAAACCTTCAGTGGCAAAACATATGGAATAACAAATTATTTTTCAGTAGAAAAAACAAACTCTTGTCACAGGGACACATTTATCTGATTCATATTCTCCAATGTTCACTTTTATTGCAGCTGTTTAAGCCAAACGGTTTCGTTTAAGTTTATAAGTTTTCTGATGTGTAAGTTTGGCAGTGGATAGACAAAACCATTCACATAGCAGAGGATGTGATGGAAAAAAAGGGAGAGCAGGGTTGCAATGCTGAGCTCAGGGTCCTGCTGGAGGCAATTCTGGAGGCCAGTACCCATTATATATAGTGCCCATTTTCCCAGTTGTATTCCTCAAGGTATTTCTTCTGGTGTTCCTATCACAGAATCTGGTGCCTTTGGATGCTTTTTAGAGCATTTAGGGAGCGCAGAATTACAGAAACAGATGTCAAACATCCCTAATTCTCAGTGTAGCCATTAGAAATCATGTTTTCTTAATCCCGTTGTCAAAATGGAGACAGGACAATCTTTGCCACAATTAATGTGTAGCATTTTTCCCAGCCTACTTTCCTTATCAGGTGGAATGGTGAAATGTTTGGGAAGGCCTCCAAAACTGAGCAGCAAGCTCAGCTCTACATCCTCTGACAGATATGCACTCATCACCACCAGGGTTAAAAGTGCTGTACTTGGTACTTGGTGCTGTACTTTTAGCAGGTCTTAAATGCCCAGAGCACTGCGACAACCGCTTTTTCTCCTTTAAAGAAGGAATAAATATGTGTGGCTGCACAACTTCAGAAAGGAGGAAAACTTACCTAGGTTTGTCAAAAGAGTTTGGGGAACTTAGAAAAACAATCATTTAAAAAAATAGTATTGCTGTCAAAATTGACCTTTATTCTAAATGAAGAGAAGTGATTACACGGCAGTGAGGGCATGGCTACCCACCCTTTCCATTAATCACTTCTGCGGGAAAGTACAGAGGGGAGCATACAGTGATTAATCCAAAAGCAGTGGGAGGATACATTCGAGAAAGGGCACAGAATTTACAGGTCCAGAAGTTCCTGGTATACAGTAGAGGATGATATCACTTCAGCAGACAGTTACAGTTCAATGCCACATTGTCAAATTTTACTCTGTAAGTATATAACAGATCAAGAAAGAAGCATGTTATTCTTCCTAAATCACAGGGGTTGAAAGGTAATCATTTCCTCTGTCTGTCTTTCTTCCTTTCTGATTGCAGTATTCTCTCTCCTCAAATCCTAAATAAAGCCATCATAAAGCCAGTGGTTTAGAGTGTCTTCCAAAATGCCTTTGAAGAATTCATCGTGAATTGATGAAGGAGTTTACTTTCAGGCAGTATTTTAAGTTAGAGACATTTCATAACAAAAAAAAAAGAACTGTGTTTGTTAGCAGGTGGAGAGGATAACTGTCTCTTTTCACTTAGAGACACCCCATCTATTTTCAATCTGCTTTCAAGTTTGTTTGAGATTATTTTACCAGTGCAGAGACTTAGGAGGCTTTAGAAAGCGTGTGTTCCTGCAGTTTAGAATACATACCCTTGGTTTCGGGTTTGAGTCCAGTGGAATTTGCAGTTGTATTTCTTCCCTTTCTGTGTTTCTCTTGTTCTTGATCTGCATTGATTTTCCCCCTATAACACAGAAAAAAATCAATTTTCCATTATGTTTTTTAATCAGTCATAGCAAGATTTAAATGGTCCGAGACATTGCAGGTAAAAGAGCTGATAATCAGCTAGGGAGTTCTCTCATTTATTACTCTGAGTTGACAGGGGGGTTAAATTCTGCTCTTAGTATCATGATGAGGCAAGTGGAGCAGTGGTGCCTTGCATCCAAGTACAGTGCTTGCCAGAGCCCTGCCAGGGGCTGTTAGAGACAGTCTGCTGTCCTAGGGTAGCTCACACTGGTGGCTGAGACATCTAGAAAGAAAGAAGCAGCTAGAAAGAGGCAGCAGCCTGCTGTCAGAAGACTTCAGGACTGGGAAGTGATTCTCCAATCTCAGCATTTGTTAGTCACTGGCTGGGAAACCTTGATCTGCTGCTGTATTACAGAGACAACACAAGAGGTGCTGAGGCCCCGGCTGCCCATGCAGTGACTCACCCACGGCCTGAAGCCGCTTTCCTCAGAATCAATGGGAGCCTTTCAACTGGTTTTACAGCAGGAGTTTGTTCAACAGCCACCCCTGTTTGCTGGGAATTATTTGTCCAGTGGAAAGTGTGGTGAAAAAAACAAACATGCCCATATTCATCATCCTTGATTGACAAGAAATGAAAGAACCTTCGTAAAATAATGTAGTTTCAACCAGAAAAAAAGACACTTCAGGAATCTGAAGACTGAGATAAGGAGATCTTTTTCTTTCTTGATTATTATAGTACAGGGTTAGGAGACTGCTCTGTGCAGTAACTCTCTGTGGCCACAGCTTCGGTTTCACTACTATGACTCACCCTGGATTGCTCTTAGGTAAGTGCCAGACACCTTCTTATTGCACTCAAGCTTCAGTTCAGCAAAACATACAAGCATATGCCTAAACACCTTTCTGAATAACAATGATCGTCACACATAATTAAAATTCAAAGCACACTTCAATGCACTGCTGAATCAGGGACTTCATGCTCAATATGAGTGATTAAAGGATCATAATCTAATTGTTTTTGCTGACAATGTGGCATAGTTTTTCACTGTATCTCTGTAAAATTTGGATAGGAGCTCAAAAAGAAATTAAAGAACACCTTTAAACTAGGTAAACATTATGATACTGAAAAAAAACCCACCAAAATGAAGGTTCAGGTCTCTGCTGGAAGCAAGGGAATTTAATTGTTCCATTAATCACACTTTTGTACTGTGTGACATTAAAGTGTACAATATCGATCAATGGTACCTTCCATATAAGTCAGGGCATTTTACAAATCTTCTACAGATTCTGTGACCTCTATACTCTGTACCTCCAAAAAGAGGCTAGCGCTGGGCACTCTCCTGTTTACTGTCATTTACAGGCTCTCAAGGCCATTTTCACAATCACTATTTTATTTATTTATTTATTTCAGATATCTGAATGGTATCATAGGGATAGTAGGGCAGAAGATCTTGGAGCAACTATTAAGAAAATGCTGCCTCTTGGTGGTCACTCCTTTCTTATCACTGCTGGATAGCAAAGGACTAGATACTAGTCCCTGCTTCCACCCTGTTTTTTCAGGCAAATCCAGCCAACTTCCATCACTTCTCAGTGTCAGTCTCCTCTCTGACTCACATACAGATTTTGCTTTGCCTCCATGGTGCTCTGGGTACACTGTAGAGGTATGCATGAAACACAAAGGGAATTGAATCCTTCCAAGCAGTTTGGGTAAAACACCCGTTCCTTTTTGCTTTGGCAAAATACCAAATGCTTCTGTGTGCATGGCTTCAGACAACACGAAGTTGCTAGCAGCAATCAAAAAAAGCAATGCTTTTCTGTAGGGATGTTCTGTAGGGATGTTCTCCCATGCTGTAGCTTTCCAGCCACTCAGCCCTATCAGAGACAGCAACTAGAAGTTACACTATTAGGTTAACTGCATGTACTGAGAACGACACAGTTACTGAAGTCTTGAGAATCAAGGTTACATGTTTTGTGTTTTACTCTGTTTTGCAGTATGTTAGTTTTTACCAAAAAAGCATGTGACGCTCACATGTGCTGCAAGTTTATCTTGTGCTAGCCCACCTAGTGATTCTTTCTGTTCAGTCCCGTTGACACCTCAGTGTTACTCTTTCCCCAGATGCTGGGTCACCAGGCTCACCTGCACTCTTGTGCAGCTGGGCCACTGCAGCTCACAGCCAGTGTGACCTTTAGAATTTCTTCTTCATCACTGGGTGATGGTGATCCAGGGCTGAGCAGCTACAGACACCAATCACTTTCTGACATAATCCCAAAGACTTCTGTTTTCCTTAACTGACAGAGAGCCCTTAGCCAGCTCCTCTCCTTCATAAGGTCATTTGCAGGACAAACTGCTTTCAGACCCCAATTGATCTTACAGATGACTTTGTGTGATGGGTATCTGTGGAATGGGTATTTCTGTCTAGCTTCAACTTTCGCCCCTGCTGCTCTGCTTTTCCCCCTTGTATACACTCCCCCCGGGATGCTGCTTTCACTGCTGGCATCTGTCCTGATCCGTCCTTGAGAACACGGAGCCAAGGTCGCCCACATAATTCGTGGTGCTCACTGAGGAAGTGTCTGGGTCCCTCCTGGATATTGCTTGGCTGTAACAGTGATTTTCCGCTCTCAGGCACTTCTTCCTCTCTGCCAGCAAGCACACTTTGTGGTTTCCTGTATTTGGCCATTGGTCTAAACCACATGAACTCCTGCTATTGTTTTGTTGCCTGCTTTAAGACCTTCTGCTAGGACACACTTTTACCACACCCAGATCTTGTTGATGCTCTTTCAAGACTTCTCATAGGATCCTAAACCATAATAAATCATCCCTCCAGGCTTTGTTTGTGGTTCTTACCTCATACTTCCTGCTCTTGTATTTCTCTCCCTCTATCAGGAAGATAAAATGACCAGCCACTCTTTAATTCTAGTACTTGAATCTAGCTTTGTGACCCCTCAGCTCAGCACCTGCTGCTTAGTAAGCTGAGGGTACCACAGGCACAGACCAGCCTGTCTCTGTGAGATAGCTGTCCAAACTGACAAAACTTCATTTTTCAGGCCAAAATTATTCCCACTTCTCACGGGTAGTTTTCCCAAGCAGAGCCATGTGATCTGTGGTTGCTTTCCAGCACAGTGCAGAGAATACCCATAATCTCCACCAGTCCAGTGAAACTAGGTCATTCTTAATTGACATGTCCTGTCTGCCTTGCAGGCTAAATGGCTTCTTCAGCTGCATTATACAGAGGGTTCTTATCTTCTTGAAGCCACTCTAAAAACTGATAGACAGAGGTATTCCAGTTTATAGTCTTTACTTGTGGGATGGGTTAATCATGCAGGCTTCTTAATCCTGAGTCCTGTACAGTAGATTTTTCTGCGACACTCAGAGTGTCACCAAAAATATACATATTAAAAATATATGAAAAAATAATAAAAATATGTATGGTAAAATGGTTAGGGAAGTGGGGAAGAAGATGACTGTGATGAAAGCAGAGAAAAATGACATACCCCAGTGCCAGGAGTAAACTGTCACAGGTCAACATTTCCCCTAGGATATGCCTGGGCATCCGTTGCTGCTCACCACAGTGCAGCATTGTTTGCTTTCATCTCTTTCCAGGCCTTTTAGCTTATTCATCCAAATATCACTATCTCTTAAAGCAAGCTGGTCATGTAAGAGTTATAGCCACTCTAATATTAACCTAGCCACAGCCACAAAAAAAGCCTCTGCCATCTTTCCTGGGTTGCATTCCCTAAACACTCTTCATTCCCTTATAAACAGTAATTCTGGGGGGGGAAAAAAAGTGTATTTTTTTAAAATGCATTACTTGAGCTAAGCTTAAGGTGATTTTTTTTACAGCCGAAAAAAGCAAACACAAGCTCCCAGGTCTACTGTTCAACAGAGAAGTCTGACAGACAGCAGCCTTTTTGAGTTTTAGCCACTGTGTTCTTCAGCTGGCTGTTTAACATGGATGTGCTTCTCTCAGTCTTCAGATTTCAACTGGGTAAGTGTAAATATGGAACAATGACTAACGAAAAGTGGCTCTTGCAAGATATGGACATTGTGGAGGCTGAGTTCTTATCATTTAGGGAAGGGACATTAATTATTTTTTGGTCTATATTTGTATTTGCCCCCTTACACCTAAAACACCACAGACCTAACATCTATGCACTTAATATGTGAGGATTGACAAAAAACAACACAGACCAACTGTCTTGGCTTGCATTTTCTGAGATGATTATCAAGGCAAGAACCAAGAAAGAAGAAGTTAAATAATGAAAGATGGTTGTAGATGCTTTATGGTCTTCTGGAGCATAGCAGAAGTATGTGCCCAGTTCTACATTTCCTGGAGTTAGTCTGCATCTAACAAAGCCTCACTGATTAGTGTCCAGCCTGGCAACACACTTTTTCCATTAAAAAGCAAGTAGCTGGAGTATCTTCTCTTGTACACCCAGATCTACTGGCAGTAATGAAAGACATCAGGTTTTTAAAGGATTGTTGTGCACTGCATTACTCTCATTGGTTATTATTAACTATGATGTAGTGTCTACTACATATTATATTTAGTACATATTTGACATAATAATTTTTCCTTACTTATCAGTTTTTATCTAATTTCATCAAGCCTTTTATAATTCTAATTCTATTTTACTTTATTGGTTCAAAGGCAGTTATCAGTAAAACACTGATAACACATTAACAAGAGGAGGAACAGATAAGTTAAATGACCTGTGGAAAAATTCTTGGAATTCCTGGGTCTTTACTCTGATATTGATTTAATTTAACAGAACAAACCACATGGTAAGAAGTTTTAAAAACATTTTTAAGTTTTTTGCACTGTGAGAGGGGAAGAAAACATTTTCTAAAGTTCTGCATCCTGTCTACTTTTCAGTGCTTATTTCAGTCAGAAATTCCCACATGTCCAAAGATAGTAAAATGCACATCAAAGCCTTATCATCAATGTTTATAAGAAAATCCACAGCTTTATAATTTATACAAGAATAAAACACATAGTTTATTATGGTCTAAGACCTGTAGTATCAATTATATTCTTGTATTATATGTTTTACCTCAATTTTGATATTGAGGTAATTTGATACATCAATATGGTATGTTTTCTCATGGGATGCATACATGGATAGAGGAAGTATAGCCTATTCTAAAAGAAGATTGAATGTAACTCTTGGAATGTCATTCTGAAAGTGGTGAGGAAATGTAAGAATATGGTGACTTACCAAATTTATGTAACATAAATTCCAGATGCTTGTCAAATGAATAATCATTTCTGTCTCAAACACACACATATGACATTTTCTCTGATTCAAACAGAGACTCCACTCTAGCTTGCATTTTTGGTTTTGAAACTAAAGAAACAATTTGATGCAACCACAATTCTTTTGTATGTTGGATCAAATTAATGCACCTGCTAAATAAGCAAATGTGTTAATAATAAATCTGCTCTATACAGACATATGTAATTTTCTCCGGTACTCTAAGAGTTATTTATGCTAAAAGGTTTGACAAGTTAACTGATTAAGTTCACACAAAAGAAAAGTGCAGAAGAAGCTCTCTAATGTATATTTCCCATCAGAAAATTTACCTTTCCTCGAGACTTATCTGGTAGTTGTACTTTCCCACTAATTTGGTTCTGTGATAGGAAACCTCATCTCCATCCACTGTGTTAAGAACAACTCCATTCTTATGCTACAGAATCCCATTTTTATGATCTTAACGTGGTGTTAATGGAAGTTTTGTCCAAGTTTATGTCCTCAGCAAGGCCAGGGCTTTGGATATGGCCCAGTTTCTTTTAGTAATTAATACAGTACTATAGCTACAGTCCATATTTACCAAAGAGTCAGCAGGCATCAGGAGGCAGCTGTGTGGAAAAGACGATGGGGGAGAATCAGTACTGGCAGTGCTCATTTTCCATCTCTCTGGCCCTGGTTCAGCAGAGCACTTAACCACATGTTTAATTTTAGGCGCATGAGTAATCCCATCTCTGCAGAGCAGAGTGTGTGTTTCGTTCTCATTGACTTTAATGGGGTTACATGAAAGCCCATCAAACCTTGTGTGCTGAGCACGACACTTTCGCCGCTGCTTCCACCTTGCCTGGCCTGCAGCAGGGCCTCTGCTCTGAACCTTTACAAAACACCAGAGCCCCCTGTGCTCTGCAACCCCATGAGCCTTATGGCCTTGTTGCACCCAACTGTGTCCTCACAGCTGTATCTGGCCTCTGGGAAATGCAGTGGGAGCAGGTGGGATCTGTGGTGTTGATTCAGAGCGTTCCTAGACCAACACCAACCAACGTCATTATCCAGCTGGTGCAGTCATGTTCAAGTATTTTGCTGAGTCAGGCACTACCATCCTAATCAGCTGAGATTTCTACTAAGGATACTCACAAAGTAAGCTGAGTTGGAAGGCACCCACAAGGATCATCGAGTCCAACTCCTGGCCCTGCATAGGACATCCCCAAAAGTCACACCATGTGCCTGAGAGTATTGTCCAAACAGTTCTTAAATTCTGTCAGGCTTGGTGCTGAGGAAACTGCCCTGGAAAGCCTGTTCCAGTGCCCAACAAGTGAAGAACATTTTTCTAATATCCAACCTAAAGCCCCCCAGCAAAACGTCAGGCTGTCAACGATCACTAGAGAGAAGAGATCCATTGGCTATCCCAAGACTGGATAAATATACCCCTGATGGACCATATATCCTCTACACAGGACACATGCCTAGAGCAAAATAGGTGAATGACTAAAGCCCAGCTCCACAGTTCTGCAAGTCCTATTTAGGAGTCTAATTCTGCAGTTATGGAAGTCAGTGGATGTTTCCAATAAAAATGGGATCAAGATAGGTCCTCATTCAGTTTAAATATTTAAGCAGATGCTTACTTTAAGGACAAGATTAAGTCTCTTTGAACTCACTGGGAATGAAACACATGCTTAAGTACTTCAGGGATCTATTCCAGCTTTGGATCCACAGTACTGGAAGGCACCAACAGAGGCAGTCCAGTAATTTCCTGTTATTGCCTACATCTCCGGCTGCAGCTATGATATTTATTATCAGCTTATTTTGATAAATAAAGTACTCTTCCCATTTCAGTATTTTTTTCTTTAATATGCAGGATACTATAAGTATGTAATTGGTGCTGGATTCATCATTTTCTGAAGTGACCGTATGCATGGAACCTGATGCTGTTTTATTCTACTTCAGCCTTTCTTTAGATTTTTGCTCTGGCCCATTGATTGAATCATGACAAATGATTTCTTGAGCATGCTGGCTGCATTCAGCCCTGATGGCATGTTCAAAAGCCTGCTTGTGATGGCTGATTTCATTTTCAAAACTTGCAGGGGTTATTTATGGGAAAACAAAAGCCCTTTAACAGATACCTAACAATGGATTTGGCTAGTTAGTTCATTTACTGTGCAAAAAGGGAAAACAATCAGCAGCTCTTTCTGCCTATGTTCTCTTATGAAATACTACATTTAGTTTTGAGTCATCAGCTTATCAATCTTTCATGCCAAACTGGCTTTAGAGGTAAAGACTAAACTCTTTACTACAGCTATTATTGCAGTGCCAGTCAGGAAAAGCCAGCATGGGATGCATAATTTGGCAGTCTGCAGCCATAGAAGGAAGCACTTTTCTCCCATTAGAATCAAAAATAGACTTTTTGACTAGAGATCCTGGGGGGCTCTGGAAATGTCCAGGATCAACAGACACAAAAGCCACTCTCAGTTGGATCAAGCCCAGTGCACATTATTCTTATGTCAGATGTATATAGGAATACAAAACTGTACCACAGTACATTTGAAAACTTTTCCTTCACTTGTGCACAGTTGGAGAATAGTTTGACTTTGGAATTAGATCTCTTGATCAACATAAAAAATACTTAATATTTTGTTTGGAAACTCATTGTATATGGCCATATATAAGAGGCAATAGTTTATAATAAATACAAGTGACAAAGTCAATAAATAGTATTTTCAAGGCTGACAAGGACTCAAGTTTTATAAAAGTAAAGTTGTCTACTGGGCATAGAAAAGGCACTAAAAATTAGGCATGGATGAGATCATACTATTTCCTTTCAAGTGCTGCATTTTTGGTTTGAAAGCTCCAGCCTTCATAGGATTTCTCTTTCAGTTTATTAAAGTTTGTGGGACTAAAAGAAGCAGAGAGTGGGAGAGATGAAGAAAATTACCAAAAAAAGTACACTGTGTACTGTATGTGCAGCCATACACCAGTTCATGGTAGCCTAGCCAGGGCACGTGGCCTCCTTCACACAGAGCCCAAGTACATTTTCTATAAAGAAAGGGAGTGTTTCAGTAGAAACTTCTCCCTCAAACTGCTTCAGCCATAAGAGAAAATATTTAAAAATGTAAACAAATTCTACAAGCCTAATAATCCATCTGTGAGATTAGTTACACTGAGGACAAACAAAACTATTCAAAGTGCTTGAACATTAAAAAAAAAAGCCAGCAACCAGTGGACAAACTTTTGGTAGACAGGCAGCCTGTAAATAAAAGTTCACAACAACAAAGCCACAAACCAGAGTTCTGTTTCCAATGTTAATATGCATTTGAGACCTTTGAAAACTATTGTAAATATATTCTTATGCCTTATAGGCTCTGATGTTAAAGAGAATTAGGCAGGTGAATGCTTCTGAAACATTGTACAAGATTTAAACCCTTAGTGATATTTACATGGCATTTCAATTATATGGACACTTCCAAATAAGAATTTCATGTTACTCTGCTATTCATTTAGGCACTTTTTTAAAACTGTCTAATTAGTCAGTTTTTCCAAGGTGTGTATTCTGAAATATATTTTAGTACATTAACTGACTCATATCAACAATAAATAGAGATTTTAGCCATGCTAAAGATATAAGAATACTACATTTCTGCTTATCATGTTCAGGCCCAGCTTTGTGCATAAAAACAACAGCAGCTCTCTCCTTCATCAGAACCCCTACTGTACCTTTGCTACAGGACATGCATTGGCTGTTCCAGAGGAAGATGCATCTCAAACCATCACCTCATGGAGAAAAAATCTTTGCTTTTGCCTTCTCATTCCATTTCTCGGTGGCAGCTGCAGAAATAGGAAAGCCTGCTGCCCAGGCATTCTGTTTCAGTGCTTTATTTGGGGTCTGTGAAGGCTGATGGTCTGAGGGTGAAAGAGCATTATCAAAATGAATGAAAATGAAGGTCCCTAAAGGAAGACCAGTGAGAGGTCCACAGTTCTCCCCAAAGTCTCCTAGGATATCCCAAATTACCCTAACTACTCCCCTCCCATTGGTGTGTCTATGCCAATACATGTCATGCATGTACTGAGCTCATTCTCGACTCACAGGCTTTGTTTAGAGAAAGCTGGCAGGACTGGGAATATCTTATTTTAAATTGTTTTGTGGTGGAGGATGATATAGTGTGAATACCAGAGGAGATGGCTTTCCAAAAGTGCACTGAGTTGAGAGACACAGACATTGACAAATGCAAAGTATTTTACTGTCTCCTTACAAAAAAAAAAAAACAAAACCCAAAACACTGTTTGCAATATGCAAGTCCTGAAAGCTGACCCAAAAATAACAATAATACACAGACCCTCTGGCCACAGAGGGAGTACTATGTGAAATATAGAGGATATAAACACTAGCACTCCTACTTGGACTAGGCAAATTGCAGAAAGATATACAGGGAACATAAAGACAGCCCCTTTCATCTTACTATTTAAAGTAATATGACAAATAAAAAGTATGCTTAAAGCTCTAGGATTTATTTGGAAAGAAAACAAGACTTAGTAAGTAGCTTTTCATCCTGCTTTAGGGCAGGAAGAAAAATTTAGGAAAGAAGGATGCACACCCTCTAAAATTTAACTTTTAAATCTCAATAAAATCTAGGGCTTCAGCTTGAGATTTTCAAGCAATGGATGTTTTCACACCCCATCAGTACAGCATGGCCCCCCCTGGTTTGGACAGGCTTGCAGCAACGTGCTAAATTCAGCTGCTCTTGTAGGGGCAGGATGGTGACAATCTAGGGAGACAAGCAGACAGCTGAGGTGTACTCCATCAGCACATGGAGGAGGCATTGCAGGCACTGGAGGAAGGACAGGAAAAGGCAGTTGTAAAGTACAAATATTTTCAGCTTTAGTTGGTCATTAACCCCTTGTGCCAGGAACACCTGATCATTCTCAGTGAAATGTACAGTATATCAACCTGGCCCTTTCACTACAAAGAGAGATCATGTGCCACTGTGAAAGTTCTCAGATTTCTCCCTTATTGCAGAACCCAGTATTTTCTGTCCTTGTTCATGGTCCTCTGTCTGAGTCATGGAGATAGGTCCAGGGCAAGCCTAAGAGGAAATCCCATGTGGAACAGATTATATGACACAAGTCTACATTTGTAGACTCTTTGAACCTCCTAATCAATACAGAATTTAGTCTGCTTATCCACTTCACTTGAAGTCCATCCTCTGGACAAGATCTGTGAACTGATTTCCCTATTCTGAACATTTTCATCCAGGAAGCAGCATCTGAAAGAACCCTTTGATTTCCATGCTGCTCTCTGCACATGTTGACTGGACAACAAAAGGAGAGTGATCAGTTCAGATAAGAAGGGACATGGACTCAGATCACAGTGAATGATTTGCAGACTTTAGTGGTCACCTACTGAAGGTGGTGGCAGGGATTTGATGGAAGAGGGAGAATAAAGAAATATCGGGCTTTGTGCTTAAGAAGGAGACAGACAGCCAGGCTGTCTCACTGACATATTACTGCCTACTTATGGCCTCCATCACACTTCTCTCTCTTCAGATTGTGCAGCCAAGCTGGGCTTCAGAAGACTTCTTAAATGTTGTAGTGCCAGAATGATTTTCCCAGTTTTCCAGACCAGGCTTGGTGTATCCTCTCACATACAGTCACACTAATCTGGTATTTTATGCCCTTACTTCAGCTCCCATGGTGTGAGAGCTGGGTGTGTTTTAATGAGCCTCAGCCTCATTAAAAGATTTCAGGAATGTGCAGGAACTGCTAAACTTCCTGCTACATGAAACATTTTCCTATGTCACTGCCCAGGAGTGGGCGAACATCTGGAGAGTGAGAGACAGTCTGCTCAATGAGGGTATTTGGCTCCTGGGCCCTGTAACAGAGGGTGGAGAAAAAGGATCCTTCTGTCTTTGGCATGGAGCAACGATGTGAGCTGACATTTCAGGGTATTTGTGCGTTCAGTAAGGGCTCTCCATGTCTGTTTCAGAGAGCCCCTTTCAGGACTTTGTCCTCAGCTGGGCTGCAAGCTTCTCACAGGAGGTGCTAGAGTCTGTGCACCATTCTCCCACGCAAGCAACCTTCCTGTGCAGTGAGAGACACAGAAGATGCCAGTTAGGATAAGTGTGTGAAGGAAATAAGCAGGCAGACAGGTATGAGTGTCTGCTCGGGGGCTTGAGGATGGACACCTGCAGGCCCAAGTAGTGTTAGAGTTGAGGACAGAGCACAGGACTGCTAAGGGTTGCATTATGGACCAAGAAAAGCTTGTGAGCTGCTGCTTCAACACATCCCTTTGTTTTCCATTGCAGCCACTCTGACTTGGCACTGGCAAAGACAGTGAGAGACAAGCTTGAGCTTTGAAGACAAGGAACACTATGGTGATTCGATCAGAGATAGTTCTAAAAATATACTCAAAAAATTACAATAAAAGAAAAACTTTACCAAGTATTCCTATACTGAAAAAACTGACTGTCAAGAGAAGAGTGTCACTGGTTCTCCCAGTGGCATTCTCAGAGAGCTGGGAAAGGGAATGAATCTAGCAGTTCTGACAGAGGGAATGGCTATAGGTGATGACAGACAATAATCCAAAGGGTCAGGGACTTTCCAGTTTCATCTGCAGTTGATTGCTAGGCAGATATTTTTCATCCCATACATAAAAATAATTGCTTAGAATATAAATCCACCTCAGGCGCCCACAGAGAGAGGGGAGGAAAGTATATGACTGAGCAAAAATGAGAATAAGGCCTCATCACTGCAAGACACCTCAGTTTGTACACTTGTCCAAAGAAGTTCTCCATGAAGACTCGACGGTAGAAGTCCCTCTAAAATTGGAGGTGGGGATCAGGGGTAGGGACAATGAATTAATCAGAGTAGTTTATCACCAGATTAAGCCTTTATATGATGCTAACCAAAATAATTGTCAATTAAACAAGAATGTTATTAATTTATTATATTTCATTATATAATGAATTGGTTGTCATTGGTGTGACTTCAGAAGGTTGCAAGTAAGAAATGCAGGCTAAAGCCAGTAATGTGCAAACTAAGGTGTATAAAGAATACATTCAAAATGCTAATCAAAGGGCTTTGAGAGGCAGGGACAAGGAAGAAAAGACAGATGAAAAAGAGATAGAATAATTCTCTGCAAATTTATGGTGTGCCCTAGAGACTAGTTACAAGAAATAAAAAAGCATCCAAGAGAGATCTATCAGGGGTAAGATGTACTGGCACTGCTTCACTGTACAGAAATAGTGAAATGCTACAAGTCATCTAGCAGACAGCTATACAAAGTTATCTACCTTCCTAGAATGAAACTGGCTGAAACAGCTCCCCACTAAGCTGCACAGGGTCTGCAGCAGTCACAGATGATCACATAATGATGTTTTACCAAAGCTGATTTTGAGCTAATTTTGGTGACAGCACCTTGGTTGTCAGCCTGAAGGCATGGTCTGTTGAGGAACACATCTGGTGCAGGTAGCTCTATTTGCAAGCTGCAGATTAACAT
>JAYDZK010000056.1:38851504-38936244 GCA_034509185.1 Euphonia xanthogaster | reverse complement strand
AGACATCTCAGGCTTTGCTATGGGAAACCTGGGGTTAAACTGCTCAGGAAACCTGGTCTGACTGTGAGTGGGGTGTGGGGCACCCGTGGGCTCACTGGAGCTGTGAAGGGGCTTCAATGCCAGACTGCCAGAAAGTCTTGTGAATGATCAGACTGGGTAGTTTCCTTAACAGGTCTACAAATTCCTGTTAGGCTTTCAGCGCACATTTGGTTTCCTGATGATCCTGTTCCTAACTGGGCCAAGTCAGTAGAATCAGAAAACCACTGCTTAACAGCAGTGCAGTGAGACACCTATCCTTTCCTTTGCCCGGGCTAAAGATGTTAAAGTCCCTGAAAAAGGAAGGAGGGCAAAGTGTCCCAAGAGCAAGGAGACCTTAGGCTAGTGCATAAGCAGGACAGCTACTAATATGGCTAGAAAACATGCAGGTAATGGATCTTGACATGCTTAAGTCCATTCTCAAGGTTTCAGTAGATATAATTTTGAGCCCATGTCCTTCCTGAACATCCTGGATAGGTATTCAGTGAGTAATAGTAGGTTTCCTCACAGAGGTATTACTGTGACTTTGTAATACCTGGCTGAAGGGGAGTTTTGCAACACCTCTGTGAAACACTGACTTTCTGGTGTTCTCTGAAGTTACAGAGCTCTCCAATACCTCTCACTGTAATTCATTTCTCAATAGAATAGTATTATTCTGTACTGTGTGAATTGCCTGAGGCTATGCAGACTGAAAATACAAGACTACCCTTTGTGCAAGAAAATACAGAAATGAAAGAAGAAATTTTTAAGACAGTTCTTTCCCTGTGAATTCTCTTCTAACAGTTTCTTGACAAACCATAACTGACCTGAATGTTGGAGATCTGAGGTGTATACATCTACTCTGGCATCATGCATAGGACTGCAATACAATGTTGAGATAGGCAAGATAACTTTAATTTAAATAGATCAGATACTGAAGTAGCATTGAGAGCAAAGTATCACCAGCTTATAAACAAACCCTTTAGTCAGGAACCACAAATCTCAGAGGAGTTTAGAATAACACTAACTAGGTAATGGACCAGTTTTGCACCTCTGTTGATTTTCTTTATTATTTTTTCATGTTACAGCCTTACGTATATTGAAAAACATGCTCACTCTTCTTCAAAAACTCCAAATAAATAAGAATACCAATTTGTATTCCTTAGAGATCCAACTTAGTTTTATAACCTTTATTTTTCAGCAGTCAGTGGAGCTACTTCAGTGCAGCTAAAGAACTCATTTTCAGGGGGTCCAATAAGTCTAAACTTTCTGCCTCCAAAGCCCCATTTTCTGATTCATTGCTATGTCATTCTCACTGAACCCTTGAAATTGTTTGCTGTAGTCTTATAGAATTACTATGTCAGGCCTGTGCCTCATGAAATCTTGTGGTCTGCAGCTGGCATAATCCAGCCATGGCTGGTACTGGCATGCCAGAGCCACTGCAGTATCAAGTTGTGCCATCCACATCAGACAGTCTCCACTGTCCAGGGTAGAGTCATACAATCATAGACCCATAGAATTGTAGAATCATGGAAGAGCTCAGGTTGGAAGCGATCTTAAAGATCATCTCATTCCAATCCTTCTACCATGGGCTCCATGCCACATGGCTTGAACACTTCCAGGGATGGGACATCCACAGCTTCTCTGGGCAACCTGTTCCAGTGGCTCATCACCCTCACATTCAAGAATTTCGTCCTAACATCTAATCTAAAGCTACTCTCTTTCAGTTTGAAGCCATTTCCCCTTGTTCTGTCACTACAGGCTCATGTTAAAATTTTCTCTCCATATTTCCTGTAGGTGCCCTTCTGGTACTAGGAGGCCACAATTAGGCCACCCCAAAGCCTTCTCTTCTCCAGCCTGAACAATGCCAATTGTGTCAGCCTTCTCTCGTAGGAGAGGTGCTCCATGCCTCTAACCATCTTGGTAAACTTGTCTGGATTCACTCCAACAGGTCCATGTCCTTCCTGTGCTGGGACCCCCGAGCTGGATGCAGCCCTGCAGGTGGGGTGTCACCAGAGCAGAGCAGAGCAGAGCAGAGAGGCAGAATCCTTTCCCTGGCCCTGCTGCCCATTTTGGATGCAAGCCAGGATATGTTTGATTTCTGCGTTGCCAGTGCACACTGCTGGGTCATGTCCAACCTCTCATCCACCAGCACTCCCAAGTCCTTCTGGGCAGGGCTGTTCTCTATCTGCTCATCCCCCAGCCTGTACTGACCCCAGATCAGCCCTTGTCACTTCATGGTTACTCCCATAACTAAGGATTTTAACTGAAAACACAGAACAAGCATGAACACTGAGAAAAAGCACATTTGATTCATTATATATAAATAGTGTCATCTGTAATAATCAGATAATGGGTATAACAATAACATTAATATCATTTGAGAAACTAATTTTTCACCCCAGCTGCGCAATTTATACTAGCTCAGTTGCTTTACTTAATTTGGCCAGGATTATAATTAATTTGTGATGTCTTAAGATGTCTGCAATGACACTGGAGTGGATATCTAGGTCAGGCCCAGTTCAGAGGGAACTTGTTCTCTAGGAACTATGAGAAAGTCACTACAGAGTCACACAGGACAACTAATGCAGCCCATGGCTTTCACAGATTGTGCTATAACTTCACTGGGGAAGATGTGAATTAATGCCTCAGTCTACTCTCCACATGTTCAGAAAAGGATGATTGATGCAGTTTTTTTATGTTCAGCTTCTTGCTCTCAGGATCACTATTGCATGTGAAAAGTGACATAAAAAGCAGCTCCACATATACTTTCCTGCTGTTGTTACAAATATCTGGGCTGAGTTGTTGTTCAAAATATCTGTGCCCCTCAGCTGGAAAAGGCTTGTCTCAGGAAATGTCTGAATACAGCCAGATAGAAACCAAAATGGGGGTGGAAATAAGGTCTGTGTGTCAAGGAACTTTTCAACTATCTTTCCTGTAGCTCATCATCCACAACCAAAAATTTAGAAAAAGGACTAGGATAATCACAGAAACTTTGTAAGGTCTATTAACAGAGAAATTCAGTCAGATCTGCTGACGTGAAACAGCTGGAGATGCTGAAGCCCTTCATAAATGGCCTCTCCTGATGAGATTTACAAGAACTCTCGATCTGCCATCATGCTGCTTGCATCTGTCACTTGCACCTGGTATGAATATCTTAGTTAGACATCATATATCACTTTTATGTGGTCCAGCAGGACAGCTGGAATTACTTCGCCTTTGTGTCAAGACCTTTAAGAGTTAAATGTGTTTTATAAGATTCATCTGTGCCATTGCTAGCATTGTTTAGTGTTGGATTCTCCTAAAGCGACAGTAGGTCTGAAAGAGTCTCATCTGCTGGCGACGCTCAGCTCTCACAGCTAGTATTGTAAAATTATCTGTGTTTCTTTCCTCCCTTTTACAGGCTGTCATGTACAGAGATGGTTTGAGGAAGGGAGGTCCTCTGGGGACCTATTTCAGCCATTATCTGAAGCTTGTATTTTGATTTAAGCATTTTATATGCCTCTCTTTGTGGACCACCTGCATTTCAGAAAAGGCTATTCCTTTACAGATGTTGGGATAGATGAGCATAAGACCTGAGGTTTCCATTATTTCTCTCTTTGTTCTAATGCTACTGTCACCACAAATAGTGCTTTTATCATATGCCAGTACCCCGAAGCCACAAATGCTCTTTGTTTTAAAACCACAGCTCAGCCTGTGTCAGCTTGGTCCCCTTCCTCAGCAAAAGCTTTGTCTCCTAATGGCTCTCCAGGTCCACATGGAAGTCAGGAGACTTCCACTGTGCCTCCACTCAGGTATGATCCAAAAGAGAGCTGAACAGACTGGAGCAGTTGCATAACCAAGATAAGTAGTTATCACTACCAGGGCAACTTTCTGCAAATCAAATGGAACACAATTATCAGTGTGGCACAAGATTTGGACCTCTCTATTACAGATGTTCTCCACAAACAGACTGTCCAACTTTTTATATGGAACTGCCCACTTTAATTTAAGCACATTTAAAATGGAAGAGCTTTAATTTCCATGTGTGAAAGGTATACTAGAAAGGTATTTCTAGTTCCTGCTATAAAGGTAGTTCTAGCTCCTCACTGAAGTTATTTGCTGCAAGGCGTGATACAACTGTTTTTTAGTACTCAATGCAGATAGACAAAAAAACAACTTTTACAAGTATATAGCAAGTCTCCCAGTCTATGATTTTGGAAGTGTGTCATTACCATGATTCACTCCCTAGATTTATGAAGCACTTACTGTTTAATGTAACAAAATAATCGGGCATGTCATTTGCAATTGCATAATCAATACAATTATCTATAAAGCAAAAACTGGATCTAAATCATCTGCCCATTTCTCTACTTTCCTTTTAAAGTTATATTTCACCTGTAATATTTACAATCCCTGCAAAAACTACTATTGAATTTCTTTATCTAGAATTATTATAAGATGAATAATTTTTTTCTGTAATGCGCTACATATTAGGTCAAAGTCTAATAGCAAAATATTAAAGACATTATTCTTTCAGGTGAATAATGACCTTATCATGTTCCCTTTTCCCATATTCATAGGCCCTTAATATTACTCCTTTAAATTTATGTTCCTTCAAAGTAAATTCCTGATTCAGTCCTCCAGATAGTATTATAACCCAGTCTGTGACAATTAAATGCTGAATTTTTCCTCTCATATTAAGGTTCTTCTCCTATTGTTTCCCAGGCTGAATTATTTCCATGTGTCCTTTTCCCTTGCACACTAGCTTAGTGAAGTCTGAAAAGGATTTAGTGGGTACCTTTGTTTCTCTCAGGCCTTGTTGTAGCTTTCCTTGTTCTTTCTGTTTTATCTTCTCACTGTCTTTCATGGGCATGCATTCAGGTATAATTTTTATTCACTCAGTGAATCCTTTATTTTGCCAGGGGAAACGTAAAGAAGAGTTTGTGTCAATGAGAATACGATGCCGGGTGAAAATGCAGCGCAGGGCAAACAGAATGGGAGGAAGGGGAGACTGAAGAAAGGCAGCTGGAAGCACAGGAGAGCTTGTGGAGGGGTCAGTGCTCCATGAAGGTGATGGTACACGATGGTGGGCCAAGGCAGAGCAAGCATGACCAGAAGGGGCAAATGTGGCTAAGGCTTGCTGGCTCCTGCTGCTCCAGAAAAAAAAGTGGCAGTGGTTGAAAAGAGCTCAAGGAAAACAAGCCCAAGGATAGCTGGAGGGTGTGGGGAGAGGGAAGAGTGATGACAGTGGGTGCGAAAATCTCTTAAAGCTCTTGGCTCTGGAAGGGCCTGACTAACCCCTTCCATCTTCCCACTCACATGGGCTGAACCTGGCTTTCCCTCCCAGCTGGCCTTTTCCATTGGCTAGGACTTTTACTGAGATGAGCAGTTTGCGGCTTATGCATTTTCAGGAGTAATTTAAATTTAATCTTCAAGATGTCTCTCCCTCATTTCTCTCCGAAGAACATCCATGAAAGAGTGAACAAATTCTTTGATGTACATTTCCTTAGGAAATCTACTCATCTCACAGTCAACATCAAAGGAAAACTTCCATAAAAATACCAATGTCAGTGTAATGAACCCCAACAAAAATGTATTGAATAAGATATCTTGGGCCACAGGTGAATTGAAAGAGGAAAAAGAGAGGGAGATGTGATAAAGCACTCAAGCATCCATAGAAAATATGTGCAGCTTTAGAACTCGCATGCAATAAGTCTTCAAAACAGGGATATTGTTCAGCTTTACTGAGCACTTCCAGAGCATTTGGAAATGAAACATGATGAAACAGCAAGGAGGGAGAGGTATCCATGCGCAGTACAGTTATAAACCTGACAGATCACTGTGGTGTTGAGAAAAGGAAAAGAAGTCAAAGAAAGAACAATTTTTTTTCAAAGATATACTCTCTTAAACTACCCATGGCAGGTTAGAAGCATTGGAAAAAAGTAATGCAGTAAGGCTATTTTCATGTCCAGGATATTGTGGTAACCTGCAAGTTTATCTGGTGACTGACACAAGCTGTAGAAAAAGAGAAAATGCATGACCCTGGAAAACCTATTGAGGAAACATTAGCAGTGAAAATTAAACATTAGCAATGAAAATTAAAAGCAATTAGCATGACAATATGCTTCATTTGAATAAAATAAAAGATATTCACATACTGGAAAAGCTAATAAAAGTGGGCCAGCTGTGAAACTATTCTTTCCAGTCACCTGGCTTTCCAGCGTGTCACTCTGAACTTCTTCAGAAAGTATATATAGCAATTTTTACATCCTTCTATGGAAAGGTGAAAAATTATTAACAGGGTCATTTCTGAAATGCAGCTATATGAAATCAGTTTGTGGAGATCAAACAAAGGAGACAGAAGCACAGTTACTGACAAATTGAAAATATTTTGCATAAAGCTGTATTTGAAAAATATACAGAACCTATTACATGAGCAAATTATCCCTTAAATTGTATCAGGTGAATAAAGCAGTGTATCAGTCTCTTTTCCCTGACCACACCTCTTCTAGATCTTCATCACTCAAAGTACTGTAGGTATCTCAACTGATGTAAGTTTTGCACACTATAAATCTCAATAGTGTAAAACTTCTCTATGTAGCCACTGTAAATAATAACCAAAACAAGCAAGAGTAATATGAATAATAACTATAAATAAATTAACCTTTTAAACTTGGATAGTATTTTGCATTTGACAGAGATAAGAAAAATAGAGAAATAATGACTTTATGAGCTGAGTAGAAGTGATCACTTATTAAAGGAACACTTTTAACAGGTCTTGCTGAACTAGGTAAGCCTGGCAAAATTTAAGAAAAAGCATATTTTCCCAAACCCTCAGAAATTTGTTAAAAATGTTAAAAATGCTTTCTACAAAACATCTATAGTTTGTTATCAAAATTATTTCAAAGTGATGCATTCTCTGAAGCTTTTCTCAATATTTTAGCTTTTCTCAATATTTAAGGCCCCTTATCTATGATTTCAGCTAGAGGATAAGAGCTCTCCTGTATGCAGTTTTCCTGCCACAGAAACTCAATGATGAAAAGTCAATGATGGCAGGGAAGTTAGCTCTGTTGTGTCAGAAAAGATTAAAATGTGAAAAGCATAACTATCCTGAAGTCTTTTGAAATCTGTGTCTCTCTTACATTTCTCTTCACTACTGCCAGGAGATAATTCCTCACTGAGAAGCTGGTTTTGGCATGAGATTCAAATTATACATTGGTTCATGCTTTTTAGGGCTCACACTAAATGCAGTGTGCCTTCTCTTAGAGTGATGCTGATGGGAAATTTGTGTAAAAATCTGACTTCTGGAAAGGATTGTATTCCAGCATTAGAGCATTTCTTGCAGGTTCATCCACTGCCTACAAGGAAAATGCTTTTACTAAATGCTGGCTCTTTGGACAGTGAGGCTTCCTGGTGGTGGAGTCACCTTTTTTATAGGCACACCATATGGACTGCTAAGAGGGAAAAGGCTCCTTCCACACCCAGTGAAAAGGATCTTTTTTTAATGACCTGTCTCCAAAGTGCCATGAAGGGACTTAGATTCATAGGATTTCAGGACCAAAAAGAAAACTTCAGAGTTATATAGACAAGTTTCCTTTAGATCTTAAATTTCATGTGCTTCTTCCTGGGTCAAACCAAGTAAATGCAGCTTAATAAAAGCATAGGACACCATTTTCTCTTGTGTTTACTACTTCCATTTTCCTGTGGCTTACCTCAGACCAAAAGAACCACAGAACAGCAGTGGATTTCCCTATGAATCTTGCCTCCCTTTTCTAACTGGAAGAAAAGTGATGAAGAGACAGCTGCATTGAAAATGACAGGGGAAGAGATGATAATCTTTTAAGCATGGTTTAAGGAAGTACCTCTAATTCTGCTCACAGACTTGACTAGCACTAAACCTACCTATGTGAATCTGAATTAAAGCAAAGTAAGTCCAGGGACTTCATGGAGCTCTTCCACAACACAAGGTATTTGCTTTCTATTTCATTTTGCAGAAGTGCTTTATAGTACCAATCAAAAAGTATGTTCCATAGAAATGGACATGGAAGAAACCTCAGACAAAATCAAGATCAGTTGACAACAAAGATGCAATTCAAAGGTACAATCAAGAAGTACTTGAAAAAATAACCACTATTTAAAAGTAGTGAACTAAGCCCCTTTCTCATCTAATGCACTTATTTAGTGTTATCAAGATTACATTTTTTTTTCCCAATTACTAATGAACTGTAAGGGTTACAGCACTAGATTATTTTGCTTGCCTTGGGTATCTAGATCTTACAGATACTTCTCTAGGATATTTGCACCAGGAAAACAAATTCATTCTGGATCCAGATATTTCTTTATAAGCTGTAGCCGCTAGCAAGGAACACACTATTACTCAGTTTTGCTCAGAAGGTGTTTTTCTCTCTTGTCTTCCAGTATTCCCTCTGAGCTCTGTAGTTGTAACTATTTCATCTTGAGATTTGGCCTTTGACTGATTCTTTGGTATTTCTTATATCTCTTTCTTCCCTTTTCCTCTCATCACAAAGACACAGGCAGACAAAATATGATAAACATATATATAGAGTTGTCCTGTGTCTTCCCCCTCTTTCCCTTGCCTTGCCACAATTCTTAAATTCATGCTTCCCTAGACCTGCCCAAAATAGTTTTCCATTGCTCCTTCTTTTGTTAGAGGAAAAAAGAGGCAATTGTTGGGCCTCTCATTTACTCAGAAGAAGATGTGGTTTTCCTTTTTGAAGGTCTCAGAACAGCAATGTGCTGCCCAGCAACCCTCAGTGCTGAATGTATTGCTTTACTTCTGCAAGTTAACTGTAACTTCAGGAATCTTTACTGCATCATGAATTTTGTCTGATGCTAATTTATTGAAGTTATTAAGAAAATGGATTATTTAAATAAACCTTGTTATGGATTTCAAAAAAATACATTTAATCTTACGGTAAAAGCTGATTTAAGACAGAAATAATGTGGTAATAGTAAGATGAAGATATTTCAGTTTAAAAGAACTAGAAACCACCATGTCCTTATCTTATGTAAATGTTACATTGTGAAAATCCTCTCAGGCTTAGTATGACTTAGCCTGTGTAACATTTCAGCTGTTATATTTCAACTGCAATAACAAGAAAAGTGTAATCTTAACAGATCTTATCAAATAACCACAATCCTTCCACACTCAAGGACAAAATAACTCCTTATGAAGGCTATGTACTCTGTATGTAAGGGTTCTTCTGGGGTTTGGGACTTCTGCCTTCCCTTTTCTTCCCTTTCTGAAGGAACAACAAAAGTATTTGCTAAAAAATGGCTCAGTCTAAGTTCCTGGGAGCTTAAGAACACTGTCTCCTTGTGGATTACAGCTGGCAGCTGTAAGGTGTAAAGTTTTACAATTTACAGTGCTGGAATTTTTTCTTCATTTTATTCTCCACCACTCAGACCCCTTTAGTTTTCTTGGAGAGCTGTGAAACTTTAGATTACTAGTTAAATAGAATGTTCTGCCTGCAAATATTATAATGTATATATGGACCAGAGGGAATGTATAGTAAGTGAATGCAAAATACATTAATCATGTCTAGTTTGGGGAGAAAGGGTGAAACTACAGGAAATTTTAAGCAGTTACAAGAACTGTCGTAAGATGAAAGATCATTTTAAATGTGAATTAATCTTTTTCTCTCTTTATAGAGAAATTTTGCTACAGTCAGTGTAGAACTAGCATACACCTTTTAACAGAATGGACATATTTCTCCATTAAGTTATTTAGACTGAACTCGGATATCTTTGGAAATGAGTTCTGTAATATTTTACAATACTAATTTTATCAGACTGAGTAATTTAATTTCTGTGGCATTCTACTGCATTTGTCCCATTGGATAATTTATCATTATGTTTTTTAATTATTGTTTACAACAGCTGGACCACATCATCCCCTTCAGTGCTACAATCCTCAAAAGAGTTTTAGAAGACAACTTTGTGAGGACTTCTTTGGAGAGAGATGCAGGCTCCAGTTTTCGTCAGTCAAAAAAAGAGCCCCAGTTTTCTTCAGTCAGAAAATGCACTGAACTATTAATTTTTTCAAATTGTTAAGCAGATGTCTATGTCTATCCCTGCTTGCTTTGGCCTCAGGCAAGACTTCTGGCTTATGGGCAAAGTTGCTGTACTGTACCTGCACTGTATGGGGGATTTCCTCTGGCTCTGCCTGACCCTAACAAAACCCCAAAGAGGCAGAGAAGAAATAATAATACCAGGACCCTGAAGCACTTGTGGCTAGAATGGATGTTTGCCATATCCCTAGGCCCCATCCCATCCACTTCTCCTTTAGCCTGTCCAGTTTTTCTTTAATTGCCATCCAGGAATTATGTCTCCTCCTGTCTATCCTGCCAGCAAAAGAGTGTGCAGTACAACCCACTACATAAAGATCATCTGAGTGGAGATGCCATGTGCATACAGTAGGTATCCAGTCAGGGTATTTCAGTGGAAAAACAGACACACCCTTCTTATTTTAGGAGACATACCACCAGCTATTTCTGCAAGTCTAAACTGATGGTTAACAGACTGTGCTGATCCAGCTTTACCTTCCTTTAAAGGAATGTTCCAGTGAGGTACAATTTGGAGTTACTGAAATGGCCAAAGAAAAGCCACTGAAAACAGAAGTTCAGAGAGAGTGAAACAAAACCATTATCAGTCATTAGGTTTTGCACCCCTCTGTTCTCAGACATAAAATAGATACAAAACAGCCACTGTCTTTGATAAAACACTTCACTCACAAACCATTTTTAAAATATCTTTCATAAATTAGCTGTGGCTTCACATCTCAAATTTAATCTGTGTCTCTGCAACTGCTTCCTCAAGGCTCCTCACTGTCACATGCTTGGTCTCTCTCTCTTCTTCAGCCTGACTGCTGTGCTTCTGCACCAGTCTCAGAACACAACATAACCTATGGATAAAATTTCAGCTGCATTTGCCATTTTGTCATCTTTATGAGATGAAGCAAGACCTTGACTTTGGTTTAAAACTCACTCTTCTTTCATCTTATGCTCATTTGAAAAACAAATGGAGAAGCCTCTTCAATCAAAGAATTACAAGAGACTACATACAAAATGCTTCACTCCAGTATTTTCAGAAAACTTAACACTTACTTAGACAACTTTGTGTTAGCAACATTTTCATGGCTATTGCATTTGAATTATTGAGTTCCCCCTTTTAAATGAAATCAGTTTACCCTATATTTTGTAGATATATTAAAGTCCTATGGATATTGTTGTCCTTAGTCTGAGAACATTCCTTCTATAGACTATCCATAAAAATGCCCAATTGCAGCTGAGTACACTGTGGTATCAGCAAGAAGCTGTGCACTGTTAGGAAGGCAAAAATTCATTAAGATAAGTCATACATTTTAAACTTTGTAAGCATATGTGCTCGCAAACACAGCTTACCCTCTTTTTCACCAGCTGGACATCTGTAGTTAGCATCATGGTCGTTCATACATTATTTGTAATTGTGCTCAGCATGGCGCTTGAGCTTTGCTTCAGAGCTAAAATGAACACATTTGGATTTCACTTTATTATTAATGTCTTTTAAAGGGCACACACAGATCAGACGTTTTGCAATTTCTCTCAGAGGCACTGGACAAATTACAGGGACTAGCATAGGATGATTAGTTGAGCAGGACAGTTTGCAAAAAGGTTTCCAATTCATGGCAAGCATCTTGAAATGGCTATTAATTACAAACACTTTAATGTTTGTATTCTTTTCCCAGAAGTCAATTATTGCTGCAGCATTTACAGCGTTCCTCCCACCATATGGGGCCATTTGCTGACTAGTACTCCTTCAGAGTTTCAGATCAATTCGAGCCAATGTTATGTGAATTGGTGCTCAGCCCACTTCCCAGCCAAAGTTTGGAGGCAGGTGGAGCTTGATGTGTGGTGACCTCTGCTTCCTGTGCACTGCTATAGTCATACAAGGTTTAAGAGCAGCACAGCACTGCAACAAATGTAAGTATTTCATGGAGAAAGCACAGAATACTTTTTCTGCAATGTTAGCTTGGACTACTTTGGGAAGGTTTCAGATGACCAGCTGCACAATAAACCACTTGAGTCTAGAAAAAACAGTGTCTATCAAAGAGGGTGTGCCTCCTTCACAGATTTATAACAGTGTTGGAACATTTCAGCTGAAATGCTGTCCAGTGTAACTCCAGGTGTTTGGCCACATCTGTTGTTTACCCAGACGAAAATTGTGCATATTGAATAAAATATACTATTTGTAATTTCATTTTGTGAAAAAAACCTTCATTATTAATTTCTAAATTATAAATTCCAAGATTTAGCATGCAATAAGGTATAGAAGCATGCTAGAAAGTATTTTCTCTGTGCAAAATGGTATCAACAGCTTACCAGCAACCCATAGATTCTCCACAAAACCCTCATTCTCACTTCCCAATATTATCACAGAAAGAAAATTGTATCAGTACAAAATTATGACACCAAGGACAAGATCCATGACTTGCACTCAGATATGTTTTGTTGCAACTTTCTGACTCTACTCAAAATCTGAAATGACAGATGATTTAGAAGATGGGAATACCTGAGTCAATATAAACAGTGCTACCATTTCACTCTCTTTCTGGAACAGATGACTTTTCCAGGCTACCTTTCTTTTTCCTTGTCCAGTTAGTAAGGTTATTTATATCCTTTCCCAGAAGTTATGACAGCACCCATTGCTGAGTGAGATTCAGTAGCTGGGACTGTGATATTTGCCTAGGACAGCTCGATAGATTCAAGATTAAAACATCTGACATGCTGCATCTCTTCTAGGCACATTTTATGTCATGCAAGGCCTGAACGAAGTCATTTGGTGTTACTAGAGCCCCACAAAATAAGAGGAATTTAATAATATTCTGTTCAGGACAAAATATTTGAAAGAATTGATGTTGCCTTTACATTCCCATTTTGCAGCTTTATTCTTCTACATGTTCCTCTTCCCTTTTTAAGTGATAAAAACAAAAATCAAAGGACAGGAAAGAAGAGAGAAAAAATAAGTTTGTTTCTAAATCCTGAAACTCTCTCATGGCTAAGAGATTAGGGTTCATGAACAATTCCACAGCTTAATTGCAGGTTAGTCCTTCATCTGTGCATTAACTCTACCCTGTTTCATCCAGTATAAAATAATCCTCAAAGATTACAACAAGGGCACTTGAAGATTATTGTAGGATGCCAAAGGAGATTTCAGATATGCAATGCCTCTAAAGAGCTAGTAAATGGTACCTAGGACAGAACTGCATCCCCAAGATTATTCCATGCTGCAGCCAAAGTATCCTTGCGGACCTCTGAGTTTGTTTGGCTTGGTTTTGTTTTCTGAAAAAAGAAAACGATCGCAGCAGGGAAGAGGTCAGGAACATTTCCTTTAAAGGACGTGTAAGGAGGCTTTAGTGGAAAAAGGAGTGGTTTCTCAGCACACTTTTCTGCCCACAGACTGGGCACACACAGGGCATGTGAGAGGTACAGGGTGTCTTTCATTGCACTAAACAGTTTAGTTGCTGTTTTGCACTGGGTGATTGGAGGTTTGCACAGAGTAGCCTTTATATTGCACTGAATAGTTTATGTTATAACACATGGTTTGTTCTTCCCCTCTCTTATCACATGGTTTTTCCCTCTCCCCAATACTCCCCAGTGGTCTTTCCCCTGGTCAGTCCCTCCCCTCACCACTCCTCACTTGTATCCCATTGGCTGTGCTCCTATTCCTCTGCCCCCCCCACCATTCCCCGGATATAAAGAACCCTAGAAACAGCTGGCTGGCCTCTTGGTCCATGTGGGTTTTTCCATCTGGTAGTTCTCCTGGGGATAAAGAGAGGACATTCATTCTCACGTGGAGAAGAGCGCTTCTGGTCTTTTGCCTTTCGTCCATGTGAGACCGTGTGGGCTGGGGTCCATAGCTAGCTGGATTGGACCTGAACAGCCCACCCAGACACGGAGTCTACACGGGGGAAAGGAGGAAATTGCCTGTGAGGGCTGCCATCCTGGGGTACAGACATGGCGCCATTTTCCCTTTGCTTTTCCAGCCATGGGGGCCGCCATTTTGTGGGTAGGGCCAGCCGCCATTTTCCCTTGGTCTCCCTGTGTGCCGCCCGCAGCGGGAGCCGCCATCTCGGGAGGGGACAGTACCCCAACAAGTTGGGTGTCACTTTGTTCTCAGGGAGTTCCTGAGATTTAGCAATTTTGTATCTAGATATTATTTACTGCCATTTTTTGCCAGTCGCAGTTTTGCTTGTTAGTAAACTGTTTGGTTGTGGGTTTGTGGGTTTTTTTTCTACTTTTATCTGCTGGTATCTGTTCCTTATTGGTGGAAGAGGACTGGTTGGAACTAAGGGGAGATAACTCGTTTTAGAGTGTCCATCTCTTGAAATTGTCTTAAACCAAGACACATTGTTATTGCCTCTTTCTTTCAGAATATGAGTCAAGATCCTTCAGGGCTTTCCATGAAGCATTGTAGAAGTTAGTGCAAAAGCACTGCTCTAAGACACTGCATTTGCTTTAGATTGATAGTCTGCACTGAGATCAGGAAAAAATCCCAGTAATATCCAATAATGAAATGCCCCATAATACCAGTGTTCATAGTTATATAAGATTTTTTAAAGATAATTTTAAGTCACTTTTAAAATTAAATTACTTTAAAAACAAAAAATAAAAAAAAAATAACCAAGACTGTTCCTATTAAGCATCCCATTCAGACTTTCTCATGCCTGCTACTGTTTAGGCAATGAATATTCAGGAATATAAACATGATTTGTAACATCTGTATACCAGTGGTAGAATGTTAGCAAGGCATTTACACTCCTTTGTTTGGGATAGATGCATTTATACAAAAAGAGAAAGTTTCCCTTGTGATCTTCTCCAGAGATGATTTCACACTCCAAAGTCTGGCTTTAAAAATTTTCTAATGTCTATCATATGACTCTGCAGGAGCAGAAATGGAAGCAGAGATTTTCTCAGCCCACAGCCAAACCTTTCTACCTTGCCAGAAGACAAAAAATAAGTTTAATTTGTGAAACCATTTTACAGCCTCTCTTCTGAAAAAAAAACAACCCAAAACACAAGTGAACTATATCTGGGTTTGTTGGTACATAAAAAATTCCATTTTCTCAGTTAAAATTCCCCTACTCCATGGCACTTCTTTACTATCCCACTTAAGTTAGATGAGGTGACATGCCTTAGCACATGAGAAAGTCACTAATTTACTCAACCACTCATCCCTTAACAATCACTTGCCATCATGTGAAGACTGTTATTTCAGATTTCCACTCTTTGTTTTTGTTCTTTTAAAATTAACTCAAAATTGTGAGTTTAAATGACCATTTAAAATTAATGTCTACCATTTTGTGCCTGGTCCCACAGGTTTTAATGTACATTTTCAGTTAAATTGAGAATTTACCTAAGTGGAAAGTTCCTCAAGGCAGAAATCTAATCTAAACCAATTAGTTAACTATAGCTAGGAAGGGTAATATCACACTTCCTGGTGTGAGGTGTGCTCAGTGATGAACACTAATAAAGACTAAGAAAACAACCATCTGTGACCTGATCACACTATCTTTCTGGGCATCTAGTCACAGCTAAACCTCTTACAAAGATTTATTAGCTAGATAGTATCATTACCAGACTTGGGTGTGCATCTTCATATCTGAACATCTCATCTGCTGATGAATTAGCTAGAGCTACCGTTCTTGAACAGCAGAACAGCATCTCGCTCAGTGGCTTCAACACACTTTCTTACCTTCTGGTCACTTTGTTTCTCTGCACTGTTTGCATGTAAGAGCATAAATAATTTTGATAATTATTTTCCTCCAACTCACCACTTCCAAATTTTTCTCTTCCTGAGTCTCAGGCTCCTACTCTGTATAGCATTCTTTACATGTAGGTCACTGTGCACTTAGAAAGAAGCTCTAATTTGTCTATTGACTTTTAGCAGTTCAATCACTAACATGGAGTTGGTAATTACTCATCACTCACAGCTGGCAGTCTTTCTTGATTCAGAAGTGAGAGGGAATTCACAAATTCAGGATTCATGGAAACTGAAATGAACAAAGTTATAAAATACTCTTGACAGAAGGCACAGGATTGCAGAATAGTGAAACCATTTTTATCACTTGACAGTTTAGAATGAAATATAGTCTGTGATACCCCAAAAGGCTTCTGTGAGGGACTTTAAACTTTTACTGCAAATGCATGTTCAGATGAAAAGCAGTCTTCCTGTGATTGTTTTCTTTGATATTTTTAACCAAACTGCTGTGTGTAATTGTGGTCCACTCTGTGATTCTGCAGTCAGCACATCCAATAGATTATCCAGTTCCTTTGGAAACAGAATTCTTTATTAAGCACTAATCTTTAATTGGATCTGAAGCATTTCTCTTCTAGGATGAGAGCTGTTGCCAGTGTGCTGAAAAATGCCATTAAAAATTTCCTCTGTCATATTCCTAAATCTTAATCTGAGTAATTGTCACAGTCAGACTTCTCAATCAGCACGAAAACAGTCCATCTCAGCCTTTGTA
Source organism: Euphonia xanthogaster (assembly GCA_034509185.1). Lineage (NCBI taxonomy): Eukaryota > Metazoa > Chordata > Aves > Passeriformes > Fringillidae > Euphonia > Euphonia xanthogaster. The sequence continues at coordinate 38,919,719 of JAYDZK010000056.1, read as the reverse complement.
TAGATAAAATACATAGGCTTGAGAGAATATTATATGTCCTTTCCCAGTCCTTAAGTGTTTCTACAGACAAAATACAGATTCTTTGCTAAAACTACATGGTATGAACAGTCAAATGGCTTCAGTTATCCTATTATGTCCACATTTCAGATTGACTCAAACCTTCTCTTCTGGAAAGCCTGTAAGAGAAAGATTAATGGCAAATAGAAAGCTTTAGAAAACACGGACATCTGGAAGTAAAGATATCATAGTGGTGTAAGCCACCGTGGAATAAAACATTTGTTTAATTCAACCTTTAGTCTCTAAAGCCAGTCAATATGGAAGGAGAGCCAACAATTTAACAGCACACAGTTGTTTACGTAAGGTCTGCTGTGCAAGAGGCATCCAATTTTTTGCAAAACCAGCAGGTGCTGGGTGTGCTGAACTGTCAGAGCACCCAGTTCCAAGAGTAAATACGTGTCGTGACTCACGTAATCTCTGAACCCCTTCTGGCTGGCTGATGACCTTTGTCACCTCCATTAGCCCCTTCTTGCTCAGCCTCTTGCAGTAATGAAGGGTCAGAGAGGTGCAGGGAGGAAACCAGCAGCAGTGACTTCATAGGGATGGTCCATATCTACTCCCTACTGCTGCCCAACACAAATCCTAGGGCATGTCTCAGCTGGATGTGCAGCTGCTGCACTATGGGAATAGCTGGCACAAAAATTCAAGTGTGAATATGCGAGAGTCTTATAAAAAGTCACTAGCTTTGAATATGATGAACTATTTTGCTGGTGATTTTTACATTGTGCTGATTTTAATTTCCTACTCAGCAGGTTGAAATATTTTCTTCCAGACTGTCTTTTTCCTTAATCGTATAAGTCTGTTTCTAATTGAAGCTGATATTAAAATTAAGTAGTTACTTTTCCTAATGTAATTTCCTGTAGTGCATTAGAAGGCTCAAACATCTTTTCTTGCTCAGTAGCATTGTCAATAGGTAACATAACTACAAGTACAGTATTTTTTAGCATCCTGATGTGCAAGCAGTATTGCACCATGGGTAAAATATCCAAACTAATTTGCATTGTGTGATCCTTCAGTGAAGAACAGAGGTTCAGTTTAGTATTTTGTAGACTTTCTAAAAATGAAAAGACTTTATCTAGTAGATGGCCTGGTAATAGAAAGTACCTTAGAACATCAATAAATTACACTGATGAGCAGAATCTTGTCAGCTACTGAATTTAACACATTTAAATACAATTTAACTGTGTCTATAGGCAAGGTTTGAGAGAGCAACAGTGATTTACCACATACTGTTCACAAGTCTATAGTACAGTGAGTCCCCTCCATTTTATTCAAGTCAATATACGTCAAGATTATTTTGCTCTTTTGCAGAGCTGAATGATAAGATCAAGGATAATTCCATGAGGAAAGAAAATTAACTGTTCTATAAAAATGATACAGGAGTTTTCAAGAGGACTTGCATCTTCACTATAATCTCTTTGATTTGGAGATGTTCCTAAAAAATAAAACTCTCTTTATTTACTTTTAGAGAAATCAAAACATCCCATTCCTAAGGCCAAAGGGTGAGGAACAGAAACTCATTTAGCCATTGCTACTGAGCACTGTAAAATTATGGATCAAATGATGACGGCCATTCTAACATCTTCATAAGAAACAAACAGAAAGGAAGCTGTGGAGCAACTATGGAACATAGCTGATAAGAGATACCAAAGATCTCTTTGCAAGGCACCCTTAAGTATATGACAGAACTAGAGCAGAGTCTATTTCATTTTTAGAGGAAGACTGAGCAACTAGAATTGTCCAAGCTTTCCTTTTGCAAAAGATATCTGTCACACAAATAATCATTTGTATTTGTATGAAATTCTACATCAGCTGGGGACTGCCAGGTCCAGTCTCATAAAGCCAATGGTGAGCTTATGATTAATGAAGCTAAACAGTATTCAGGGTGGAAAGAAAAAAAAGAGGGGAAAAAAAGAGGAAGGATGCAACAAAATTACATGGGGGGAACACTGGATAGCCATCAATTTTCTAGTTTGAAATTTTGCAACAGAAGCTAGCAAATTTTCAATGTGAGCATAAGAGCGCAATGTAGGCATAAAAGCTCATTTTCTGTGTTCAAAATCCTGCCAGCTGATTTGACATTTTTTCTCTTATTAATTTAATTAGAAAGGCATAAAAGTTAACTACTAATAGCAATCAAGTAGTTTAGCATCCTATTGAACTTGTACTTTATCTGACAGAATCAGATTTTTCTTTGTTCAAGAATCATGTTTCATTCCAGGATATAAAAGAAGAAGCAACTGGCAAAACAATAACAAGGTTCAAACTGTTTTAAGAAAGACTGCAAAAGATTTGTTATTTTACGTTGAGCAAAAGCAGGTTTCTCAAAAGCATTGAAAATTCCAGCAAATGAAACCCAGGTATCGTGCACACTGAAAAGAATGTATCATAACTTACACCTCTTGGTCATTGCACGTTTCAAATCATACACGGACCCATGTAGAATATCTGAGAGACCAATGCAACTTATTCCTAAGACTTCATGTAAAAGACTGCATATTTCTAGAGTGGTTAAATTATAAAATATCTCACTGTTACCCATCATTTTGAGAAACAGTACTAGAAGGAATAGGATACATTTCCATTTTAAAGGCTCAGGAGACTTTTTCATTGTTACTTTGAAGAAAGGACAGTCCTTACCCTCACAGCCAGACTCTGAGACTCTCTTCTGGTGTTAAGCAGAAAAGTCTTGTTTTGGAAGGCAGTCAAAAGTGCAGTTGATAAATCAGATAATTTCATGATATAAGCAAGATCTCAGCAGAAATGTTATTGCCCATAACATCATCTCTGCTGAGTAAAAAGTCTGGTTTAATCTCCTTACACGGACACAGTAAGTAGATTCTCACCCACACAAATATGTTTCTCATAGAAGATCAGCTGAGCCTGCTGTAAACTAGATAAAGTAATGAATACATTTAGGATTTATTTTTAAACTTCCTCTTGCTTCATTCCCTTTCTCATCTGTAGCATTTCTATCTGCATGAAAGTCTTCCACCTTTTTTCTAGAGCTATTCTTGAGCTTTGTCTTCTCAGAAGTGCTTATATCACATGCTAATTGGCTTAATTAACTACAAGTCATAGCTCCTACAAAAGCATTTCCTATCTAGTCAATGTGACCATTAAAAAGTGATTTGCATTACATTTGGAGCAGCAGATGCTTAGCTTCTGAAAGGGGCTAATGAAGCATGTGTTCTGGGCACACAAATCAGGTACTAGAGGTATAGAAAGCAGTACACAATTCCTTTGCAAAAGCAATTTAAAAGACTTTAACTAGTGGTTTTCCAATAAAACCTGACTCTTTTTTTTTTTTTTTTTGAAATGATAAAATAATTAAGAGAAATGAAGAACATAATTTCAAGCAATGTAACAATTATAAGAAAAAACAGTCTTTTTTAATCGTCATTCACAAAAGTGATTCCACATATAGTAGGTCAGGAACTTGTTCTGTAAATTGTAATTTGAAAATAGAATTTGGAAGGGAAAGTGCAGTGATCAGGTGTTGCTTATGACCTGAAGAGACAAACCTTCATAAACACAGGGCTGTGCTCTTACAACCAGTAGCAATGTGGCACTGCAGACACCAGAAAAGGATGCTGTTCCAGGTGAAATTTAGGTCACATGTAAGTGCCAATGTACAAAAATATAATCCTGTGAATTTCTGCGCAGCTGCTAACAGAGCTTGGATTTGCTTAAACTCTGTAGGCACTCTTGTTTTCATCACAGACTTTCCATTGATATCTGTAGCTCCTACTCCTGGCATTTGCACATGTAATTCTTGTTGGCAGGGCTAAGCCATGCTGTCTGCGCCTGGTGCTCTATCTAATTTAGGACTGGAGGGATGGAATTGGGAGCCCCTGCCAAGGCTGTTGCACAGGTTTGGGAGACGTTCTCAGAGCACACCTGAAATGCCTGCAGTCCACACAGCACACAGGTGAAGCAAGCAGTCCCTTCAGAATATGGCCAGGAGAATCAGGTGTTTAATTGTTTCCCTTTTCCCTTCTCTTTCTGCTCCAGTTGTGATCTCAGCAGCCCAAGAGATGTGAGGAAGGCCAGACTGTATCCCCACCACCTGCTCTGTTCTGGCAACTTGCATGACAAATGGAGACTGCTACATCTTCTTCATCTTAACTTTTGTCTGACTTACTTTAGAGTTCATCCTGCTTAGGGGCTGACCCTCAGAGGTCCCTTCCAGCCTAAGTTATTATGTGATTATAACACAATAACACCTGCTACTCATATTTTAAAAACCAGCAGTAGTCCTTGCTAATTTTCTGCAAGAAAAACTGTAGACCTTTTTTTTTTTGGGAATTCTACAATGAATAAGGGAGTAGGTATGAATAATAAGAAAGACTAAGGAAAGTAAATCCTGTCTGCGGAGTTTTTCACACTGGTGAGATGCAGATGGTTTACTATGCATATAGATGCTTGATTCTGCCATCCCTTACTACTACTTAGTAGTACTCAGATCTCCTGGGTGCCTAAAATTTCAGTCCCTAAAATTCAGATGTGATACCGACAGGATTGCCTCTGGGGAAAAGAAACTTCAACTCCAGCCACTTAGATACCAGCTAAAATGCATTTTGGTTTCTCAATGAGATCCTTTATTCAGCAAGTCCTTTTCTGATTTTGCACTAAAGAAGCCTGGCAGAGAGCTCTTTTCACTCCTGCACCATTTTGAGCTGAGCAGCAAGCCATGACCCAAGTCCTCATGCCTACAGGTTATGGATCTGGTTATAAAGGCGCTTCTTAAAGTTTTAATATCTTAGCACTATTTTTACCCAGTTGAAAGTAAACTGAAAATCAATAACAGAAAATCATGTTAATGCAGCAAAAAATTTCAAAATATTGTCCCACCTCTCTGTAAGATACCAGCAGAGCACAACTAGACTAGAGATCACATTTCTATTCGTAGACAGAAATTAGAGGACACAGGTTCAAGATAAACTCCTACTAAGCAGCCCTGGAGGGGTGCTGGGCTGGGTCATTTATGCTGGTTTTGGGTGCTGTTTGGTGTGCTGGGGTGCAGTGGGGCACCAGGCCCCATCCCGCTGTCCCAGCCAAGGACAGCCTGTCCCAGGGGATGGGGCTGGGCTGAGCCATGGCCCTGGTGGCAGGAGTGTGTGGGCAGCTGGACAGTGATGCTGTTGGGCAGTGATGCTGCTGGGGCACACGCTGCTGGCTCGGGGGCTCACACGGCATCACAGGTCATGGGCAGGGTGGGGCAGCGCTGGGAAGGGCATCAGGATCCTGAGGACCGCAGTGCCATGGAACATTCCAAGTGTTCCTTTTCCAAATAGGAAAGGAGGGATGAGGCCATCTTTTTTGAAGAGCTGTAAGCAGACATATGGCTACAAGCTCTGCAGACCTTCTTCTCCCCAAGCCTGAGATCTCCCTTTTCACTAGAATGGCCAATAAACAGACGTAGTTTGAGATACCCTGGAAATGTCCCATGACAACAGCTGTTGTAAGTTTCTGCTCTCACACATATGAATCATCTTCTCTTCAGCATCCACGGGCAATCTAAAAGGTTTTGCCCTCAGGATCCTGACACCTTAGGCCTGGGTGTTTATGTATTTCTAACTCATTTCTCAGATGTGCTCTTGCAAAGCCACCTCAAACACCACGTCTTTAAGCTCGGGCTCTTGGGTGGTGGGGCAAAGGGGCACCTTGGCTGTGGCTGAGTGGGCATAGACTCCTCCTCTGATCTTCACAAGCTTCTGGGAATGACAGGAGACTGACATGCCCTGGCAAGGGGCTGGCTGCCTGTGTGCTTTACCATGCTCATCCCTTGCTTCTGTTCCTTATGCTCAAATTAAATTGTGAGGTTTTAGATCTATATCTTCGGTAATGTCTGGCACAACACAAAGCTTCTGGTCTTGCTCACAGGCTTATTTCTGCCAACTAAGAGATCCTGTGTGGATCCCAAACAGTAGGCAGAACTTTGCTGGAAGTGTGAACTGTCAGTTCTGCCAGACCTGGCAGGTACTGCTTTGAGAAATATCTTACCTACTGGAAAGCATCCTTAAACTCTTCCTTGGTATTTTGTTTCTTTCAACAATGATTCTTCTTGAGAAGATAATTTACAAAAATGAACACTTTCTTTTTTGGGGGGTGGATTCAGAAAATGTGAAATTTCCTAATCATTTTTACCCACATACTTTTTTCCTTTCTTCAGAGGTCACGCCTATTTAACCCTGACTCCAATTTTACCTTCTGCTAACTCTGGCCTTTTTTTCAGTGATAATATTGTGGTTTCTGGCTGCACAGGCTTATGCACCTGTGTCCAACTTAAAACAGATAAATGTTTCATGTGTTTTGGACTGGTGGGTAATTCATCTTCTGATGCAATGACGTCTAAAAATTCCTGTTTCTTCATTCTCTCCTGGCACCACTAAACTCTTACAATGTGGTGTAATTACTTACAGTGTCTGCATTCTCTTCTGAAGGCCAGGAATTTTGTTGTTTATTGCAATGCACAGAACTGCTCCACGTATGCTGATTTTCATCTCCACACACTTTATTTCTTCCTTATTGCATCTTCTGGGTCAAAATTGCCTTCACTTCTTCAAGGTAAAAATCCAAGTATATTTTTAAAGATTTGAAGCTGGATCCCCTATTAATTAGTATCTTCTGTTTCAGATTTCCAATGTGATTTTCTATACAGAAACTTAGCCTCCATAATTTGAGGTGTTTCAACCCTCTGTAAGTTGGAAAGTCTTGTATCCTCTCTTTTCATTCTGTGATTAAGAACACCTCTCTACCATTTCATGCAACATGAAGCAGAGCATTCCTCCAGTTCTGTGAGTTTCCGAGTATGCCTTTTCTGTCTGTCCTGCTGTTTGTGTTTTTTAGTTTCCTTTCTGGCATCCTGCATCCATTAGGAAGCCTAAGTACCAAAGTGCTTGACAAATGCCTGCCTTAGGTTGTAATCTCCCAGTCATTAACACTGGATCGATGCATTTCCAGATCACTGGTAATATATTCTTGATCGAGATCAGGGGTAGTCATACAACTACTGTTCTGTAAAATTAAGAGCACTCAACAGGCTGTTGATACAGCCTTTACACTGTGTGATTTTTGATCTTGCACTGAAGGCTCTAAACTGACTCCAGAGTGCAGTCAGAGCATGACCTCAGTGCCTGAGTTGTGAGCTGGCAGCACAGGCAGAAAGCGAGCCCCGGCAGAGCCCAATGCATTCCCCGCAGCTTTTGAAGGGTTGGTGAAAGCTGTAGCTCTCTACTAGTTAAGCAAGTCATACAAAGGGGCCTCAAAGCTGAAGATGTGCCACAGTGTATTTTTCTTGATACACAATGATATAGGTGTATACACAATCAAATATTCTTGATATTTAATATAAAATTTAATTTCTTTTTAAATTTTCTAATAAGTTTGCCATTATAATTTTTTTCCCTGCCTATGTATTTCAAAGTCCAGAATCACATCATCAGAATAGCTTTGGGTATTAATGCAAAATTAAATATACATTTCATGGATGTCAGTATATATTTAAATTGATTTTCAAACTCAAGTATTAAAGTGCTCTTTAAATGCTACTGATTTTTTTTTTTATTCCTGTGAGATATGCCTTTAACATACATTGTAGTTTTATTCTATGGAGTCTCTAAAGTAGACAGGGAGAATGTTTCAGGTTAACCAACTTTACTTCAGAAGCCCAGTCATGAAAAGGTGAATGTAATTGTCCTAAAAGTGAGCAAGCTAATATGTAGAAGGAAAGCATCTATTTCCACTTTGTCTCTTCTGCAGAACACAGTCTACTATATTTGTCTTCATTCTTTCCTTTGCAAAATAGGCATGGAAAAGTATTTCAACATTCTTAGGATCAAATCTAAGAAGAAGCACCTATGAAAATATTCTTTATGTTGCTATCAGTGCTTATTTCATAATTCACCAAAGGCTTCAGTGGTTGACTAGAGGACTGGGAAGATTTGAAACCTGACATTGTGTAAATTGCTATTTCTAGCTTTGATAAGGAAAGTAAAACGTGGAGGATGATACACTGGGATAAAGATGTGAAGACACAGCTCTGGAAGGGGTCTTTAGGGCTCATGTAGCTCTTTTAATTCTAGTGAGTGGAGGTCACCTATGAGTTAGTTTGGATATCAAGCTTTACTGGAGCTGAGCTGGCTCTGTGCCAACCGAACATCTTCCGTGTCATCATTTTTACATAAAAACATCTTAATGCAGTGAAGCCTGAGTGCCCTTGGATGCATAAGCAATGGACTAGGTGAGAGATGAGGATGCAGATGAGTGGATGTGAAGTGGCAAGCAGGATACAGACACAATGCTGAACTGGAAAGGCTGAAGTGAGCATTCATCCCATATTAATGCTCATCTTCCTGCCAGCTTTGTGCTCATCACTGCATGCATGGAAAGGCTCTATGCTGTGAGTTACAGTGAACAGGGCTGAAAGACAACCTTACAAAAGATGGGATGGGAGATGTGGAACCCTGGGCCTTTGGAGCCAGTCATATAAAGAGACATAGGAGGCCTGGGGTGGTAGCAGAGAAAAACTGATTATCTGTGACAGTCAGTGATTTACAGCACACATCAGTATAAAAATCATTTTTTCCATCCCTTGTTACATGGCCCTGTAGCATCTCTCTTCCTTATTCTCAGAAGAGAAATCTGCAGATTTTCTCTGAACCTTCACAGGTATTCTGCCTGTGTTTGGAGAAAAAAGAATTTTGAACAGGAAACATTCAGTTGTGAGCTAAATCCACACGCAAATACTAAAATTTATATTCTGTGGGGAGCTAAATGGATTTCTGAGGTCTGCAAGCTTAGAAGACTGAAAAATTGCCAGAAGCCTGGCAAGGTGGCATTGTCATCCTTCTGCAATTACTGTGGTACAACATAACCTGAGTTTTCTTGAGAAGAAAACAATCCATACTGGGTTTGTACAATAAGGCTCTGTCAAATACTTCCATTTTCAGGAATCTACAGTGTAGACAATGCTTTGAACTGGAGCAAGTCAAAGGTTAACAGAGGGGCTTATGGAACCCCAAGTCATTCGTGAACAAATTCCAGTCGACCAGGAGTGACCTGTAGCTCCACACTTGGAATTCACAGTTTTCTTTTCTAGTAAGACTTTTAAAGTCCAGGTAGGATTTCAAAAATATAGAAGCATATGACACATGTTTATGTCTACATAGACCCAAGTGAAATCTGAAAGAAGGGAAACATGGCAGACTAAATTTAAGCTTATTTTCTTGGCAAATGTAGGTATTTTACTTTTAAGATAACTATAACATTCCTTAGTTAATGTGGGGTGGTGGCTTTAAGAGTTCATGCCTTAAGGGCTTGATACTGACATTCAAAATTTGGTTTATACAGTGAAAAAGATATTGTGCAAATTGGTTGATTTTCTCCTTTTTTTCCCCCTTCTGCTACAATAAAAAGAACATTTTTATTAATCATAAAAAAATCCTTAATTTAACTTCCTGGGGGAAAAAATGTATGAGAACTAGTCTGGATTGTTGATACTTGTTTGTAAGAGAAAATGTATTGATGTCCTTGCTACATGCCATAAAAATGGTACAAAGATCATGAAAATTCCTTATATTTTTCACTGAGTAGAGGAAGTTTTGATTATACAGGTCACACAGAGAACTGTCCCCATCAATTCACTTTTCCCTTTTTCATAGGCTATACAAGAAATCCTGGACTGGTAGGAATACAGGTAGGAATGGTGATTATTTGGCTGGTGATTAACTGTCATACTAATAAAGGAAAACCTCAAAACATTTCAAGAAAACTAATAAATTCTTGAAGAAGAGCATCTGCGGAACAACTGCTAATATAGAAGAACTACATATAATGAATCTCTTTCATAAGGTTCAAAAAATCTCCTTTCAGTAGCCACATAACTGGAGGAAGGATATGATCTGAGGAATTTAACCACTTATCTCTGTTTCCCAAAAAAAATAATAGAAATCTTTGCAACTGGTCAAATTTTGTATCCTTATGCATCCTTGGTAAAAGTAGTTATAAAATATTGCCACCGATGTCTTTGTCCACGACTTGCTAACATGCAACACCTCATCTATAATCTTCAGAAAGTAAAGCTGACTTTCCTGGTACATGGAAGTTGCTTGTGAACTCCAACCCTTCCTTCCTCTTGCCAGTGTTTTTTGCATTAAGGTACAGCCCTAAGAAATCACATTTGGCAGCTTTCCTTGAAATGCTTGGAGTCAAGTGGCTACAAAGGATCTCTTCAGTTTAACAAGTATTATCCCACTCAGACAGTGGGAAGTGTTGGAGGTGAACCATGCAGTTAAGAAAGCAGGAAATGCATTAAAGTAAACAAATAAATCAATAAATAACACTTTTTGCTCTCACCACTAATAATACTGGCTTCCGAATGCCTGATAGGATACCATAAAGCAGTCTTTGTTCAGATCGGAGCAGAAACTCCTACTCCTTAAGTATTTCACACTGTTAGTGCAGGAGAACAATGCAAAAAGACTCACTCATGCCAAATAAATACAAAAAGGCATGCTCAGAAACTGGATTTGTCACAGGAATGGTTAGGAAAAAAAGCAGGCAGGAAATACATTCCAAGAAAAGCCAACAAGGATTTTCAACACTGCTTCTTCCCTGAGCACTGCAGCATTAAAACAGGCTGGGACAAGGGAATGGGAAATGGGAATTTAAAAGCTCCTGCAGTTACTATGTAATGTTTAGATTTGTATTAATGATTGACATAACAGATTGAAATTGGGAAGATGTTCCTTTCATGACAGTATTACCTCATTTCATATTCAACAGACAGCAGTGAGAATACTTACTGAAGCAATACAAAAAGGTAAGGTGACTTTCTCATCCAGAACTGAAAAAACAAAAGTGAAAATAAAAATAGAGAAGCAAGATAAAACTTAATGGAAACATGATTGTGGCTTTGTCTAATTTGCAGCTTTCATCAAATCCTGAAATATTTGTAAAAACTGTGAAAGACAGATCTAGACACAGTAAAATAAATTACAGAAATGCATCACTGTGCCATTCAAGCACAATGCTGCAAAGGGTGTATTTATACACCATAACAGTACACACATGATAATTTCTCTAAATCAAATAGTTACATTCAAGCATATTTGAGTCAAACATGTAGCCTCACATCTTTAAAGCTCACCAAGCTAGCTTTGAGTATTCCCATTAGAGATAATTATTTATAAAATTTTGTGTCTGTTGAGCATACAATGTATAAAAATAGATACACTAACTGGAAACAATTCTAATTTATATTCTGTTCAATTATTTTGGTTTACATTTGCTATGTTCCAAATGGTCAACATATTTTTTTTCATTAATTAATTCAATCAGTCTTGCTTTTGTTTTCTGTTTAAGCTAAACAAAGTTTAAAAAGTTTCCATTGTTGCTGTGTTTCCAAAACATCCTGTGGTATGTCCGATTTGCGACATATTTGGCTATTTTTCATGCACTTTCTGTCAGTGTTCAGTCTGCTATCATGCAGTATTCTTTCCGACATCAAATGTCTGAATTTGCTTCCTAGATTCTCTGGTATTGGTTCACGGCATACAAACATAAATATTAAATGTGTATTTTACACATACTGTATTAAGCTTGCAGAAAAGTCTGGGGTAAATATGTTTCAGAAATGTTTACTTTCTTTAACCACCTAATTTATTTTAAAAATGCATTTCTTTAGCTTTGTTTGTGCCTATTTGGTGTACATGTTCCATAAATACTTTGTAAATGCTCTTCATTGAGTAGTTACAACCACTAATTTTGATCAGATGCTCTTTTAGTAGCAGGAAATATAGTTCATAATTCATATAGCATCATTAATCCACATTTAATTTGCCATTGTTGCTAGCTTACGATCCTGGAGGATATCTCCCATTTATCTGTACCACAATGCAGTGCCTTGTGACCTACACTGGATTAAAGTTGTGAGAGTAAGCAGATGAACCAATGTCTGCACAAACAGATCTTGCTTTACAGCAAAAATTATCCAGTCAGAAAGCAAAGCAGTGGAAAATAATTGTTACATACCATTTGTGAACCATCTGCAGGTCAAGTTATTCCCTGAAGAAATTAATGTATCCTTCAAGACAACAAGTATGAGAGATAAATAGGATCTGTTAGTACAATTCACATCAGGGAGGAATCCTGCAGGCTGCTTTTTAGCTCTTCAAATAGGGTTGAAATTAGATGTAAGTATGTAATGTATTTTATACCTAGGATCAGAATTCACATAAACCAAGTAAAAAATTCAAGTAATCAATCTGTTGAAATGTTTTCCTGTTCTTCTGTGCAGAAAATAGACACTTGATGAAAAATATTCTTTTTACAAGAAAAGGTGACATTCAGTTAAAAAAATGAGAATGCTTTGTAGTATTCTTTTGGAAGAGTTTACTGAAGCATCCTTGTTTTGTATGGGAAGTAATTTATTACCTGTCTGCTTTTTAGGGCAACTTAGCAACAAATTGCAGAGGGAAAAAACCCTGGCATTTAAAGCTAACAAACAAATACACAATTTTTCAGAAATTGAGTGTAAACACTTCTAAGGTCACTTTCAACAGATGATACATTGGTTAGACACCAAAAAAAAAAGAACATTAAAATATTAATATTTCTATAGCTGGCTTTCATAACAAATATTAGGGATTTTTTGTTACATAAAACTGTCTGTCTAGAATAATTTGCTTAGGTTTTTGGGAAAGCAGAGCACTGGAATTCATGTTGCTCAGCACATCACTGTTTTTGAAAGCCATACAAATTGCATATACTGACTGTGTATATTGACATTAGAACTTTCTAAGTTTAAAACTTTGTAGTGGGAACCGACCTTTTCAGCATTTACAAAAACAAAATTCAGATTTCTTATCTGTATGAACTCTTATTTCAATTATTCCAAAATATATGTTACAAACTTTTACTTCAACTGGAAAATGGTACTTCTCTCTAACACTCAAGTGACGGGAAAAACCAAAAAAGAACAAGTAAGAAGTCAATGGAAATTAGAGATAAAAACTACATTTATAATACAAATGATAGTTGCCCTGAAGAGATGTTTAAAGAGTGAAGGTCAGTTTTAGAAAAGCACTTGGAAGAGCATTCTGTTGTTAAGAGGATTGTCAGAATGCAAATGCAGCGATAAGGCATGTAGTGTATGTGCTCTTCTGCCAACAAAGGGGGATGTTTATGATTTATCACACATAAAAATACTCACCTGTCTGAACACAAAACTGTTGTTTTGTTTTTTTTCTTGTTTTTTTTTTTTTTCTCTTTAATAATGTCTTCTAGGCAACCTGGGAATGATAAGATGCATTGCAATGCTCAATGGCAAGCTCCAGTTCAATAAAAAATGCTCAGAACAACCTGGAACAGCACACCCCACCATACTGCAAAGCACAGCAACACTTCCAAAAGAGAAAGTAAATCCTGCACCCGTTTCCTGTAGACAGCAGTTCCCTAACTGACCCCACCCCTGCATTAACCAGGCTGCTCTCTGCAAGGACTGGACATAACAGGTACAAATCAGGCTGCCTTCCACAAAGGGAATTATCCAGCCTTTGGTGGCAGCATGTACCAATTACACAGAAGAGATATGCAGGAGCAATGCTTGTCCCTCAAGAACTCTGTGAGCTGTTCACTGCTACCTTTAGACAGTAAGGAAAACTCAGCCCAGAGCACTTGAAGGCATAACACAAGCAGTGGGTAGGAGGAGTAATAAAACTTTTTCCTTCTTCCTTGTTTATCCTGTAAGAAAAAAAAAACCAGATAATGCTCAGAGCATATACATGCTTCTCCCCTGGGCTATACAGAAGTAGAACCATATCAGGGCAGCACTGCACCACAGACTGGTGATGCTGCAGAACAAAGAACTAATCTGGGGGAATCCCAGACTAACAGGCTTATGTGGCCTCTGGGACACAAGGTAACAATACAGCAGTTTTACCTGGTGTAAAGTGAGTCTATCTTCCCTTCCCTGAGATAGAGAATCAAAATGTGAAGTTGGTCTCAACCTTAACTAGCTAAAAAGCACTGAATTAAGCTGACATTAACTTCTGATGACAAACTGATAAAGAAACTAAATGCTTACTGCGAACTGCAATCTTCTCTTGCATGTATTCGGATTTGTTCCGGCAGCTTTTTTTAATGAAGAAACACGACATTGCTTACCATATCATACACTTCTATTTCATTCAACAGTACTGTAAAACACTAATGCATAAAAACATGAATGTTCCCAGATTAACTCTTCCAAAATCTTAGGTGCAGTTCACCAAAGACAAGTAAATTAGCAACATATGAGGCTAAAATAAACCAGAAGTGAATGAATAATTGTGATACCTTTTACACTTTATTAATTTATGTTGTTGCTAAATCATAACAAACAGGATTTTTATTAAACTATCCCCACAGACAACCTGAAATAGTATTTTAATTCTCCACTGAGATTCTACCTCCAGTTACATAATTTTCAAGTCCTACTTGAAAAGTTCATATAACCACTGTGACTGTAATTGAAAAAATTGTAAAATGTTTTCATAAAATCACCTTTAAAATGTTTTCTATAGAAATCCATGCTTAAAACACATCCTAAATGGAATTATAAAAATCAATCAAAATTTTTGTCTGACGGTCAACATTTGTAGGTTCAATTGAATTATTGGGCTGTTCAGAAAGAGTTATTAATTAACATTCCTATCTTTAACACATGGCTCATGAATGAGGGATGTGCTGCCTACAAAGGGCTGGTAGAGGTGGCTAACAAGTGAAACATACCACTCAGATGAATTCAATTTCTTGTTTTACAATATATTATAAAATTTCTGCATAGAAGGAAGACAAAAGGGAAATACAGGGGAAAATGAAAAGTGAATGCAAAGTAAAATCTTGCTATGAAAACATTCTGTTAAAGTATTGTGACAAGTGTTGCTTTTTTTAAGAAGTAAGGCTAGATCTTACATTTCTTATTCATAGAATCAGTTAAATGGTGTTCATGAGAGTTATACCATTGGATTCAGTCAAAGTACAGGCTGTGACACTTCAGTTGTTCTAGGAACAAAAAGTGCCATTTAAATCTGTTACTGTAGCCAGTGCCCTCATTGTTAAGGACTAGGGAGAGAAGAGAAAATCCTGAGAGTTTTGATGCATTCAAACATATTATCTGAAATAAAAAAGAACAAAAAGCCATTTAAGCCTTCTCTCAGTATATGTCAGGAAGATTTCAATGATGAACCAGCATTCACAATAATTTCTATACTGTTCAACTTCAATATGTCTGAATAAAGGAAGCGTACACGATCTCTTCACCTTCAGAAATGTAAATTTGGAACTGTCCTTGTACAAAAGGTATTTGATCATCCACACTGTTTGTCTTCAGCAGATGTTTCTATATCCAAGCCTGCTCCCATGGTAATCAACAGAAATTAGCCAGTGACTCAAAAGACAATGCAGGTCTTCACTACATTGTTGGACAGACATCTTTTACTTAAATCAAGAATTTGTCTAGACCTTTATCCTAATGATATGCATTTTTACTATGTGACTCTTTACTATTATTTATATTCTCAAATTAAAACTAAAATTTCTGTGACATGAATTTTTTATTAGCTAATAATAGTCTGTCAATAAACACCAGAGAACTTAAAATTGATATAACTTGTTTTATATGCTGCTCATTGAGTATTTTGTGAATTGTGCTCTTTGAATTGATGTCCATGCCTCAGAGTATAAAAAGCTTAGCAAATGGCACATTTATTCAAGCAATGTACAGCTCTTTTTGCAGTTTTTAACATCTGTGCGTCCTCTTGCTGACTTTAGCCTTTCTAATACTAACAAGTGAATTTAGGATTTATAGTTGAGAAACAGCATGGTTGCTTCTGCTGTCAGTCTTTATTCATTACTCTAATAATAGGAGGTGTAATAAACAGCATAGATTTACAACTGTACATTTTAATTATTGTTTCTGAAGGTTTGTATAATCAAGAGAGGTGATCGCTGCTCCTTTCTGCCTTGGCATTTTGTCCTTCAGTGCCAGACATTACCCAGTTATTCAGTAAGCAGACAGCTTTGCTCTTTTCATCAGTGAGTCGTGAAAGAGTTGACAGTGTGTTAAGGCCATCTCGGCTTCAGTCTAACAATCTGATTTGTTGGCTCAGTAGATTTAGTGCATCTTGATTTTCCTGATAAATTCCATGTGAAACCCAATACCAGCTACCCTGACAACATCTTTATCTACATCAGTAAGCTCATGCTGGTCAAGATGCAAAAAGAAAGAGACTTGTATAAATCTGAGAATTTTTTTAATGAAAACGTAAGAGTTTCACAGGGTTCACAAGCAGAATTTGTTAATTCACAGATAAACTGCCGCTAAATTCAGACGTGATATTTTGCTTTTGGACAGTCATTAATCTTAAACAAAGATATTAAATAATTGTATCTTGTTAGCATGTGTTTGCTACAAGAAGAAATAAAAAGTCCATATAACCACTGTGACTGTAATTGCACAAAACTGAAAAGAGATAATTTAATAATCAACCAACTACTACACAAAAAAAAAAAAAAACAAAAAACCAAAACAAAACAAGCATAGTTTTGCAGCAAGTTCCTAAATTGTAAGGCAATTTAAAATGCAACTCTCCTGTTTACTTACTGAAAGTTCCAGTTTTCTTGTCTTCAAGTTAAATAATGTAATTGCATTTCTTCCTATGGCTTATAAAGACCAGCAATACATTTTATGGTAACTGCAAATCTGAGATATTTTCCTCCAGGTAATCCTATGTGTTTTGTATTTGTGAATTATCAAATTCTGGCCAACAGTGCACCTCATGATGTAACCTGTCATGTACTGTGCTTTCCTACCCAAGAACACACACAGTACAATTTCAATTTCTTTTACATTTAATTGATAATCTAGAAACTATTTTCTGGTGTACTTCAAATGCACATTTCTGAGAAAATTATGGTATATAGCAGGATTCCACTTGGATAAAACAATTTAAATTTACTATAAAGTCCATAAATAAACCTAGGAGTAGCTACCACTTCTAGTAATTAGTTGAAATAATTTACTGTTTGGACAAGTGTATTCTGAGAAAGGTCCACCTGTGGAACATAATCCACAGGACATTGAAGACCTGTTGATGACAGTCAGTAGTGACTGAAGTAAGTAACAGACTGAAGTGACTGAAAACATCTGTTCAAAGATTTCAATAATGGTATCAGAAGACATCTTTGAATGTTTAGCATACCTACTCTAAGGGTTCTGTTGCCTTTTAGCATAAAGCAGAGACTAGAATGTCATTCTCTTGCTGATTTCGTGAACAGCATCACTGTGAATGTGAGACAAGTGTCTATTTGCTTCCAGTTTGATGTAGACATTGCAAAGAGCCTTGAAGAGAATGCAGGTTTATACTGGGAAGATTGGTGAATAACAGTATGTTTTAACAGTTTGAGGCCAATCTTCATTATGTTGGTGGGTTTCCTTAGATGTCTGAGTTTCATGATAATGTGCTCTGAAATGCTGTGAAGAACATGCTTTGGAGCTCTTGGATTGAGAAAGACTTGTGAAGAGAAGATATTGTGCACAGTAATTTTTAATAGCCTATGCCTCTCAGGATGTCTGTTGCTTACTAATCTTTCTGATCATCAGGAATTAATTTAAGGCAGAAAGCAACAAGAAGCATAACTGTGGTGTAGCTTCTCGGAGGCATCCTAAATCTCAGAAGGATTTTACTCTATCTCAAAGTACACTGAAATACAACATTGACAGAGATAACAAGCAGGGATAAGCAAATTCAAAGAAACCATCTTATTCAGCAGTTGCCTGGAGATACAGGATATAGACCCACCAATCTGAGTTGGTTATTTCAGACAGGGAGAGAACTGCAGCTGCATTCCCAGAGAATTAGGCCATGCTCCCATCTGGCAGGATTTTGGAATTCAAATTTTGAATGGATTTCAGAAACTTAGGGAACTAAAGTCATAGTTCTAAAGGTTAGGTGGCTCAGTTCTGATTTGCTTACAAATACTGAAAATTCTTCATGGCCCTCAGCCTAGCACAAATTCCCCTCTTTTCAGTACACTAGGCTATACATCAGGAAGAAGGAGAACAGATATCAGTGAGAATGCTAAGATGCATGGGATAAAGACATTTAAAGATGCTAACAATGATGGGTATTCAGTTACTTCCCTGGGAAAGGAAAGTCTGAAGCACCACACTAAGTTGGCTAGCTCACGCATAAGCAGGGAGGACTTTCTTGGTGCTGGTCCTGTTTCACCACTTGCCCTTAGTACCAGTGATATTTGGCAATATAAAGACACACTTAGGATGGTTTTTAGGAACAAAGTAAACATAAGCTACTAAGCACTCCAGTCATTTAAAAGACATATTGCTGCCACAAAGCCAAATATATTTAGCATGCTTCCCCTGTGCAGATTTTATGCTATCACAGGACATAGAGTCTCAAGATTTTAAGTCCATCAAGACATAGCAAAAGCATGTTAACTCTGAGCAGATATTAAGCATTTTAACAGTAATGAATAATGTCAATGAAGATAATTTAGCATAAAATATACTTAATAATTAATCAGAAAAAAACTCTTAAAGCTAAAACCCCAGAAAATAAAACAGCACAAATTTTTTTGTGGTGTGATGTTACAAGTGAGAAATCAGACCTAGAATCACTGAATGGGGTGAGGTGGAAGCAACCATGAAGATCATCTAGTTCCAACCCCCATGCCATGGGCAGGGACACCCTCTACTAGACCAGGTCTTAGAGCCCTATCCAACCTGAGCTTGAACACTCCCTGGAATGAGGAGTCCATAAACTCCCTGGCAACCTGTTCCAGTGCCTCACCATTTTTTCCTAACATCTAATCTAAACCTACACTCCTTGAGCTTGAGACCATTCCCCCTTGCCCTCCTCCCCAGGGCTCATCTCAATCTATTCTCTGCCCAGCCTGTGTTTGTGCTTGGGATTGCCCCAAACCAGGTACAGCCCCTTCCACTTGGCCTTGTTGAACTTCATGAGGTTCTTGCGGGCCCATCTCTCAAGCCTGTCCAGGTCCCTCTGGATGGCATCCCTTCCCTCCAGCACACTGACCACACCACACAGCTTGGTGTCATCTGCAAACTTGCTGAGGTGCACTCAATCCCACTGTCCATGTCTCCAACAAGGATGTTAAACAGCACCAGCCCCAATACCAGCCCCTGAGGAACCCCACTCCACCTGCAGAATTACAGCTTGTCACAGAAGCAGGCTTGGAGATTTTAGGGCTATGCTGATCTCTTGAATATTAATGTTGCACACATACCCTGCATTCACTCTTACTCCTCCATCTAAGAACAGGTTTCAACCCTAAGAAAGATAAATAAAACACTCTGAACCTGTTAGGGAATGCATAACTGTGCCACAAACAGAATCAGGCAAACACCTGATGGAAAGCAGGTATATCCTCTGTTCCTTAGGGAGCACAGCATGATAGATAATGGTCTATCACACTGAAAGAAAATGGAGATTCTTTCCTATCAAAAGACTTCATCGTATTTAGGATACAGTTTACTTTATGGGAGAACTTCTGCCAATAACCATGAAGAAAAGTGGGTTTATTCATCTTGATTACTGTCAGGGATTTTTCCACTGTGTAAACAATAACTCACAGGTATTCAGGCACCCAGAGCTTTGAAACAGCTTTGAGAGCAGACAGCAGCTGACTTCGCTTGAATCCAAACTCATCATATAAACCTCTTGATAGTTATTATTCTAAGAAGCACATTGCCTGGTTTTGCCTGCATAGACTACAAAGTGCATGAAAAGTACTGAAAGAGCCTGAGAAGTTGCTGGGGGAGGGAATGCAAATTTATTCAGACCCTTTTAAAGCAGTAGACAAGCACTTGTGCTAATCCTGGAGATGTGCTTGTTTTTCTAAACTGTTGCAAATGTTCTCTTAAGATAGTAATAAAAATTCAACTTTGAATTTACCTAGCATTACACACATACCACATAAAATTAACACTAGTCTGTATAGACTTTGCAATTTCAACTGAGTTCAGATTAAACCAGACAGGGCTTGCTCAAATGAATATTTTTGGACCATAAAAAGGTACTTTCAAGCCCTTGCTTTCAGTGGGAAACTGTGCTGGCTTTGTTTAAAAATCATATATGCCCAGTTTTTAGAATTTGGTCTGAAAAAGAAGAACAGACTCATAACGGAAAAAAAAGGCAATTTCTTCCCCAAGTATATTTTTTCAACAGCACGTAAGATAGGGATGACAACACTGTAACACTTCAGTAACAATTAGTCATCGTGTCTTAGCAGAACATAATATAAAAAACCCTATTTTCTAGGATTTTTGTTCACCTTTTTTCTTTTTAACATCATGTACTTGGCAGTGCCTTTTCATATCAGATATTATTGGTTTTTTCTTTCTAGATGCTTAGAGGGTAGGAAACGATTTTCTTTCTTTTGATTCCTCTCCTGGGAAAAAAATTCAGCAGCTTGTTAGTTTCCTCAGTACTCTCTGTGTAACAAAAGGTGGCATATATGGAAGCCCTCATTTTTCTCTTAGCTCTACTGCTCCAGACCTGCAGTTTCTATTAATTTCCTTGGGCGCTGAAGATGTTCAGCAGCTCTAAGGATTCAACATACTCAGATCAAAGAAATATCAGAATCTCATACTGGAACTGTGGACTTAATAAGGACTGGAGTTCTAAAACAGAGAGCAGTGATTTTAGACAGACATAAAAACAAAATACTTCTTCCAAGTGAATGAATACATCAAGAAAGATGGGACTTGTTAGAAAATTACCTTACTTCTTTTTTCTTGAGTGGTCATGTCCACAGGCTTTCATAATATTTTGCAAAGTACAACACAGTAAGAGCCATTCCTAGTCACATCTCAGTCTCAGTCTAATTACTGTCATTATACAATTAATATAAAAATATTTTTTGATATTCTTATCTTCCATGTGTATCCTCCTTTTTTTCTCTTTTTTTCCCTTTTTTCTTTAATGCTGTATTTTATTATTTATTTGTTGTCCTTTTTTCTGTGCACTAGTAGTTAATTATATTTTACATACACTGGAAAATTCTAATAAAAGCACTAGGACTTAGAAAACAAACTTTTCTCTTTTTTAATTGATGGAAAATCTGCAAGTTTAATTAGGCAACCCGTTGAGATAAATGCATCAATAAATAAATTTCCCACTCTTGAATGCAGCACAGCTATAAAGAAACTGCCTGGGAAGTTTTAATTCATTTGGGTACCAAAGTATTTATACCAAACAGATTTGGGCCAGATAATAGCTTTCCAATACAACACCAAGATTGCAGACTGAACCTCAGCAGGGCAGCTGATTCTTAAGCACTGGGAAATCTCCCACTGGATTAGAGTACACATAATTTTTTTCAGAGTGACAGGCAAGCAAGTGCATGCCAGGAAAATGCCTGAATGAAGAAGGGGTTGATATAAAACTGTCCTTTGCATGTAGTCACTACTTAGGCTCTTCTATGCTGCTCTAGAAATAAGCTGGTCCTGATGACCTGAAGAAGAGGCAGTACAAAGACCCCATGTGGCCCATGAGCCTCTGCCACAGCACATGGCACAGCACATGCCACAGTCGCCATGGCCACCACACACAGAGTATCCTCACATGATCTGAGAAGGCTTTAAGCAGTCACCCGTACCGAGGAACACCGTACCCCATCAGAAGGCTTCAGGCATCTGCCCAAGCAGAGTGACATCACTTCAGACAGCTGCAAGCATCTGCTCTTCTGGGGCTTGAGCCCAACCTTGCATACCCTCGTGTTGATGCATTGCACCTGTGTGCCCTCTGGTCCCTTTGGTGGTTGGTCAGGGCACCTGGGCACTCCATGTCTCCTTCAATGCTGCTCACCTGCTTTTCACAGCTGTACCCATTGGGAATGAGGCTTGGCCCCAGCCCCACTCCTAATTACCATAAACCATGTGCCTGCAAGCCTCTTGTTTACAGTGCAGGCTTTTTTTCTGTTTATACTCTGCACCATCTGAATCTAGAAAAGAAAAATCGAGCCTAGTCTGACTGCTGATACCAGCCACAGGTAAAAATTGAGGTTATCTTGAGATTAGAAGTATCAAGAGAAAGGATAAGCATAATACCTTAAAAAGAAGAAACAGAAATGCTATTTAAAATAATAATCACATTTATAATATAACATTTATAAGTAAGTCAGATGTTCAACATTAATAACTGACATAAGGAAGTAATCATATTTATAAAGAAGATATTTATTTCTGAAGATTCAAAGAAGCATTGCACTTTTTTCCTTTGCATCTGAAAAGCAAACATTGTATTTGAGGAATCAATTAAAAATAACAGAATAAAAGGGAGGAAACAGCACTATCAGTTCAGAATTTTTAACCTCTTTGCAATTTGCTTCCACTTAAGAACATGACTGGTTCTTCAGAGCAATAACTGCATAGCATCTCGGGGACTTCACAGGATCAAATAACTTCACAAGTCCAGACCAGGCAATGTTTTCCTGAAAATGACATATGATTGAAGTGCATAAAAATTTGTTTGACTTATAAGCTAAAATATTGTAGTAAGTCCACATTTTGAAGCACAAAATTGAAAATAAATAGAATTATCCTAATGCAAAGCAGGAAAACCACTTATATAATAAGAAAATGGGGGGAAAGTTTGTTGTGAGAAAAGGACACCCATAACAGGATCAATTTTAAGGTAATTTAATTATTTCTAGTGCTAGCAAGTGATAGCTTCCCACCTGCTTCATCAATAAAGCTTTGCTTTTTGGTTGAACTAGGGCAAAGAAATTAAGGATCACATCATACTTATTTTATGTTGCACATTCTACTACTGAAGCTAATTAACTAACTTTCAAAGGAATCAGGCTGGCTGGATCTGGTCATCCTTTTCCATTTGGGTTTTATAACTTTTATTTTTCTTCCTAAACATTTTGTGAATCATTCAGTACGAGATTAAATCCATGCTTATATTACATTTAGAAAAGGTGAATTAGTGTTATATGCAGCAACTTTGATCTCCCACCTTGGAAATAATACATATTTCTGTGCAACTTTTAACTGGTTGGCATTTGGGAAAATACATCATTATTTAACTATTTCAAACTGCCTCTTTGTAAAAATACCAGTTAGAACAAAGGCATGCATTTACTACAATTCAGTTGTTCCAAGTGCACCGTGACAGAGAATAAAGTGAGTTTTCACTTATGATAAAATGGAGTTGTTAAAATGAAAGGTTTATAGGGGAAAACCAAACCTATTCATATGAATGAGTTTAAACTTTATTTTAAAATTTTATTTTGACCATGGCCCAGAACAGAAGCTGGAAGATGATACCATTTCCTCCTAGGAAATTATTAGTTGTGTGAAAAAAGTTTACTGGTGCAGAAAAAGTATTACCAGTGCTTTCAAGTTAACCAGGCCAAGCTCCAAATCAGTGTTAGAAGAAACAGTGTAATAATGGAAGTCATCATGGAGCAAATGTAGTAGCATTTGCTTATTATATCCCAGATCTATATTTGTAAAATACATCCAGGCTGCATGTTAGTCAAATGTACCTCAGCTGACCCATACAGTTAGAAAAAGTGCACCCTCTCTCATTATTGCTCTTAATTAAGGAACAGTAAAAAAAAGTCATAACCATTTTGGATCTAATTCAAAATTTTTCGAATTATATGTTCCAAAGCACATTAATTGAAAGTTTGAGTATTAACAGCACAATATTTGTTTAGCATTTCCAAAAAAATTAAATTATTAAATATCTCATTATGGTGTATAAAATGAGATTTGATGCATCTTTGATTAATTTATTTTTTACAATCTATTGACTTGTAATTACCATACAATTAAAAGAGCATAAACTTTACTGTTGCTTCTTTGTTGAAAATAAAAACATCTGCTGGGCATATGTTTATACTAAATGGAATGAATGCTTATACTTTTGCAAATATGATGAGAATAATAATTCTGCAACAGCGACTTTTCGTCTGCACAGTAATAAATTGACTGAAATAGCCTCATTTCAGTGATGTAGCCTTTAGGTATCATAAAAGAGAATGCAAAAATACCTGCTCCTTCAGGTAGCAAAGACGATCCAGAAGTATCAAAACTTCTATGCAAGGAGCCAGAACAACCTTCAACTGAAAGAAAGATTAGATGCTATAATCCTTTTGGGAAAGACAGGCAATACACTTCCAAATGGCTACATTTCCTCACAACTATTCCAGGAAGGTCAATCATTTCTTAGGGGTTCTGTTGTATAAATGTCACCGTGCTAGTTCTCCCTATGGGATGGACATCTTCAAAACAGATTATAATAAAGATCAAAAATACATGGAATGCCATAGAGTCAGGGAAATATGTTATTAGCTGTTTTTCAGACATCGTCTAACAAGAAAATAATATTAAATGTAGCAGAACAATTTTAAAGAGGGAAATAATGAATTTCAATAAAAAGAGTTTTTTATTAAATAACTGCATGGAGACCAGTCTAGATTTAAAAGGAGACTGACATTCGATTTTCCAGTGCAACAGTCCCTCTTGAAAAAGAATCTACCATGTGTTCACTTTATTACTTTACTTACACCTAATATAGTTCTGGAATAGGATACGCTCCAAAGTATGGAAGGGGGAACTGCTTTGTTTTTTGAGATTGCATACCACAGTGTAAGACAGTCCACCTCCACATAAAACTTAACAGGGCTTTGTTCTAGACTAGCACATATATATGCAAGGTAGTAGTATTAATCCTATAAATTTTACCATATTAAATGCTTCAAGCTCATTCATTCTGTGCTTGTACTTTTCATAGTAATCCATTATACAGCTGTCTGGGAGCTGCAAGGGATTAAAAACAGAGATATCAGAGTTATTGCAGTTACTTTTTCAAGGGAACTTTAGAATTAAATATTGTCACACTACAAAATGAAATCTGTGTTTTGTTTTTGAAATTAGAACTTTGCTAATATTTATAATAATTTTCCAATAGCAGTTTCTCAGTTCTTATTTAGAGTAACTGTTCTTCACACAGCATTTTCCACTGATATGAAATACTGAGATATATCCATTATTCAGAAAACTCTAGTCATTCTTAAATGAAAATTACACAGTGGAGAGTGGCCAGCACTGCTGCTACGACTGTAAATGCCATGATTTGAGGCTGAATTTCATACACAGACAGTCCAGAAACTTGACCAAGCCTTTCCAGCCCTTGCTGGCCTTGCTGCAGCTGTGACCACGAGAGCTCTTCACAAAGCATGTTCTCTAAAGGGCAGCCAGACCACCACATCACCTGGCTTTTGAAGGTCATGATGTGTCTGCTCCGCTGACCACAGTCCTGGACACTGAACAACACACTTGAGCTGGCCAAAGAAGTGGGAAGTAGGATTGCAGCAGTATTGCTGATGGAGGCTGCTGGGAAGAGCAGAGCTGGAAGAGCCTGATGCACTTCTGCAGTACTGGGAGTTTTGCAGCATGGCTGTTCTGTTGTGGCTATGGAATGAGGGAGTCCAGACTTTGCAGAAAAGTAACGGCTCTGACAGACACGGAGATGTGGCACTGAGGGACATGGTTTAGTGGTAGACTTGCAGTGCCAAGTTAATGGTTGGAATTGCTGCTCTTAGAAGTCTTTTTCAGCCTAAATGATTCTATGACTCTATGACAAAAGTCTAAGAAAGATGAAGTGCTTAATAAATTTTTGCACATTTTGTTAGAAGAATCATCTGAGAGCATGTGGCTAATACAGTTGCAAAGAAGTAAAATCTTTGTCTAAAATAGGGAAACAAACCAGGAAACATTAAAAAAAATGTAAGTTTTCAAATCAGGTGAGTGTTATAAATTTTATCCTGGGACAGCTCAGAAAGGACTGAAGTGACCTCGGACCTATTACTCATTGTCACTGAGAAGTTCTCAAAGAGAATATGTCAGACAGATAGCAGATATATGTCTTTTATTACAGAGAAGACAGTTCAGATCCAATGCACTGAAAAAACGGAACAAATAAAGAATTTAAAACCACTGAAAGATGAGCAAATGAGTAATAATCAACACAAATTCATCAAGAATAAATCACAAGTCAGTCTAATTCACTTGTAATGAGGGTAAAAGGATTCATGATGGACAAAAACAACTGATTCTCATATATTTTGATTTAAAAAAGATTTTTGATAACATTTCCCATAATAATTTTATAAGCAAATTTAGGAAACAAGCTTCAGAATAATGTACAAAAAAGTCAGCAAGACTGTTTGAACACCCATAACCAGAGAGTGGCTCCTAATGGGTCTTTGAGCAACTGGAACAACCTGCTGACTGGAGGTCCATTATGGAATGCAGTATTTTCATTAAGAATTCAGACAATAGAACAGAAACCACATTAGCTAAGTCTGCAAATGTGCAACAGGAAGGCATTGCCAGAACTTAAAATAACTTTCAGAAACTGGAGCATTGCTTAGAGAAGAAGTTTGAAATGCTGTGCAGAAAAGCAGAAGGGACTAGGCTCAGGCAGAAATAATCAGCTGTTCAGGATGGGGAGCACCAAATGACAGTCAAGAAGACAGAGCAGATCATAAGCTGAGAGAGAGTCACAGTTGTGCTACTGCAAAAAAACCCAATCACCATTCTGTGACATGTATGGGAGAGCAGCCTGCAAAGTGCAGGAAGTAATCCTTCAACTCTGGCAGTGGAAAAGCTCTAGCTGGAATACTGCATCCATTTTTGGGCATCAGATTTCAAAGAAAGAAATGAACTGTCTGAAAAAGCCCTGAGAGGGAAAATAGATCAGAGATCTAGAAAACATGACCTATGAAGAAAGACTCAGAGAACTGGAACTGATCAGGCTAAATGAGACAAAATTGAGAGTGGGGATAATAACAGCTTTTACAAGGCTATCATCAAGAAGTAGGGAACAGTTTGTTCCCTTGTGTCTGTTGTGGATAGGGCAAGAACTAATGGGCTTGATTGCAGAAAAAAAAAAAAAAACCACAAAAAAAAAAAAAAAAAAAAAAAAAAAAAACCAAAAAAAAAAAAACCAAAAAAACCAATCAGCCAAAAACTTGAAGAAACATTTTCTCTTAGAGGTCAATTAAGGACTGTTATTATAAGGTTGTCAGTCTCAATCACAAGAAGCTTTTAGAAGATCTGACAAATGCTATTTTCAGGAATGATGCATAATTCTAACTCTGCTTTAAAACAAGAGATCAGAAAAAAACTTTTGTAGTATTTCAGTCATAATTTTTTAATTTAGAAAGTACATTTTCCCAACTGCAAAGGCAAGGCTGAGTAGCTTATCCAGCAGTACTAATGTGGACTAACAAGATTTTTTTTGTCTTATTGCTATTTAATTTCCTATGAAGCTGTGCAAATATTTTAGAGTTCTTTTTGTTTTTCTCTTCCTCTCTAAACAGTCAAATCAACTAAAATATACCAGTCACGAAACAAACAAAATAGTTTATTTAACCTCTGCCCTATAAGCTTTTCATTTCAACTCAGTATTAATAGGGTTTTAGTATAATGGAATTTTTGAAATTACAGGCTATTTGGAATTAAAATACAAAGATGTATATTCGGAAAAATGTGATCTTGAAACCTTTCTGCTTTTGCTTCCTTTATGTTCTCCATTTTCCAAGATGAAGCATTCAAATTAAAAGAAAACAAGCTGTGAAATGTTTGCCAAATAGAAAGTGGGTCAAAAATGTCTCTTGCACACTGCCGTACTCAAGTATGTGCTTTTCCATTCCTTCCCTGCCTATCACCCATTCTGACTGAACATATCCTGCTGTCATGAACAGACTAGACTATTACAAACTGCCTCAGATAACAGTTTGGTGAGTGAACCAATTCAACAGCTCAGCTGGAAAAGAGAGACATTGAAAAGCATTGGTAGAGAAGGGCATGAAAAGGATAACTGGTAGTTAGCCATGTGGTCAACTTATTGGAGAACAACTAAAATCCAGAAAACATTGGCTTTGTCTGAAACTGCAACAGCTTTCCACCTGTCTTCGGTACCTAACACAAACTTCAGCTCTCTTTCCAAGGTGATGTAGGAGTAGTTTACTCTTGGCATTTTTGAAGAACAATTGTACTTCCCCATGCAAAGCAAGCTCATTCAGCCACTGAAGTTGTCCAAGCAACTGTTCTCTGTGTTGTCCCTCACTTGTGTATCCAAAAAAATTCTTCATATAAATGCACTGAACTTTTTTCTTACATTTTGATACTATGAATATGAAAAAACTCAAATATATACATTCATCTTAATAATGACTCTGCACTCAAAGATCTAGCTTATGTTACTGACACTGAAGTAACCTTAATTTCATTTTAGCCAGTATTTCCTCCCAGATACAGCTACAATGTCTCCTGGTCTTTATCAGGTTGTCAACAAAAGGACCTCATCTCTTTGCATTGTGATGGTGATGCAAGCTTTATTTTGAACTAATTTCTTTGTGGATTGATGTGGTCACTCAAACAGCCAGAACAAGCAAGACAACCTGGCAAGGTCTCCAGTGACCTAGTTATAACAATACCACACAGGTATACCATATATACCATAAATACCATATGGTGGAGATGGCACTAAACACGAGCCATAGGGCTGACCGATCTGTTGTGTCCACAGTGAGACTGTCACAGAGCTCTGGGAGCATGTGAGATACCACACACCTGAGCACACCCACCTTGGACTGCAGTCCCACAGGCATGCTGATAGCGCACCGGCTGAATAGAAAATATTCAGGCACAAGGTGTGGGGCAATTACTGATACCACACTTCATGTTTCTTCAGAGAGGATTTTTTCAGCACAGTATCCTTTCCTAGACTAAGAGTATTTTCACTGAATCAAAGTCTCTTTTACTGCCCAATGCTGCACATGTCCTCCAGAGAAGAGACAGCCTAAGGATGCTATTCCACAGTCTGTTAGATGCAATTCCTCTTTGCTCAAAGGGACTGCTTCTTCCTGCACTGACTGCACAATTCCATGTTTCCTCTCTCTACTTGTACCAGCACTATCAGGAACACTAATGAGAGTACAAGAAAACTGTAAGGCAATCCTTCTAGCAGAGCAGTGTCTTAGATCAGTTCAAAACATTTGGGAAAACATACCTAACAGGAAATTTTACAACTTTTCCATGACTAAGGTAGTTAAAAATAATGTAATGTTATATACTGTAAAATAACTTAAAATAGATAATGAAATTACTGAAAGGCAATTTTATTTAGAACTTTGTTTAAAATGCATTTCAAATGAATGGAATCTGTATTATTTATAATTATACCTAATTAAGTCACATCTCTTAGGACTCCTTGTCAGAGTAAAATGCTACAGTGCCATAACTGGGATAATATTTTGTCTATGTGAAAAACAGTTATGCTTAAAAACAGCATTATGTGCTTACACTTTATAGAGTGCTATGCAAGTGTTATCTGAGCTGTCATTTAGTACTTCCCTAACTAACAAAGAACACAGGAAGTCTGAGATGAAATTCCTTCTGTCCAAGAAAACAGTGAAGAAAGTCAACTCTTTGACAATTGCAAAATGCATTAAGTGTGTAAATCTATGTAGTACCTTCATTTTTTGACTGCTTTGACTGTCTCAGTTAATTGCTGTTTCAGGATTCAGGGGAAAGTGGAGAGCATTGTTTTGGCTTTGGCTCCGTGTTTGTCCAATGGCTGAACACAATAAAACTCACCAAATTACAAATATTCTTAGCAAAGACCAACCAGTTTCAGATATTCACTGTCATTTCAAGATATTCGCACTGATACTGGCTGTGGGGTAGACATTAAGATAGTAAGAAATCTTAGGCTAAAAGTCCCTCTCTTCCCCATTTCTTGCAAAAATTCTTGTTAGTTCCAGTTAGTACAGCTGCATATATTCAGGTTAGTTCATGTCTTAATGTATTACACAATTCCACTAGTGACAGTTTCCCTGTCTTAAGTGAGTGGCTTTCCAACACTTTTTAAAGTAAGAGAAAATTAAGCCACACAGTAAGCTTCATGTTATCTCCCTTCATTTGCAAACTGCATTTTATGATACTCCACTAGTTACTGCTGAGGACAATTTACAAGTCAAGGACAGTCTGCAGCAAGCTAAGAGTAACCCACCTCCATTTATCAAATATAAAAAAACCCCTGACTTGCCTGATAAAAAATAAGCAATTAGTGAAAAAAAAATTTTTTTTGCACAAATTCTGATTTCAGTATTGTCTACCAGCTTTAACATTCAAAATTAAATAGTCTGGAGTTTGCAACAGCACCAAGTCAATAGATCCCAAATGCTGTCAGACACATATCCACGCCTTAGTTTTGTAAGCACTTTCTCCATTTAATCACCTTAAGCTAGCCCCTATGAAAGATCTTTTGTTAATCTACCCCAGTAAGAACAGGACACCAGGAAACCTAAAGAGTTTTGAGTTTTCTTTCTTAAAAACTCTAGAAATACATATATACTTATATGAGGACTTTTTGCCTTGGCAATGCTATTTGTAGCACTTATTGCCTTAAGCAGCAATCAGATCTGTTAATAAAGAGGCTTCATTTTAAATGCATTTGCAAAGCAGCTATAAACAGCTGAAACATGTTCTGAGCTGAAGAGGAAGGAATTGCTCTCGCTGCTTGAAAGCAAGAAGGCTAACAAGTATCAGAGGGGCCAGCTACTCTAGGAGAGAGGACAGGGATGAATGCTCCATTCTCCCAAAAGAGAGTTCCCCATTCACATTAATTAGGTAAAATGGTGAATAAAAGGAAAAAAAATCTTGCAATAGAAAGAATGGCTCCAAAATCTCTGTGACCCTTAATGGTCTGACTGTACAACACAGAGTCTGTAGGAACAGAGTGAACTATGACAAAGAAAACAATCAGGAACAAAATACTGCTCTGGTATGTATCCAATTACTGCAGCCCTGTGCAGGCATCTCTAGGTATGGCCCTCTACAAGCACAAAGGAGCAGCCTCACTTTCACAATCCCTTGTCCTCATGGGGCACTTCAACCACACCAGTATCTGTTGGAGGTTCAACACAGCAGGGCATAAGCAACCCAGGAGGTTCCTGCAATGCATTGATGAGTACTACCTTCCCATGAGATAGGAGAGCCAATGCTCTCAGTTCTCAACAATAATGAATGCCTGGTGGGGAATTTGAAGCTCAAGGGGAAGCCCTGACTGCAGTGACCATGAAATAGTGGAATTCAAGGTCCTTGGGGCAGCAAGAAGAGCACACAGTAAACTCATTATCCTGGATTTCAGGAGACCAGACTTCTGGGATCAGCTTGACAGAGTACCATGGCATAAAGCCCTGGAGGGAAAAGAGGCCTATGAAGGCTGGTTAATACTCCAAGCTTAAAGAGGAAGTCAGGCAAAAATGCCATGAGGTCAGCAGGGAGGAACAATGATCTTCTAAACAAATGAAACAACAAAAGGGAAGGCTATCAAGAGTGGAGGCAAGAACAGGCAGCCAGGGAGGAACACAGATATTGCCCAAGCACCCAGGGATCAGGTTAGGAAAGAGAAAGTTCTCACAGAATTAAACTTGACTGACATCAAGAGCAACAAGAAAAGCCTCTATAGGTACATGTGTGAACTCTCCAGAACAGGAGACTGGTTACACAGCTTATGGAGAATGCTGATACTCAACAACTTTTTTTGACTGAGTCTTCACCAACAAGTGTTTCAGCCACACCTCCTGAGCTACAGAAGGCAAAGGCATTGACTAACTAAATGAAGAACTGCTCACTGTAGGAGAAAATCAGGCTCAAGAACATCTTAGGAGCCTGAAGATGCTCAGGTCCATAGGATCTGATGAGATACGCCTGTAGGTCCTGAAGGAACTGGCAGATGAAGTTGCTAAGCCACTATTCAGCACATTTGAGAAGCCAAGTCAGCCAAGTAGCGTTCCCATGGAAAAAGGGGAACATAATCCATAACTCATTTCCAAAAAGGAAAAAAACTGAAGGCCTGGGGAAGTACAGGTCAGTCAGTCTCACCTCGATGCCTAAGATCATGCATTAGATCCTCCTGAAAACTATGCTAAGACACAGAGAAAATGAAGAGGTGATTGGTGACAGCCAACATGGTCATTGATGGCAAACTGTGCCTTCAAATCTGGTGGCCTTCTATGAAGGAGTTACAGCACTGCTTGATAAGGAGAGAGCAACTGACACCATTACCTGGACTTGTGCAAAACATTTCCCATTATCCCACATGACATCCGTGTCTCTAAACTGGAGGCCTCTCAGTGGATAAGGAATTCACTGAATGGCCACACTAAAAGCGTTGTGGCCAGTAGGCTAAGAGTGCTGGGGCTGCACAGCCTGGAGAAATGGAGGCTCCAAGGAGACTTTAAAGCACCTTCCAGTACCTAAAGGGGACCTACAAGAGAGGTGGAGAGGGACTTTTCACAAAGGCATGTAGTGACAGGACATGGAGAAATGCCTTTAAAATGAATGAGGAGGTTTAGATTACATAAGGAAGAAATTCTTCCCTATGGGGGTGGTGAGACATGGCACAGGTTTGCAGAGAAGCTGTGGATGCCCCATGCCTGGCAATGTTCAAACCAGGCTGGGTGGGGCTTTCAGCAATCTGGCCTAGTGAAAGGTGTCCCTGCCTACAGCAGGGGGGTTGGAACTAGATGATCATTAACATCCCTTCTATGATTTTATGATCCATGGCCCAGAGAGCAATTCCATTAATTCTGAAGCTATAAGCAATATAACCATACCTGTGAAGCAGCATGCTCACACTACAAGACCTTTCCCTGCCCTCACAGAATGAGAATGTTTTGTCAGAAATTCAGTAGTCGTGGTTTATACCTCATTTTTACTACTGAGGTGAAGAGATGTGTGAAGGGAATGGTCCTGTACCAAGGCAGAAAAAAGGATTTCATTTGCATCTAGGTGTTTAATTGACAGGCTCTCCCATACTAAAAAGAAACACCATGAATGGAGGAAATTATTTTGGCTCACTCAATAGGAAACTTCAGTCCTTGAACAGTAATTCTTAACAATGAATGGTGCTAGGTTATTGATAAATACCTTTTTTTTTTTTTCGGTAGAGAAACTGTTTTACTATGTTGTCTCACTCTAATTTCTGACTGAGACACTTGTCATAAAGAGTCTAATTCTTGCTTCACATCAGCAAAATTTTCAAATCTATTTTGCAAGGGAAAGACACGGAGGGATTTCTTCACATGAATTATTGGCAGGATTCAAGAACTTATCTTTACTTAAAATCAACAGCCAAAAAACCCTTAGTATTTGGATAATTATACCTGGTGAGTCTTCATCAGTGTAATATTTAGCAAAAGGCACCCACAAAAATGAGTATCAAGGCAGATTACGTGTTCTATATACTTGCACTCTTTATCCTGCCTCCACAATTGTCCAAACTGGAAAATTACTGGATTGCCCCAGGGTTACCTTTTGATCAGAAACAGAGGTATTGATGTGTATAAAGGAAGCAGCTGTGAGGCTTATCATGAACCATTAAGTTTAGAAGAGTGTTTACATCCCACAGTACAGATTCAGCTTCAGTGATAAAAACCATGCAAGATTTTACCATACATGACAAGCTACCAAACCCTGGCAGGGACTCCTAGAAACAGTGCCTCTACTCCTCTATTCTCCTTTCCAGTACTTTTATTATCATACAGAGATGAAATTCTGTTTAATATTCTGATAAGCCTAGTAAAAGACTGGAGACTCACAGTTTCTTGACTTCTGTATTTTAGAAAATATCTTTGCACATGTGAAACAGAGACCCATATGGAAACAATTTTTTCTCATAGTTCTCTGGTTGTATTACACAATGTCACTGAGTTTTAGCTGGTTTTTAAATATAATCTAAATATATTTATGCATCAAGAAAATTACTGCCTCCCTTTTTTATGGTGAATGACAAGGACATTTTTGATTATTCTGGAAGTGTGCTTCATATATGCTTGCTCTCACCTTATATTTTTCCCAATGCATCAGGTTTTGTCCACTGCCAGAGACAAAGTACACATTTGGTCTATGCAGTACAGCTGCTCTTTTGTTCATTTCTAAATAGAGCTAAAAACCCAAATTCCACATAAATTTCTCTTTGATTTTGTTGTCTTTCAGAGCAAATGTTTAGGCTTCATCACATTTCTAGCTATGTAAGTATTTTTTTTTCTGAAGAGAGGCATTTAACACATTCTCCAATATTGTGTAGATACAGTGCTGACTCCACCTTGAAAACAGCAGGGTGAGAACCACTGTTAAGGGAGCAGTAACAACTTTCCTCTCAGTAGTATCAAAATAGCACTGGTTTTCTGCTGCTGCAGATTTCAATATAGCTTGGAAATAAAAAATAATATTGTTTACATCAGCATAAAATCCAGTCTTCAGTAGGCAGCCAGCTGCACATAAAATGAGGAGAAACATGAGCAAAAGTAAGCATTTATTTGAATCAGGTCTTTAGCAACCACATAAATGTGCAGCTTGAAGTAGTGTTGACAGACATCTTTGTCTCAGGGCAACTTGCATTTGTCCAGACCCTTCTTAGCAAAAGGCAACATATCTAAAATTAGACCTCTTGACACAAACTTTCTATGCTTATTGGTTCTAAAGAAAACAGTGAACAAATCTGTACTAGCAGAGTTCAATCAATGATCTTGTGAACTGATTATTACACAAACAGTCCACTATTGCTTTTGGGTGACTGTGCACACATGAAGAAAGACAATTTTATTCCTAGCTGGGGTGAATGCATCTTGTTAGTACCTATTCATACAGAAAAGCAAACAGGTAACTACATTCTCTAGTTGTGATTTGCTAACTACAGAATTAAATATAATCATTTTAAAATACAGCACACTTCTGGCATAAGTCCTTTTCTTAATGCTGTCAGGATGATTCCCATGTCATTTGAATTGACTTGCTTATTTGGTTTTGCCTGTTTCTCCTAGCTCATGCTTTGATGTGCCTGGCAGATTTTAAATGATTTGACATTTTGGCTACAGGTTTTAAACATTACCAGAGACTGCAACAACATTTACCTTAAATATTTTACATGCTTTCCACTCCCACTCTTCCTTTGATTGTACTTAATTTGTTAATAATCTGTCTAGTACTCTCTAGTGTCTCATTTGCACAACTTGTTCTCACAACATGGTTGTGATCTTCACACAATCATATTCCATGCCTAATGCTATGTTGCCATCTGTTGACCAACTGAGCAGTTGTAGGACTAAGAATAAGACAAGATACTCAAGAACAGAAATAAAACCTCAAAATTATTTTAAATCTCTACTTTATATTTACTTCTTTTTCTCTAACAAAGTGATTTCAAATCTTCATCTGTTTCCTTAACGTTTACTAATTTAAAGGTATTAAGTCTTAAAATATAATGTTCATACACCAATATATGACATAAATCAACTCAATGGCTCAAACATTGCATTGTGGTTCTGACTGAAGAATTTATATGGATATAACAATTTCATATAGTTACTAATTAGTGACTCACCTTTGAATCATCCAGTTCCAGCTTTTTCAGAGACCGTCTGACATAATCTATGAAGGAGGATGATTTGGAGAAGGTTTTTCCAACATGTCGATCACTGCAAATACAGTACTGAGGTGTAGGCTTTTATACATCCAACAACAAAATTCAGATATTTTTAACAGGAGAAATAAATCAGTTGGATGGCTACTACTGCCAAGTTAGTAACAACTTTCCTTTTTCCCCTTCCACTTAAAACAATCTAGCTAATACTTGAAGTAACTTCTAGACACAGCAAATGTATAATTGTATTATGTTATAATACAGTTATTATTTTACCTAAAATTCAGAGAGAGTTGAAGTTTCTTTTTAATTTCTTCACTAACATTTTTTTATTTCCTTATATGAATGACAAAATTATTATTTCCAATGACAGACATTTCCTTCTATACTTCTATATTACTTCCATAATCTACCATGATGCTGCTGTAATTTATTTAACAGCAACCACTGAACTGAAAAAATGTCACTTTTGCTTGTTACCTGGTGTTCTTATCCTTTCAATTTTTATTGCACTAAATGATGTCAGAATTCTGTCCTGTTCACAACCCAATAGCTTGCATTTCAAGCCAGATGAAAATGTGTGTTGTTTCAAAAAATATGCTAAAATAATGCACAAAAACTTAAAAAACATGTAGGAAGAATGAATCCTAGCAGACCACTCATATTTGCTCTCTTCTCCGTGCTTAAAATCATGCAGAAAAAACTCACAAAGATTTTTTTAAGTCTGAATTCATTTTCTTGACTGAGTCTAACATTATTTCTCTTCTAGAGTAGGAGTTAAATATTCAGGTACAGAATTTTCAGCTACTGAATTACTTAACAAGAAATACACTCTCCCTGCACCCTCCCAGTGAAAAACTGAATAGAATTATCTTAGTATCTTACTTTTCTCCCTCTTTATTCTTAGTAAAACCTATCTCCTTACCTAAAACCCAGAACAGACATCTGAAGTCAACAGAAAGATTTCAAAAGATTTCACTCAGTGACAGTTCTAATGCTGTTTAGCTATCAAGGACCCTCACTCATTGAGAATAATTTCTGCTGTCATATTTAATATTCAAATCCACCTAAACATTTAGGCTGATGCAGACTGAGAATCATTTAATGATTATGTTGTTACGTCATTCCTAGGAAGATGGACATTTAACACCTTGCTCAGAAAAAAAAAAATAAATGGGGGTGAGACAGGTCTTTCCAAGGTAGCCATTGTGTTCATTACAGACATATATTCTTAATTACTTCCTCCAAATTATACTTCCTTCAAAAACTGAAAAATCTACCTCACAGTTTTTCTTTTCTTTGCAATTTAGCAGCCATGACTTTTTGTGTGATATTTTATGCAATTTTAAAATAAAGAAGCATTTCTTCTTTCAGGAATTTGACCTTCTGAAGGGTAAGCTGTCTGACTCTACATCCAGCAAAAGTTTTAAGGGTATTTGCATTAGCACTTATTTTAGATCAGGAGTATACTTCTGAAGTGAATTTTCTGGTTTTTCCCACCTCTCATGCCTTGGCTCACACCGTGAAATAGTATCAGAGCTCAAAAAATGGGTTATTTTCAAACTAAATTATACTGGAAGGTGTGCTTCTGGATGTGCTCCAAGTGCTAACAGGCATACATCCCACAGAATAAGATAAAATCTAATTCAACTGCAACCACAGAAGAGTATAATGTAGATGTCAGGTCCTCAGCAGCAGCTCTCCAAATCCCATTCCTACAAGGAAGCAGCATTTGCCAATGAAGGCACAGGAAGTTAGTAGCTCTTTAGAGCCATGACGGCCATCGAGCTGTCAGCAGTTTTTCTCAGGACAAACAGAAATGCCTTTTTCTATCTGCAGTATCAAAGCTGCCAGAACTTCTGAATGACAGGGTAGCCCAGGACTGTGCTGACTTTCCAGTGCATTTGCTGAGTATTCTCAGGTGAAGGTGTGCTTTATCCATGTAGCCAGTACCAAAGAGGGCCATTTCAGCTACAGGTAAAGGAAGGGCAATACATTTGTGATGTGGATTAAGGATGAGCAAATCTATCTTGCATTTTACTACTGATGTGTATATACAACCTGATGAGACTGATTCCTATGTCCTTCTGCTTTCCAAAACATACTTTCTCTACAACAGAGGTGGAAGAGAATCAGATCAATATTTAGTTGGTATTCTGTGAATTCAGAGCTTCCTACCTTTTGGTGACACCATAAATTTCTTCTATAATAACCTGAAGAACAGCTCGATAAAACAATGATTCTGTAGGCAGCTGCAAAAAGTTTTAAAACAGCAAGGATTTCAAACTGGCACTGAAATTAAGACCAGAGTAACAAAACCAGTATTGGCTTCCCTAACTATTTATTGAGTTACAATCAGTCATACCAGATTTAAGAAGATAATTTACTAATGTTCTTGCATCCAGTTAAAATTATGTTTTTAAGTCAGATTCTAACATAACCATAAATGCAAGAAAGAAGAAAAACAAACCCAGACTCTCTTGATGGAAAGAAAGACAACAGAGGAAAATGCACTGCTCATGATCTGAATTCTAATATGCAAAATAAACAACAATTATCTAAGTTGTTTTGAAGACAAAAGGAGTAATTACCTAGCTGAATCATCTGCAATCAGACTGTAGTCTGAACCATGTAGAAAATACTATGCTAAAAAGAAATACTAAGAATTTCATATATTTGTCTATGGAAAATATGTTTGCATAAAACCAGTTAATGATTGCCAATTAAAAATACACAGAAAAGGACTTCTGGGGTCAGGGGGCTTATTGAATATGGACAGAAGTCTTTCTGCCTGGCCTCTTAAATACTTGCACAGTTCATGCCCACCATCCCTTAAGGATAACTTGCACAACAATAAATCAAAATATTCACAGGGAAAAAATATACAGGGATTAAAAACAGGAATGATGATGTTTCTAACAGGTTCAAGCTTTTGTCATAACAATGTCTATTTTTACATTAGTTGATAAAACATTGGGATAGAGTGATCCAAACCAGGACTATCTGAAGGACATTTGCACTGAATTTATGCATTAGCTGAAAGATAGCAAAGGAAGTTAGGAAGGGTAGTTTAATGCCTTAAATTTTAAGCTGTGCTTTTTTTTCTCAGACTCTTAATTGTAAAAAGAAAACAGATTCACTAAGTACAAGCACAGCAATAAAAATGTGATTTTGTGATGACACATGCTATCTATGAGGATTTGACATAGCGTAGGCCAGTATTTCAGATTCCAGATATGCAGAAGTTCAATAAAAGGCCATGGATTAAGAACATTCAAGGGGGAAAAACACATTTTATCTTAGAATGGCTAAAATAAACAGTATTACTTACCATTTGGCCAACTGCAACTCTCTCCAAAGCCTTTAAGAGTCAAGGAATTAAATTGCTGATATGTTTATTCTTTATCATAACATTTTATAAACACATTGTATAAAAGTCAGAGGAGATGACATTTTAAAAGATTAATGGTGTGACATAACATGAGCTTGCACACTTTAAAGTGTTAATACCTTTAGGCACTCATAAGCAGCTACTCCTGTTATTTTGGTTTATTTATAAGAGAAGAAATGACATCCAACTGTGTGGAAATATATACATGGAAAACTTGCTTGTTTTTCTTTCTATTGTACAAGAATTTCAGAGGATTACTCTCTGTGAAAGTGCTAAAAGCAAATACATTTTTCTTGAATATATTTCTACTGAAGTACAAATAATTCACTTTGCATATTTAATTATTTAAAAATAAATACTAGTTCAATGGATAATATAAGTTTTAATCACTACTACTCAGATAAATTGAACTGCTAATATACAGGCAAAAAAAGTAACTTCAGAGAGACTGCAGTTTAAAATAATGTGCATTATTTTTCACTAGAGTCTTCATACTATAAATGCTCACGTAGATGTGAGACTACTTGATTTTTATCATGCATAGTGACAAAGAACAACAAATATTTAGAAGGATGTAATAGTCTTTCACAGCTGAAAAGATAGTGTGCCCACAAAATTTTCAACAGAGTTTAAAAGATCATAGCAGAAATGAAGACAAAACCTCAGTATCTGATTATGTGATACTACATCAAATTAGGTAGCAAACCAAAACTGCCTTATCATTTACAGATTATTATCACCTTCATTCCTAAACTTCACTACAGTAAATAAGACTGCCTGTTACACAATCACCCCCTCCTCCTTCTCCTTGTTGTAGAACTGACCTGGTATTTCACACTGTTCTTCAAACACAGCCCACATAGCTGCATTCAGGGCTTTGGCCAACTATCAGGTTTGCCTTT
This sequence comes from Euphonia xanthogaster, assembly GCA_034509185.1. Classification (NCBI taxonomy): domain Eukaryota; kingdom Metazoa; phylum Chordata; class Aves; order Passeriformes; family Fringillidae; genus Euphonia; species Euphonia xanthogaster. Next base: position 38,879,829 of record JAYDZK010000056.1, on the reverse strand, counting down.
TGCTGCGTAAGCTCTCACAGCAGCATCCATCTGCTGCTGCTGAGGAGATGGACATGGGTTCCAAGCCATATCGTAAGGCTCTGAAGCTGGAACTCTGCCCAACACCTCTGGCCCTTGGCAAGTCAACCTATTTGAATTTTGAGTGCCATTGCTCAGCAGACTTTCTGCTAACCAGCCATTAGCCCAAGAAATGTGGGTGCTTAGTGGCTCTGTGCTGGCTCCCTTCAACATCCTACATGGCAAGGAAAATCCTAGTCATGAAAAATGCATATAGACAATTACAAACATAACAGGAGAAGTATCTAGTTACACAGGAGAACTCTTTGCCTTTTGTGAATATTCAAACAAAAAGTTTTTAATTGCCAAATTTCTGTGATTTGTGAGAAATCTAAAATAGATATGTAGTACAAGATCAGCACTCTCTTGGGGGTCGTTTGCTTTTAAAATTTATCTTCCTACCACTGCTGAAAAACAGCCCAACCTTTTTCTTTCCAAAAGAAATGGAATAGGAAACGGGTAATGTGTCAGCTGAGGAAGAACTGGTATTGTATGACACTGACAAGAAAAAGAGAAAATGTAAATCCCTTTAGAAAGCACTTCTGCTGAGTTTTACAGCTACATCTCTAAAATTAACAATTCTTTTCCTTTACTTTGCCCCAAGGGTAACACATTTAAGCATTATGGATCCTAAACAACTGTCCTCCTATATTTTCTCCTGACAGCATTTAATTATCATGGTAGTTCAAGTTTACATAACCTCAATACATTAGTCCACACTGACTCTTTAGTCTATACTCTTCTCTGTAATGGAGGTAAAGAGCTAGCAGCACAGCCTAGCCAAAACCTGATGTGATTTATCTGGATACCATAAATTAAAAATTAATAGAGGGAGGAATAGTGGTCTTCTAACTGAAAGAGTGGTCAAAATTTTCACTACCTGTCTGTTTTTTCAAATTAGACAACAGCTCATCATCCTATCTTGATGAGGCTAAATCTTTAAAAGTACTTCATCTCTTGGTGCAATGTTAAAAAGAAGTTTCCAGACTCTTAAGCTACATGGATTTTTAAAGCTCCTCTAGTTTTTAGATTAGGCAGGGTTGTTCAGGTTTTAAACAGCTAGAACATTCAATACTATGAATCATGAAGGCATTGAGGGAGTTACTGATTGCAATCCTTCTACAATTACCCTGTTTCTCCCTAAATCCTTGGCCAAGAACTGTTATCCTGAGGGGTTACCTTGTTTAGGTTTCAGCAAAGTTTTGGCCTTTCTGTCCACTCTTAAAATATATTTCTATCAATACTCATTTTTCCATGCCTCCAGCAAGTATAAAATATATAAAGCTGGAAGGTCAATACTATTTTTTTCAGATATAATTCATCATGCTTACAACATTAATGATGTTATCCTGTAGATTCTTGGATTAAAGTCATGGCTTCAGGATCAGAAGCCAAAAACAATGAATCCTGTAACATCTGGACAAAGCTCTCATTAGAAAAAGAAAGGAAAGGGAATCATACCAAGCATGCTGACATCCTAGCATTGCGACCACAGCACCAGCCTTTGTCCTTCAAGTACTGACACATGGGAAATCCCCAGACTTGGTCGTGGCATTCTGCAATATGGAGGAAAAAAAAGGCACAGGTTTTCCTCCTACAGAATACACAATGGATTGAACAAGATGAACAGTAGGTAATGTAGTGGAAACACTTAATTGCTCTCATCCAGTACAAAAACTTGTGGTGGTGCTACAAAAAACATGTTTTCCCTGTAACAGATGTTTTTGGTTTATGCTGAATTTCTGATTTCACATTTTCCAAAACAATTTTAAGTGAGTGCCCTTTACAAAAATCCACTGAAAAAACAGTCAAAGGGACAAGACAAAAGTTTGCAAATACTCATGGCAACCTACACCATGCCATGAATCACAAGATGTAGGCCAAACAGTCATTCCATGCAGCAGGGCTTCAGTACCACTTCTCATTGTCTTCTTATTCTACCCCAAACATCTTTCAAACATCACACAGAACAATATGTATTTGTTTATTCTAGTTCTAAAACAACATTCTGCTGTAAGGCAGAATGTTTGTTTTCCAGAAAAGAGCAGCTGCAAAGGCTCTTGCTGTTCCTTCAAAACACCAAGAAGCATTTGGATCACAATCTGTGCTCAGTTTCAGTATCATTTGTATTTTGAATAACAAGACAATTATTCATGTTTAACACTAATGCAAATGTGAGAAAACTGGTACAGAGATTACTTTATAGATGTTCTTAATAGTCACATCCAAATGCACACAAACTCTAAATGTTTAGAGTTTTCATTAACATATTGTGAGCTGATTTTTAGAACAGTGAATAAGATTTACTGCTTTCTTAAAAAAAAAAAAAAAGCCCCACAAATTGGCCAAGATCCTGGCTTTTTAGCACAGGAAGGGGACTGGGGCATATTTCAGAACAAATCATATAATGGGGTTAAAAAGAGGGGACAGCAGAAAATTTACCAACAGTTGGAGACATATACATATAAGTAGAATTCACTCCATAAAAGTTAAGTAAAGGAAAAAAAAAAAACAAACCAAAACTATAAAAAACCCTCCTCACAATTCAGGGGAGGGAGGGAAAGCCTTTGGCTTTCTGGCAGAAGTGCCCAGTCTCAGCTGACCACTACAGAGTAACAGCAAGCAGGCAAGAAACCTCTGCAGGCAACCTCACACTTTGCCCCCCCTTTTAACACCAGAGGCTCTTAGGGGCTGAAAACTGCTTTGGGAACCGTGATTTAAGAATAGGATTTTAATTATTAGCATGATTAGCAGAAGGAGAAAAAAGACTTTTTAGAAATAAAGATGAAATTTGACCAAACAGATTGCAAGTGGTTTCAGCACTAGAAATGTATTAAGAATTTGAAAGTGCCTCATGACAAGCTCTAAATTATTTATTAACTTCAAGTCTAATTATGGACTACATGGAATACATGGATATTTCTGCTGCAGGGATGGCAGTAAAAACTTACTGAGTGCAAGAAAACAATGACTGACATGGTTCCTATTGTATGATTCTCACTAATATGTCTTTCTAATACCATTGTTAAAATATTTAAAAATAAAAATTTGCAAACTGAGTTACAGAGATTAAATCCTTGATCTTTTCAAGGAAATCTCTTCTAATTTATACCCTGTCCTCCAGGCAAACAAATCATTCATTCAAGTTAAAGTTACTACCCTGTCAGCTACAATCTCAATATCAGTGCACTGTATTCATGCATAATTCAGATAATCTTTACAAAAGATTATCAGTCAAAGCATCATCTTCATTTAAATTATTGAAACTGTAAAGTAGGAGAAAAAGAGAGGGAGACTAATGCTTCAAGTTAGAAAGAAATTTTTCATATATATCACAAGTTGACCACACATCTACAATATTGCTTTAAGTTCTATTTATTTTTTCACATCCAGTCTGCTCTCAAGCTACATTTTAAAAAACAACAACTTTTTTTAATGCCTGCAACTATTTCAGATATACTCAATATTATATAGTTCACTATATTGTGCTTCTATCTAACAACACAACAGCTGTTCTGACCTGTATAAATCTCAAAGAATATTCAAGAAACATTTTAAGTATGTTTTAGGCATTCCATGGAACATTTCACAGGAAACAGCTCAAGTGTCCAACAATGCATGAAGCAACCACATTGTAATTCAGTACAGAGTAGCCAATCAGACAGAATTCCTTCTGTGAACAGTTAACAGAGTGGGAGATTTTAGGTAATCATTTGATGAGTTGAACTGAAGCTATACTAGTGTTTATTATTAGAAGATATTAGTTAAATAGCAAGGACTTTAACCTAACCTCTAAAAAGACTGAATCACACATTTATTAAAATGCTGCAAATATCACAGCAAAACATCAGCATATTTTTTATTGATATGGTATTTATTAAAAAAATATAAGGCAATATAAGTAAGATAAAGGTAAAATCCTTTTCACATTTGCCAACTCTGTATGTGCACAAATGATGACAAGGAAGTTCAAGAGAATGGGACAAGCTTCTCCAATACCTCTAATATTAGGCCATCCATCAATTTCATCTCTAAGAATAATACTACAATTTTTAATGTGCTAATATTCAAATTTAACTTCACAAAGCTTTACAGTAAAATATGGTCAGTATAAAACAAGACCAACAAGCTTTAATGTTACTGGGAAAAATAAGCCTGACTTAAGTTCCACGGGATAAGCCAGATCAGAAAGGTGTGGAGGCAGCAATGTTGGTGGAGCATCGTGTTCCCCTTGCCGTGCCTTTTCCAGCCCCGGTGTCCTGGGAGCTGTAAGCTTTGTCGGAATCTCTGAATCCCAACCCTAAACCTAATGGTTGCTTTTGGCTGATTATGTAATTCAGTGGATTGAAATGGCATTTTTTCTTCTGAGATTTTTCAGTGGAAATTAATCTTTATTACCCTCCTCATTTTTTTTCCACATACACTCTACTTTGTGTCTTTGTATGTACTGCAAACTTCATCAAAGTAAACCACTAAAATAACCTTTTTCAGATCCTCCATAGCCTTTATCTTCCACAACATGGTAGATTTTCGGTCTACTTCTGTTATTCCCAAAAAAATAGATAACTACTAAACTGCCTTCTTCCTTCATGGAAAAGACAAAATCTTCCTTGGCCATGTAATTCATGTTCCTTGAATTTGTATTTTTCAAAAGAAGTCCCCTGACTAAGCAAGACTTTGCTGGCGGAAGGAGAGGGCAGTGGGGAAGAAAAATGCTCTCAAATTCCAGGAAACAGAATCAGCTGTCACCAAAATAATTTCCAACACCCAAACCTAGAGTATGTTTTAATTATGTGCATTAAAACTTTGGCATTCTCAATTCTAACCTCGTACTTTGTACAGACTGAGAAAAATACAAATGTAAGATGGTGTCAGGTTTTAATATATTCTTGCTACATTAATTAATGAAAAATGCCATAATAACTTCAATAGGTAATACTTTCATTTAACATCTGTAAAGCTTGCCTTGTTAGTATTTTTTCAAGTTTCATATTTTTTTCAGAATCAATTTTTATAGAAAACATCTGGGGTTTAGTGACTAGTTAGCTGTGTCACAAATACATGGAAAGGTTCCCTATGCAGCAATATCTAAAGATGCCTTGGGAAGGAAATGAAACTTTTTGATCTGTTGCTTGGAAGTGTTTTCCTGTGTTGCCATGGTATCAGTGGTAGCTATTTTAAGATGTTGGCTGTGGAATATCTTTGAAAATATGCCTAGGCTACACATAAATCATCTGTACTCTAATACCCTGAAACAGTGAGTAATCTTTTATACTTGAGTGGAACAGAGTGATACCAAGCCATTGTGTTTGTGTAAGTAATCCTTTAGAAAATTCAGTTTCATAGTATTTGTTCTCTAAATCCACCTTACTCAAGGCTTTCCCATGTCTCACAAGTCTGATAAAATTCTGTATGTGAATTTTGACTACCCTTTGCAACCCTTTTAGTTCCCTTAATTATGTTCAATAGCTTTTAATAGTCAAAGTTTATTCTGCAAAAGCTTTGCTGACTTCTTTCAGAGCGCCTTATTAAGAAGCTACTTTCCACAGCTTCCTGGAGGGCTTTAGAACTCCTCTACCCAGCTGTGACTTGACTTTGGAAATCCTTACACAACCTGGAGTTTATGTTTTGTTGTACTTAAGCCAACCTCAAAAAGAGCTTCTATCAGATAGGTGTAGTTGTATAGATACTTTCAGTGATAGCTATCTCTTATTTCTAATTGCTGAATCAAAGAATATGCTGAGTTGGAAGGGACCCAAAGGATCATCAAGATCACCTCTTAGCCCTGCACAGCACCATCCCCAAGGATCACACTATGTGCCTGAGAGCATTGCCCAAACACTTATTGAACTCTGTCACGCTTAGTGCTGTGACCACGTGTGCTGAGGACTGCACATGATCCAAAGTGTTAAAAATTCCCCCTACAAGGGAGGTACCTGGGCACTTCCACCTGAACCTGAGCCTATATTAACCCCTGAAGTGTTTGTTTCATGGCTTCCTCCACCCCTGACGGATCAAGACTGTGACCATCACTTCAACCAATGGACATCTGAAGTGCAAAGTGCTCCTGAAGTGCAAAAATAATGGGTGATGATAACTTTCCTCTCTGTTAGCCACTCTAATAATTTCTTTCTCTTCCTCATGTATTTTCTTCAGTGATATTTTCATGCTTTTATAATGTATATCACAAGGGTTATATTAAAAAGAATCTCAGTTACCCCATCTAGGTGGTGGGTCTTAACAGTAGCTCCAGAGCAAAAGCAACATTCATAAGTTTTTTCCTCAAAACAGAATATAATACTGAAGAATTTCACTGGTTTCTAGACTGGTATTGATGTATTTGGTGGTATGGAGGATGGAAAGAAGAGAATCAGAACACAGAAACCCAAATTCCTTTTCAAGGAAAGTAAAATCTTTTTAAAAATATGTTAAATTTTCATTTCTTCTCTGTTTAGGGATAATCACAGATCAGATGGTACATTGCCCCAAAAATGTGTTAGCTGAATGTAAGATAAAACAGCTCCCAAAAATCCTAAGTATATCTCCTGAACAGAGACACAGAGTTTGTTTTAACCTAAAAATCATTAGCAAACTGATTTTTTCCCCAGAAAAACTGCCATAATGGCTCACAATGTAAATAGGTTTATGTAAAATGTCTTTGATAAATAGTAAAATCCTTTCTACTCTGAGGTAATTGACTACCCAATGCAGTAACAGAGAAGAAAACTCCCAAAGGAATCAATTACACTAATGGCTACGTATATTTTATCCATACAAGAATCTCTATATAAACAGACAATTCTCCTTAGAGAGAGCCTAAGTAAAACTGCTTAGAATTTTCCAAGAGCTGTCATATTATTCCTTATTAACTGAAACTTAGAATTTCATACTGCTTATAACAGCAGTGAAATTTAAAGACAGGTGTTAAAATACATTGGCTTCAACTTTTTAAAATTGAGTTGAAATTTGATGTTACACAGCACCTCTTGGTTGTTTTAGCCACTAATAAATCAAAGCAAAGGCTTTCATGATCTTAACAGTTCAAAATTATTCCCAGCATAATTGGAAATGTGGTCCCATTACAAAAATTTCCAGATGAATTCAGCTTATTTAGAGACACAGAGAAGTATACTGATTGCATTATTATTCAAGATTGTGACTGCTGGCACCTACTTTCAGCAGAAATGCTCACAAAGTATTCACAGCAGGTCCAACACCAAACTGAATCAGCCAATCTTGCAATATATGTACTATTTTTAGAGTATGTGAGAAATGTAATGCATTATTCCCTGAAGTCATCTCAGAAACAAAAAAAAAATCCCAAACTTGTGATAACTGAGGTAATTCAGCAGTCCAACGAAAACACCATAGTAATATTTTGTTGATATTTTGTCAACTCAACACCTCAGACTTATAAATACTTTGCTAGGCATCATAACAGGTAATTTTTATTCCTATGAATACCAGTTAATTCCAGTTAATATGAACTGAAAAAGTAATTTTTCATTGCCCTTTAACAAGACTGATCTTGGTATTAAATCTTAAGTGCCAAAGAACATGCTGTCCAGCCATACCAACTTATGGCAAGCAGAAGTCCATTGCAGCTCCTCTGTGAGCTGGCTCCTCTGCTTCAACTGTGCTAATGAGTGCAGCCCTCTGAGTTTCCATTAAAGAAACAGCAAAGATGGAAAATGTGCTACTTGGGGGCAAGAGCTTTGAGGTGGACTTGCCACAACCTTGATTTTAAGGGTGCCCACCTCAGGAAAGTAAAAAAGTTTTTAAAGAGGACAAATGACATTTTAAAAATTTTGAAAAACTTTGAGGCTACTCAGTCAAGATAAAATAACTGTAGAATGCTTTACAAGAGAACTTCCCACTGAGTCCTCACAGCCAAGCCCTTGCTTCCTGGATGATTTCAAATGAGTAAGTCATTTCTTGTGTTGCAGCAAGTTCTGCCCAATTCTCTTTGCTTCTTAGGAAGATCTGTCACTGCAGAGATGTAGCTCTAAACCTGCTTCCTAATATTCAAACAAGTCTCTCCACACAAAGCATCTACATGTCTCTGCCATCTCTGATTGATGGCCTAGAGTAGCCAGTAGCTTTCCTGAGTTCAGTGTCAGAGCCTGGGCAAGCAAAGGACTATCTGCAGCAGAGATTATAGTGGCTGAAGTACCACACAGGCCAGCCAGAAATACACAACTGCATGTGGCCACATGGGATGCATTTCAGGACCACAAAACTTACCAGTGCCCCATGAAAGCCATACCCTATCATCTTTGACAGGTCATGTCCATCCTGATTACAGGAAACAAGTGAAAACCATACTCACCTTCACCTGAATAAGATCAGATACTCGCAACAAGTTTACAGAGCACTTTTCCTAGAAACCATGCCCAGGCCCATGAAGAGTAAGAAGAAGTTTGACACTAGCTGGCAGGAATTCATCAGGCACTGACAAACTACTGCCTTCTGTGAGGCAGTGACTGGCTCCATGAACTAGGAGACAGCAGAGTCATAGTTTATCTTGACTTTATGAAGTCTTTCGGCAAAGTTCCCTTAGTATCTTTATAGACAAAATGGAAAGATGTGACTCAGACAGGTGCATTCTAAAATAGGCAGAAAATCGACAGTAATCTGAAGCTTGACAGTGAAGCCTGCAGATTAAGGCATGTGAATATTCTCCATTTTTAGCACTTGTGAGAGTATCTGGAGTGCTTCTTTGGGCTCTTTAGCCCACCATAATGACTGAAATGAATTTATTGGTGGCAAAAGCACAGAATGGCTGCAGAGAAGGTCAAGAAGGGATCTAACTGCTGTTTTCCTAAAGGAAAGACAACAAAAAGGATTATTGCTGGATTAAAGCTGGACTATTCTTGGCAGTGCAAAATAAAAAAGACAATAGATAATGCACAATAGCTGCAAACTCTGAATGGATATGAAGGAAAGAAATTAATGTTGAGGGCAAACATTGAAATGGGCTACTGAATCACTGTCCTTGGAGATATTCAAAACATAACCCTGACTGAAATTATCCAAGTTGGCCCTGCTTTGTGCCATGATCTGGTCCAAATGACCTTCAGAAGTTACTTGCTACTTAAATGCTATGATTTGATCCATTCTGGAAGCAGTATTAAAATCCACTTGCTTCTGACAGCTGCAAGAGGAGGTTGTTTACTGCTTGAATTGTTGGACCAGTACCATCTGATAACAGACAGAGGCCCCTGGCATCCTCCAGAATGCTTTGTCAGTTTGAAGTCCATGCATAGGAAATGCAGACACAAGAAACAGTCTGAATTCTTTCCCATTTTCCATTTGAAGAAATCTTAAGTCTTAGATATTGTCAGTCCTTGTTCTCTCAGCCCTCCACCGCACATTTAAGAACAAGCCATATGGTAGATGACTTAGTAGGGGAATGCAACAGCAGTATATATTTTAGAATATGCACTCTCATAGTAATAGTAAAAAAAAATAAAAATTTTGAGCATTACTAGGTCAATATATATACTCTTTCCCAAAAAAAGTATACTGTAATTTCCTTTTGTTCTGTCCAAATGTTCTCCTTTGAGAATAATTTTGTCCTTCAAGCAGAGTAAAATCAATCTAACATCCCATTTGACTTCATTTTCATACTGCTATGAAACTGCAGTATCTCTTCTAACCATGTACATATATCTGTTTGTTTGAACTTTGAAAAGGTTATCATGCCTGATCCTTTGGGGGTGTCTGAGTTTATGCACTGGTCTGCAAAAAGTAATCCTATACAGCTAGCACAGGAAGCCATGTCCTTGTGTCCTCTTTGCAATAATAAGAAACAACCAAATGTTTCAGACACTCAGGCTTAATGAGAAGTACCTGAAAAGTTTTTAACTTCTTAAAACTCTGATGTAAAAGTAATTGTATATATTTTCTCTAACTGCATTGCTGTACCATAGAAATTTCAATTGTATTTTCTTTTCATTTGCTTTTGGAGTGAGCTGGAGTATTTTGAAGTATTACTAAGACGACTACACTGAAAAAACTCTTAAAAGAGTTGCAGAGTTAATCGAAAACAACATGAAAAGATTATTAAGGCAAGAAAGAGCTAGCATGTGTCATGGTCAGTGTGGAGCTGTGCCATAACTGCTTAAGCAGATAACTCTTAAAGAGCAAAACCTGAGTCCCATGTGCCTTTGTGTCTGTGAAGTTCCCTGAAAGAGCTGAAGTAAACCTTGCCAGGCCACCCCTTTCTCAGATTTACTGATATGATGATCAGGTTGTAGCATGTTAGCAGATGGTCATTTAGACAGATCACCTATATACCACTTGTCTCAAGAAAGCCAGTTCCTTAAATATTTTTCATTATACAAAATTTCAAACAAAAATACCAACTTTCTCTCAAAAATGAAAATGAAACCCCCTCCTTCCCATTTGTAGGAAAATTTGCCTATATTCTGAATCCACAAATAACTTTCATGTTATCTTCCCAAGAAAAACTCTTATATATGTACTGTTTCATGATGGCACAGCACCCAGGTGACTGTTTTTCTGAGTATTACCTCACATTACAAAATCTTAATTCTGTTCATTGTTGTATATGTACAACTTAACATAATGGGATGTTGCATGCAGACAGCCGAGGACAAAATCTGGTACAAAATATTTCAAAAGGATGGAAACTTACTGGACTAAAAGAGTCACTTATACATTTATAAGTGAATTAATAGAATAAAACCAGCTGTAGTCATAACCATATAAAAACATTATGCACTTATGTCCCTAATCTCAGTTAAAATATTAGGAATATTGGCTTAACAGAAAAGCAACAATGCATCTGGGAGTGAATGACCCTCATAAAATAAATAAAACCAGTACTAAATAAGCCACTGGAAAGGAACAAACACAAGGAGGTTATTAATTAAAAGGTATAATACTCTTAACATGCAAACTGGCAGCCACAAGTTAAGCCCAGAAGAATTACCTTCTTGGTTCTCAAACTGTTCTGACAACAGATGGTAGCAGCAGCCCACACTGCAAACGGCTTTGATTTCAGGCTTGGCAGTAAAAATTCGTAGTGTATTTGCAGCAAGATCTCCACACGTATGTAGACCCACCATCATACAGTCCTAAGAAGAAAAAGAAAAAGGAAAGGCAACAATAAATCATCTCCTTTATCAACTGAAAGAGCACAAATAAAAACAAACTCCAAAACCCAAATGTGGTGCAAACAGTGAGCTGTAAGGTAGAAATACCGAAGTCCATGAGGACTCCTGCTGTTCTGTTCTAGAATTTTTCAATGCTAATCAAAGCTCTTCAGTGCTAAGAAAATATGGTGAGAACTGGCTATGATGCAGAAGTTCAAGACTATGAGTAACATAGCTGCATGGAAGGGAATATCTACATGTTTACTGGGCACAGGCATTTTCTCTAGTCTTTCCTAGGTTTCCTGTTCTTGTTATTAGTACCACTGCTACTTTTCTAAGATTGCTTGCTGTAAATCTGGCTGGACCTATCTAAGGCATTTCTGCTAGTTTAAGTTGTTGAAATCAAACCAACTTCCTAAATACAGGTATAAGGTGAAGAGCAGCTTTATTATTTCCCAAACAGTACTGACAGTTTCACAGTATGCCCACTACTATTCAACAACAAATGGGCATTCTCCTTCACAGCACAAAGAAAGAACTTCAGCTTCAGATGCTCTGCTCTTCTGCCCACTCTATTTCCTACTTTCCTTTTTTCTGCAACTTTGCTTTTGCTTCTATTTCTCCATGAAAATTCTCTCTTTTCTCACCATTCATAACAAGCTATTTCCCTTCTGACATTACTAGTTGGGATCCACATGGCAAACACAGTGCTGCTTTGAATTCCAGACACATTTATTACTCATAGAATCAAAAAGTCATTAGGGTTGAAAAGAACCTTAGAAATCACCTAGTTCCAACCCCCCTGCCCCACTAGACCAGGTTGCTCAAAGCCTCATCCAACCTGGCCTTCAACACCTCTAGTGGCATCCAGAACTTCTTTGGGCATTTTTTTCAAGTGTCTCATCACCCTTACAGTAAAGAATTTCCTTTTAGTAACTACCTAATCTAAATCTACCCTCCTTCATCTTAAGGCTTGTTATATCATTACATGCCCTCTTAAACATTATCTTTCCAGTCTTCTTGTAAGGTCCCATTTAGGTACTGGAAGGTGCTATAAAGTCTCCCCAAAGCCTTCACTTTTCCAAGTTATCAACAAGAAATTAGGCCAGGGTCACTCAATTGAGATACTGTTCTATAATCATTCTGATTTTATCTGATTATCTCACCCACCTGTATTACATAGTGCATTCATACCTGAAACAGTAAAGCTTCTGCTTTCCTCTTTCATGTTCCCTGACAGTATTTTTTTATATCAAGAAAGGCAGTGATATAGGATTTCTTCCACCTTTAACATTTTACAAATTACACACTAAGAGGATGCACAATCCAGCTGTGCAAATGTATAGGCATATGCTTCATCAACAAACCCTGCTGCTCAGAGTGTCTTTTGCAGACAGACATGAGCTTGCTCCACAAGTTCTCAAATACTCAGCTGCATTTATAGCTCAAGTTATAGGGCCATCAGCACAAACCTATGCTCTTGAATCAGAGATTATTACACCCTGGAATAAAATAGTTTGGTTACTAGTGAACACAGGGAAGTTTTTATCATTCAATAAAAGACTGAATGCATCTACTCAATCAATGTATGTTAGTTCAGGCATAAAAACTAAATATACAACCTCAGATTCCTAGATTTGTGCCACTGGCAGCTGAACTTGGGCTTGTTTGTGTAGACACAAGCCCTGCCAGCTAGTAAATTACTAAATGAAATTAAAGTAATTCTGTAAAGTCAAAATAAAATCATTCTTTACAAAATCTTCATCTTGAGTACTATACACAATAAATTCTCCTATGCCTTCCCAGTGTGAATGAAGGTATAAAAATATGTAACTTGAAAAAGAACTTTTAGGAAAATTGAAACTCCAATGCTTAATATATGTATCTACCTGGTAAATAATAAAATATTCATAATAATTAGATTTTATCTATAATGACAGTTGTAAAATAACTGAATATGCTGCTAACTTTGACAGCTGATTATTATCTACCTCATAGATTCTAAAGACTGATTAAAAAAAAAATCCCAACACATATATCAAAATATAAATACAATCTTTATATGGTAGACATACCTCTGCTACCTGGTTAAAAACCATTATTGGGCCAGAATATTCATTTACACCAAAGATAGTACTCTATGTACACTCAGCAAACACGTACATATTAAAATGACAATATAAAAACAACAGACAATCTAAATATAGTAAATATTTAGAGTAAAGCAACCTCCAGATCTGTTATGATGTCATTGAGTTCTGTTTCTGCAGTGATGCATGAGGTCAATGGAAAATACAGGTTCGATTCACTTGACTTTCTTGCTCTAGTCTCGAGAGATGTCATTTTTCTTTGTACTTTTTCCTCTTCACAGAGTTCCCCACAGTTACAATGAGATGAAGAAGAATCTTCTACAGCATCAACAGGAAGAGCATTTAGAATATCAAGAACCTCTTCAGAAAGTTTGGTCTCATGAGATTGTGTCCCAGTCACTAAATCAGCTTCAGTTTCTGTGCTGGTTTCGAGTGTAGCCATTTCTGTGAAACCACAAGAAGGAACTAAATCTTGGATAATCACTTGGTCCTGATTTTGAAGACTATTGGCATTATTCAAGAGCTCTTCATTGATTGTTTTACAATTAATTTCATTTTCCACTGGCCTGTCATTTGCCATTTCCAAACTCTGTCTTTTGAAGCTTTCTTTTCCTCGACTCTGATATGCTCTCCAGTGCTTCTTCAATTTTCTATTTCTTTCATGAGCACCATTTGTGTTGGAGCTTGAGGAGTCAATGCCATAAACCTTTAAGTTATATTGCATGGACAAAAATGAACTCAGGTAGCCTTTCCCAGAACCTATATCAATCACCTAGATAATGGAGAAAAATAAAGGAAAAGAAAATTGCTATAATAATGAGCAAGAAGGCACACTTCAAGTGCAAAATTATTCCCTAAAAATTTAAGCATGGATTGAATAGTTACCTTATTAGCATCAAACTTCTCAATGCACTTAGTTCTTTTGCTTTGTTGGTCCACCTTCTGACTTTAAAACACAGAATTAAGTCTTAACTGATGTGTTCCAGAAAATAGACACTGCAATGTTTATGTAATTCACATGCCCTGCTTCTTGTAAAAGCTTGTAGTACATTTTTTGACACAGACCTTTCTTCTGTCAAAAAAAATAACAACCATAAACCACCAGCAATTCCACCTGCCCTTGCTAAACTAGGGTCAGTTAGAAAATAAACAGTTCACAGTATTCAGCTTTAGGCACCTAATTCCCACACTGAGGAGCCTACAACCAGTGGGTGTACAGCAAAAAGCATCTTTAGTTTCAGTGCTTAATTTAATCCCTTCAGATCTGACCTAAAGATGGGTGATATTGATACTCTTTTATGTCAGAATGCTTGTTTATTCTGCTTTCCCATCCTGTGAAAACAAGCTTTGTTTAACATGAGGATGCTTTTCTAAAAAACAAAGGGGCTCATAAGCCACATGTACTTTCCACTGCCCATTCTGGAGGAAGGAGTGATAGGTACCAGTTTAATTTGTGTCATAGCTGATACCATGTGCTAGTTCAGTGACTTATGTAACTCAGGAAGGAAACAGCCTTACAAAGTGTCAGAAAAAACAAAGAGTAACCTGAGACCTTTCAGTACATAATCACATCTTTATATAATGTATATTTTAATATGTTATAAATATACAACACAATATTTTATAAGAATTGGCAGAGTGACACTTCTCTAAGGAAAGAAAATTATAATGTTCACTTCTGTCCAGTTATCTACCAAAAATAATATTGACTAGATATAATGACTTATTTGCAGAACTTCCTGGAAGTGTTTGATTCAAGAACATCTATGTTTTGGTTTTGGTCTATCACATGTTCATAAGAAAGCTTAGACTGATAATAGTAAAACCAAATTGCAGCATACACTACATTGATGCATCTTAAACTCAACTGTGAAGTTTTTTACCAGGTAAAAATATTAAATACAGCAATATTCCTACTCAATGAGAAAGAAAGATTTATTCATTATCTTAATAAAAAAGATTTGGACATCCATGGAATTAGAAAGAAAAATTTGAGCCAATGTCACTAAGGACTATGCAAAACAGTGGAGAATACTATTAGGTAAAAATTCAAGTAGCACATGGCATTCTCATGGGTAGTCATCATGTGATATTGATGAATATTTGCAATCTAGACAAGCTATAACCATAAATTTTTTTGAAATAAATCTATACAGGAATGAATTAAATGAAATGGAATTTATATACCCTAGGCATACTTTTAAAAATGTCATTTATTTGTCACATTCATCACCAATATTCTGCTCTGCTGAGCCCCAGTGAGGCCACACCTGGAGCACTGTGCCCGGTTCTGGCCACCTCAGCACAGGAGAGCCATGGAGCTCCTGGAGCATGTCAAGCACTGGGCAACAAAGATCATGAAGGGACTGGAGCACCTTTTTTATGAGGAAAGGCTGAGGGAGCTGGGCCTGTCCAGTCTTGAAAGGAGACAACTGAGAGCATACGTATGTGAAGGGAGTGTGTCAGAGGATGTTTCCAGGCTCTTCTTGGTGGTGTCAAGCAATAGGACAGGAGGAAACAGGTGCAAACAGGGAGTTCCACCTGAATATGAGGAAGAACTTCTTTACTGTGCAGGTGACTGAGCACTGAGATATTAAGGAATAATCTGGACACCGTCCTGTGCCACATGCTCTAGGATGACCCTGCTTGAACAAGGAGGTTGGGCCAGGTGACCCACTGTGGTCCCTTGCAACCTGACCCATCCTGTGTTTCTGTCATTTGAAATGAAAGAGAAGTATTGAAGGAATAATTTTACCCACCCTTTTATTTAAAAGACATTACAATTATGTAGAATATACACACCTCCACTCCTTCAAGTTCTGAATTTTTTCAGAAAAAGCAGCTTTTGGACCCAAGAGAGGGGTAGTGAATAATTCCTAAGTGTGACCCCTAGTGGCTGTAGAGACCAGCTGCAGCTTGGGGAAAGTTTCTCAAGTAAATAGAAAATAGCAATACATTGTTAAATTAGCACTGGGATTTAGAAACAAAAGGAAAAGTTGACTAAAAATAGCAAGCAATGATCTTGCACTAAACAAATAAACGGAACTAAATTATTCCCTGCTTTACTTTCCATTGATTACATAGGGACAGGTAATAAGCAATCCATAGCATATCTGTCAAGCACGAACCTTAAAATGAAATTTCCATGATATAATAAACTCCAAAGGTCTTGTCCACAGTGAGTTGGGTCCTGTGTTTAAACAAAGTTTCTGGCACAACCAAGCATTCCAACATTTCCCAGCATCAAATAACAAATGTAATGGATGCTGAATGCAGAATTATATCATCCCTACATTACACACTCCAAGTCTTGCTGCACATGCTGCAATTTCCAAGGAAAACTTTGACCAATACATTAAATAAAACAAATGTGCTCTTAAGCAAAGAGGAGTCAACACTGGCTTCTTTTCAGAGTTTAATCAAGAACTTCTTTTAAAAAAAAAGTTCCACTTATATGATAGGAACAGCGCTTAAAAGGGTCAGCAAACTACTGGAAAAAAAAAAGCCTTTAGTTATTTTGCTTTAATGTTTAAATTAAAATCATAAACCCAGAAGTGATTATAGTGGTAATAAAATTTTTGCTTTTATTCTTATTTTGCTATTTACTATTGTACATTATAAAATACTAACAATAGAGAGCAATATCCTCTACCACCCATTATACAACGTGGGTATAGAGGTGAAATGGAGGGCATTTTTCAAGCTGTCAGTGATCTGTAATATCTGAAAGAAACAGCCTGAGGACATGTGCTGTTGTAAAACTTGCGTTGTGTTTTCATGGCTCTAGATTTTTTAATTAAATGCTACATATATTTCGTTTTGCAAGAAGGACAGAAAAAAATCAATAAGGAAAAACTCCTAAAAATTTATAATTGCAACTTTTTTTTTAAGTTGAAAGAAAACAAAAACAAAAGGAGTTGCTTTTTAAAGACTAAGAAGGAGGCTTTTCTTTTTTTTATTTTCCAAAGTAACAGGAAAGCTCTTCTCATACATTAGAGATTTGTAACTTTGCACAAATAAATATTGTTGTAGTGCATGACTAAAATGGAAAAAAGTTATTATAGAGCAGTCAGCATTTCATATTTAGTAATACACTGCAATAATATTTTTCATTCAATGCTATAATTTTTTTAAAAAGTAAACAGAAAATAATCCCATGTATAGAGATACTCCAAGCTACCTGATAAAAGTATTAATCCATGGATGAAATTGCAGCATATTGGCAGATACTTAGTAAGAACTGGTTCGTGATTTTATTAGTAACCATTTACATCGAAATTTTGCTTAAGTTATTAAGATGGCTTTACTTTTTTACTTTCTGAACAGGGTTTTTGCTTTCCTTTCATTCCTTAATCTCACAGGAACTATTTAAATCTAAATGAAAATGCTATATGAAACACCACTTTCCAGCAAATGCAGAGACCACTCACTATTGCACTTTAAGCAAACTATACCCTCCTACAGCTTTTTCAGTACGTGAAAGGACCTGACAACTAATATTTGCCTGAAACAAGATAAGCAAGGCAAAACAACATGCTCGTGAGAGAATACAGGACATTCAGAAGTGTGCTGCTGGTGTATTTCTGTTCTCTACAGAGCACACCCACTTTGGGGCTGTGGAGGGCACCCACGCTTGTCACTGTGGCTGCCTCTTCAAGGGCTGCAGGAGAGCCCGCCTTCCATCGCTGTAAGCGAGCGCCGATGCTCACAAACTGATTGTGTCTCACCCAGAAATGTTCAGCCTTAATTAAAGCTCTCTATTTACTTGACAATCCCAGTTGTAAGAACACTGCCTAAAACTTTGTCTTTGTCAGCTGTTCCTCGCAAAACAGATGGTCAGGACTGATCTCTGTTTCCAAGGATGCCATAAAAGCCTGACCCAAATCTAGCAAGAGTACAGCATCATTTACTCATCTAAATTAAATTCAGTCTGAGCCAAATAACCTCCTAACCAAAGTTCAGCTTCAGCAATTCAGAACTGAATCCAAGTTTTGGGGCTTTCCCTGTGGTGGGAGCAACAGCAACTTGGGATGCTGCAGGTACATTAATTTTAAACTATACTCATACATATTTACTTACAAAAAAAGAATACTCAGAGAAAATACCCTCACCATAAAATCTGGGCAGGTACCTTATCAACCTTTGGTTTTAAACAAATATGGTTTGTTCTCCACAAATTTTTGTGGGAATGAATATTAGCCTAGAGGAAATATGTCTCCATTTACAATTACAGCCCCTTGCATGGAAAGCAAGTGCAGCTCAGATGTAGAAAGGAATCAAATGTCTGTTGAGTGCCCCATGTCACCTCAAGTTTAAAGCAAGGATGAAGCTACGTTGGCCAGTTACCAGCATTAGAGAGATTAAAATGAATAAATGAACTCAGCTCACCTGAAAAATTTAGCCTTACCACAACACAGGCCTAAGGTATGGAATTTAACATAAGGTTTAACACTGAAAAAGCTTACAAAAAAGCATGTATAGGTAAACTGAGGAAGTGGTATTGGTGCACTTTGTCTAACAAAATGTGAAACATACTACTAAAAAATGTCAAGTATTGCTGGGGTGCTTGTGTTTTGTCAACAGATCCACAAATAAACCTCTACAAGGTTTTACTGAAACAGTTATCTAGTGCACTGTGCAATCATAGTTACATGCATATAAAAAAAGGTTTAAGTTACAATCAAATTTGAGAAAGGAATCCTGCTATTCTTCACCACCCAAAGACAAACCTAGCATCTGATGAATGAAACAGCCAACTCATGCAGTAATTGCTTGGTGATAATGGTGTTGGGTGTCCAGGCCTCATACACGCTCTACCAAATGTATTTCATACATACTCTTACCTAAATCTCTGCTTAATTTGGTCTCTCTTCAAACTAAAACATCATAACTAGATTTCCAATTTATAGACCTCAATCCATGTTAAATAAAGGTGAACAGTATTAAACAATAGGAAATTATTTAAATCTTGCATCAGAATAAGAGGAGCTTTCAAAATTTCTGAGGATATTCTGCCTTGGTCTCTGTGTGACACGCTTGTGTGCATGACACAAGGCAGCTCTCCTACTGACACGTATGCAACACTGCCAGCAATATAATACTGACAAACAAGGCAGTACTGGTCCAAAAAGCAGAACAGTTTTTAGCTGCTCAACATAGAGAGGATGATCGTAACTTCTTAAAATTACTCATGAGTGATTATGAGTCACAGAAAGGCAGTTCCTTTGGAACAATACATGTGTAAACACAATTGTCCTTCAGTTTGGTCCCAAAAGCTTTTCTTTAGCTCCAATTATGTACAGGAAAAGTAAGAACAGCAGTGACAGAATATCAAAGTGATGTATTTGCAAGGAAAATAAC
Source organism: Euphonia xanthogaster (assembly GCA_034509185.1). Lineage (NCBI taxonomy): Eukaryota > Metazoa > Chordata > Aves > Passeriformes > Fringillidae > Euphonia > Euphonia xanthogaster. Next base: position 38,860,202 of record JAYDZK010000056.1, on the reverse strand, counting down.
TCAGAAGGTACCTAGTAACACAAAGTAAGAAATGCTTTCTTACCTGCTTTATCCCACAATAATTTGCTATGCTGTCTACCAGCTCTGACATCACCTGCACTTCATGTGATTTCTTATTACTCATAAACTCATCTGGTTTGATACCTGTATCAGATTAGGAAAATAAATACACATTAACACAACCTGAAATAATAAGGATTTGTGACCAATTAGGAAAAAAAAAGCTAATATATACTTCACTGTTTATATATTTTTAGGGTAGTAATTTTTAATTAAAACCTCATTTATTACATGAATAAACTTCTGAACCATGGATGAATTAGCAACATTCAATACCCTGTAAAACTCAGTTTTTTTAAGATGTAGCATATTTAATGCCTGACCAGGTATTAGACAATGGCTACAACTATAAAACTGTATTATTTCTTCCTTTTCATTGAAAAATATTTATTTTTGTCTCATTTATCACATTTACCTTTCCATAAATGAAATATAAGGGCAGGGACAATAAATAATCATATTGTACAGCTTGTTAATGCTGCAGATTTGCTGACAGTATCAAGAGGGAGATACCTCTACTAAAAGCTATGAGTGATCCTGGGAAAATTCAGAGGAAGATGAACTTTCTTTTTCTTTATTTACCCTATGGATTGGTTATAGAACTGTTACACCTTTATGGCAGAAAATCACTCATTTCAGTGTCGCTGGAGAATGTGTTAATGAGATGGAGTCAACCTCCATCATGGGTTATCTGCTTGTGGAGAACACCAAGCACTCACTTGCCAACCTCTGTGCCACCCTGCCAAAGCAGGAGCTCAGAAGTCACTCCCCTGGGAACAACCCACATGTTTCTCTTAGGGGTCCAATGCTGCAGTACACTTGGATCTAGTTAAATTGATGGTAAGTCTGAGTGAGGGTAGAAGAAACTGGATCATTACTGATGAGCATGCTCCTAGAAAACAGGACTTTTCTACACCACTAGGCAGATTAATATACTTTCCCATTTTCTGCTTGACGCACAGTATGTATTCATCTGTCCAGAAACTGATCATTAGGCAAAGACCATGTTCATTTTTTGATCAGATCATGCTGGGAGCAGAGCCAAGTGTGTTACTTCTTTAAAAGAGAGCCGGGAATTAAACTGAGCTCATAAGAAACCCAGCGTTTTCTCGATTTTTCCCAAACCCCAAGGGATCTGCCTATTTCTTAAACATCTGGGGTTTTTATAATAAACTGTTATGACAATACTTAAAATCTAATATAGACTCTATGAAATGACAAAAGAAAACATAGACTAAAAGACTTAATACAAATAGCAGAAACAAGCAATTGTCATCTCATTGAAGAATTTCTTTAACTTTAAAATTGTTAAGGTCTATACAGCATCCTAAAAAGCTCTGAATTTGTAAGCATATCAGGTTAAAGTAAAACAGACAGGAAAAAAAATTTAAAAAGAAAAAAGGTCTCTCTTTTTGTTTATGTTTGAACATTTTTGTGTCTGGATAGGCTCATCAGAAAAAGAAGCAGAATTGGAACAAGAAGACACAGACATTTAACTCCTTGACACAAATAAAAGTTGGTTTTTCTCCAAAGCAGAACTGTCACTTTGGACGATGACCACATACTGCACCTTTACTCTCTTCTCTGTTATGAACTCAAAAGACTGAATGGGATAATGCTAAGTGAAGTACTGTCAGAGAGTACTTAATCCAAATTAAGCATTTCAAACATGGTAGAAATCCAGAACAATTACCTAACTTACAAAAGCTGAGGTTCCACACAGAAAAGGCATAATCTGTTTATATCTACAAATATAATTTATTTATCACCTTAGCTACAAAATCTTCTTAAGCACTTTTTGACTTCTTTCCCCACTTTCTGCAGGATAGCACACTGTTTATATTTCAGCTCAGGGAAAATGATACCTTTTGGAGAAAATTATAGTTTTTAAAATAAATTTTATTTGTCCTGCTTTTTATGCAAAATTCTGATAGGTTTTTACATTATTCTGAAAAACAAGCAGATATTACAAACTAATGCAAACAAACGTATCTGGGGACGGTTCCATATTGCCTGGACAACTGAAAATTTGAATTAAAAAAAATACTAGTTTGACTCAAAATGTGTAAATTCTTTCTGCTATCACAAAATTACTTTCTTGAAACAAATAATTATACATGTATGTTTCCTTATTATGTGTACAACTGATGCAGGCAGAACAAACACTAATTTCAAAAAACATCAGAAATTTAGAGAACCATCTTCCTTTGTGATGAAAAAAAGACAGTGTGGTTTCAAATACTTTACAGAAGCAGCTTGGATATGATAGAGTAACAGAAAGCTTTATGCTACCAGTTTTAGTTGGCAATGAAATCCTGCTCATTTCCATTGGGAATCCCTAGCATGATTCCATTTGTATTCCATTTGAAGAACTGCTTTAACTCTGTAGTCCAGTTTACAGCTACATCTTTAGTTGTGAAGCTGAGCAAATTGAGGAGAGGCTGTTTTTATATACGGCTAACACAGATGTTTTTAAGATCTCCTGCGACAGGGTGCAGGGGTTTTATACCCCAGAGATGTGGAAATTCAGATACACCAGATAAAGAAGTATAAATCCATAGTCCATACCACACCACACCATCTATACAGAAGTTTACTAGGGTGATTTAACTCCATGATCCAGAGTGAACTACTGGACGAACCATATACTCAAAAACCTCTTCTGAGGAGAGCGATATTCCAGCACATGGAATTTAAAGATGAATTCATTAGTATTCACTGCATGGCATGACTATTACCTTGGCCATGAACACACTGCAAAGGTGGAGCACTCTCAATGCATCCCTCACTTCTGGGTGGTTACAAAGCAAAGGGAACACCCTCCAGACTCAGAACTCCATTCTGAATAGCTGTGTCCACAACATGCTTAAAATGTTTATGCTTCCCAGTTATTCCCAGGAAGGATACCAATATATCTACTTTAAGATTGCAAAGGAGCTAGAGAACTATGTAAGTATGCAAACTGTGGGAATAGGCTCAAAAGTCTGTCTTAGAGGAAGAAGAAAACATATTAAAAACTTCTGAAACATAAATGGAATTATCCTGATGCATATTTTTCAGAATATAAACAACACCATGATAAAGTTGCCAGCTTTCTCAGACTTACATTTCTTTCAACTTGCAAGCTTTAGCATGTGAGGGAACAAACATATCTTCTGAAATATATCTGCCAAAAGATTACCAGGAACTTCAATTAAGTTAATTTAACTGATATTTACTGCCAATTCAGCACAAAGGTTCCGAATTATAATTCTGTTGTACACATTTGGAACACATTTTATTTTTCCCAAGAAGTACAACTCAGAAGTACTGCAAAAATACAAATCCAGGCCCCAGTTACCCAACCAAGCATCACTCCTGCAACACCGAAATCAAAATATTCAGCAATTGCCTTATTCCTGATGCTCCATTCTGCATGACAAGAAGATGAAAGAATCCTCAAAGTTTTGGCTAAGAAAGTTAATCCAGGTATGAACTCAAGTACAAGAAGGTAGAACTAGAGAATTACAGAAAATTAAGAGGAACATGGGGAACGAGATGTAGTAAAAATGAAAATAGCTAAAAAGCTAGTGGGAAAGAAAAGCAGCATACAGTTGTCAGGGAAGAAAAAAGGGTTTCTGACGAACTAAGGGCATAAGGAAAGAAGCCAGAACGTAAGAGGAGCGCACTACAAATCATTAGGAGTACCTCAGCAATGGCATTCTAGTACTTCTAAAACAACCTGAGGAGCCAACCATGAAAAATGGCAAAATTGGAAAGAGATCACTGTAGAAAATGGGAGAGATGCACAACATTTGTATAATGGTGCTATCACTTAGGATAAGAAATGTCAGGAGTTTTAATGCATCCCAGAGATAAAAGGCACTAGAAGGCAAAGGCAGAGAGCTGCTCAGTCTGCCTCTTAAAAACTAATGAGAAATTTCAAAATACAGCGAGGCTGAGGACTCCATGAATAGCACATTTGCAGTGAAATGACAGCAGTCTAAGTAAAGATAAATGTCAGTTTATCATCTGATTCAAAAACTATAACCAGGGTAAGATTCCCAGTGTCCAACTTGATGCCAATTTAAGAGTGTTTTAATTCAATTTCTTTAACTACAGAAAATGAAATGACTCTTCTTTTATCACATATAATTGGTATTAGTCTCAAAGATACAGAATTAATAATTATTTTTTCTAAGACATCATATATTTGCCATATTTTAGGGTGATATTTCTAAGAAAAGCATGAGTAGCAACTATGATTCTTGCCACTTGGTGACAAGACAAAAAAAGAGAATTAACAAAGTATCTCCTACAGCTAGGTGCCTACTTCTCTGTTCCATCCCCTTTGAAACTGAATCCCGTGATGGGTCTATAGACACCAAATGCTCAGATCTTAGCAAGAGAATCCATTTCATAAACAAAGGCAATAAAGAAACTATCCAAGAACAAATGAAAATGGAAGTGAGGATCATATAGGAAAAAATCCTCAAACAACAAACTACCCTCCACAACCAAAACTCTTTTATAGTCCTATAGTGAATAAGTAAACATTAAAATATGAATGTAAATATACCTGTCGCTCCTTCACTGTCTCCTTTCAGTGCTTCAAGCACATCTTCTAATGGGGTGCACACTCCGAGGTTGGACAAAGAATAATACTTAGCAGCCAGGGCAAACAAATGTACATTGATAAGCTTCTCAGAGTTCTCACAAAATGCACTGGAAAAGATGTCATCATCTGCACATAAATGAAAAGGAAAAGATTTTTGTAAGCAGTGCTTAACAGCTCTCTAATACTGCTGACAGAGAAGTACAGGTAATAAATACTTAGTATCACACAAAACTGGCCTTTTATCTTGCTTCCCTAAGTGGGAAAACTCATTATTTTTCTTCAGCTGCATTCCCCCTCCAGAACCAAGGTAAAATTTTGCTCTTAGTTGAACCAGTGTAAATGTGACAAAATCTGTTGTTTCAGCAGACCTACTTCAGTATAACTGACAAGCTAATTCAGCCAACATTATCACTTCTCTTCTGTTTACAGACTTGCTCATTAAACATGTCCTAGTCAGCCCAACCTGCCAATATATGGTGCTGGATTTTTTTAAAGGAATGCAGCTGCTTAGTATATGAAATTCACAATCACTCAATTCACGTACCTTCCAAGCTGCTTTGTAACTGATGAATACTGGGAGAATTAAATTCATTTTTATTTCCAACCAGGTGTGGGCCAAAGTTAGAGTCCAATGTGTACTGTCTTAGAGTCATGATGAAATACCTCATTTTGGTATTGCTTACTACTGAGTTTCAAAAATGTACATCTATTTTTAAGTGAAACATATTAGTATGAATAACATATTAATTCTGAGATTATTTTGAATTGTTTTTTATTGAATCTCTATTTTACCTAAGAATATTTGTGAATTCTACATAGTTTTGCTAATCATTTTTATTTGTAATTATTTTCAATATATAAAAGGTAACCAGTCCAGCAATCATACCATTACAAAAATTTGGAAAAAGTCTCCTGGCTTGTCTTTTGTGTCATAGGTAGATTTTGAGGAAGTATATACCTAGCAGAGTGGTTTTCCTGAATCTGGCAAGACAATGGATTGTTTGACCTGTTTTGATTGACCTCAGCTCTAATGCTCTTAATTTCCTTGCATGACCACAATGATATGTCATGCATATATTACAGTCCACTGAAAACAGTCCCAAACCATGTTAATTTTCACAATATGACACTACAAAGGCACCAGCACAGCAGACAAATTTTGTATCTAAGAAAGCATAAATATTGTCTAAGCTATGACCAGAATTAACATGGTTTAGTGTCTGCACAGCACTTCGTACTCCTCTCAGCTACAAAATCTAAAAAGAAAGCCACCTTTCTCCATAAACAACTTCCTTGTCTGAACAAATTTTAGTTAGTGTAGCCTTCATGAAGGGTAAGATTGTCACAGGATATTAGAGACGGGAAATAAAGACTGAAGCTTTCAGGAAGAAGGGGCAACTTTGCTTTACAATGTCTCTTCTGTAAGATTTATTACAGAAAGATAAGAAAACAGATGTGCCTTCACTTTTTCAGCAGCTGACATAAAATATAATTACTGTTCTCAGAAATCTCACTCCACTGAAATCTAATGCAGCAATGCCCATGTTCTATAACACTCCTTAACTTGGTTATCTGGTGGAAGAACATGACAGAACCAGCAGACTCTCATATAAGATCACCCCTAATAACACTTCTACCTAACTTAAACTGTTGTCCCAGCCTAACAATTAAAAAACAGGAACCAACTGCATTAAGGCATCTGAAGCCTAACTTCAAGCTACAGAATGGCAGTTGGTGAACTTTGCATTATTTATAAATATTAAAAATGTTAGCTTTTTGCACACGTTTCTGCTCTGGATGCTCACAAGAGGATAGCTAGCACATCTTTTAACCAGTCAGTCTATATATTTGCAAACAAATCTTGAGAGGAAAGAAATACATGCTCCAAAGTTGGAATCACAGTACAAACAGTAATTTACAGTAAAATATGAAAATGCTTAAACACAGATTTGTCTGTGCCTGTGTCAAATTTACAGCAAAGACATGATAAACAAAATGCAATATGGCAAGTGTCAGCTTTTTGATGTATTCAAACCAGTTTCTGAACCTAAAAAGGGATCTTACATTTTTCTGCAGGGTACAAGTGAAAACAAGGGTTCCATCCTTCACATGGTCATTATAAGGAAACAACTTTGAACAAGGGGGAGTAATTTCTGTTTATGTTGGGTTTCAAGATCTCTAATGGTCGGTTTCTGATCCCTAATGTTACTGAGTTGCACTAATGCACTCAAATGAGCTATGACACTACATTTCTCTCTCTCCCTCCTAATTTTAATACAGGCTAGCAGTGTATTAATTTGCAAATGTAAGTAGATGCTTGCAGGTATCTTCACAGAAAAAACTAATATTCTACTACGAAGTATTTTCATCATATGACTGGATGGACAGATACCATGCAGTCCAATGAGTAAGGCATGAACCAACAAATCAGCAAGCATATGCCCAGTCCACTACAGTGCATTCTGTTAAATAGCATATTAGAATTTTAAAGTCAGAAAAAAGGGGCAATTCTTCATTTTTTATTTTAATTAGCAGAAACAATTCCTGCAGAAACCAAAGAAGAAACGTCGTATTTTAGCCACAGCATGAAAGCTTCATACTCTTCAAAAGACGTGCTTAATTTTAGACATAAATTGTCTTTTTCTTACAGTAATTTCTGCATCAGATTCTGGAACATGGAGGTTGAATGCAGATTATTAAATTATCATCCAATTTTGAATTCTACAAAACAATACTCTGCCTTCCTGATTCTCATGCTACTCTACAGGCCACCACCATGTTTGAATCATTCCATGGACTTTCCCATAGAAACAGGTTAGAACAGAGTAATTTTCCTTTACTTTTTTCTTTATGATGATTGCATCTGATAATTAGTTTTGCTCCAGCCTGTATTTACATTAAATTTAATATCCTGCTGCTCTGAATCAGTTCTGACTCTGACATTGCCTGTCAAGAACATTAAGCCTGTCCTTGCTGCTTCCCAACACTTTTGCTGGCTGACCAGATCACTGTCTTGTTTCCATCTGGCTCTTGAAGGTAATTCATAATCCAGTGTCTTTTCCATGCACAAATAAACTCTGTGGGATTTTTCCCAAATAACTCAATCCTTTAAAAATTAGTCTTACAGTTAATATTTTGAGAGGTCTTCAGATCCAACAGAGAAATGTCGCTAGTGATGTAGCAATTCACAGTTCTTCAATCTCTTTCAGAGTCCAAATCATTATCTTAGCTTGCCTTCTATGCCAAAAAGCACATGCTACTTTCTGCGGAGCATTCTCTTACACTCCACACACTTTCCTGCTGGAGTGCCATTTAACATAGGATTTCAGAGCTAACGCAACGCGACAGATATATCTACACTCCATATGCTTTGGCACGACACTGGCTTTTCTCAGCTAAGTGCTTTGTCAGAGATTTCACCTTGGATTTGAAAATGATCTCTCTGCTTGGGCTCAGTTCCCCCAAACGCCACAGCTTTCAGATGCTTCATCTTCATTTCTGTGCCCTGCCTGAAGGAGCATTACCGGTACGTTTCCCTCCTACTTGGACTCAACACATTCGGCAACACAGCAGCCTAGCTGGCTTCCTCTTCAGTTACGTGAAAATTACTGAAAATATGAAGTGTTTCTCAAATAGATCTCGTCAGAAATAAAGCAGCTGCTTTCCCGTGCCAGACACGGGCTGTTACACTCACACAGGAAAGCGGCGTTTAAGCCTTTTCCAGCTCCCCTCCGCATCTCCAGTTCCAACACTCTTAACTTTTAACTGTTGCATCTCTCCACTCCTGGAGGCTCCTTGTATTTTTGTTTGATTTGGGCTTTTTTCATTTTAATTGTGTTCTTCAGGACTCAGTCACAGTGAAGGAATCTCATACTTTGGAGTTTCGTTTCCAAACGAACAGGACGAAAATGAGGGCAGGAAACCCCGTCACGAGCGGCACTACCGCGAGCCCCGTCAGCGGAATTCCCAGCCCGGCCGCGCTCCCCCGGCAGCGGGGCGGGTCCGACCGCGTCCCGGTCCGCGTCCCGGCCGCGTCCCGTT
>JAYDZK010000056.1:38824295-38836341 GCA_034509185.1 Euphonia xanthogaster | reverse complement strand
ATATAATAAATATAATATAATATAATGTAACGTAACGTAACGTAACGTAACGTAACGTAACGTAACGTAACGTAACGTAACGTAACATAACATAACATAATATAATATAATATCTTAAAATAATAAATCAGCCTTCTGAGAATATGGAGTTAAATTCTCATCTCTCACCTCATCCTGGAGACCTCGCAAACACCACAGAAATACAATTCAGCCTGCACATTATGCACATCTTCTTTCACTGATGGTGCAATAGGATCTGATACAATGTATTTACATTCTGATTCTTCTATCAAAACCTTTTAAATAGTAGGATGATTGATAAGTAGTAGGTAGTAATGATTTTTTTTTCTTCATTTTGTACCTTCATAAAAAGAATATGAATATTTTAGTATTATCTGTAACATTATCTCTTCCACAGTCTTCAACACCTCTGCAGTTTTGACCTGCAGAGTGAGACTAATAAAAACAAAACCCCTGGTTTTGTGTGTCCATGCCCACACTCACATATGTGTACATACATACACATGTGTGTACGTGTTTAAAATGTCAAGAATTTACATACTCAGCATTTCTGCATACTTTCCACTGTCTGCTTTTTACCCTGGACCCATAAATCAGTTTGTTTTAAGAGTGATCAGTTCCAGGGCAGTATTCACATTCTTTACACAAAGGCATGAAATACAGTTTTAAAACAGATACTCAGAAACCATGGTACAGTTGGACCCATACATCAGAAGCATATGATGTCCTTTGCCCATCTAGTTTGATGGCAGTTGTTATTTTTCTTGCAGTACTTGATGCTAGTAATATCTAGATACTTTTCCTCTACACTGGTTATACTATTTCAGTACCTGAAAATTGAAGTAAGATTTCTTCATTTGGATTTGTCAGAGCCTGCAACTGTTCTGCTGGAAGTCAGAAAAACTGATGTTCCAGTCTGAAGATGCTACTTCTTTATACTCACCATCATATGAGGAGCTTTCCTCAGCCTGTGTCAGAGCAAAAATAACTGTCAAATGAAGTCTGGCCCCTGGGGAACAGAAAATGAATAATTTTGTGGGACATTGCTGGTAGCTCTCTGGAGTGAATAGAGTATACATTCCAGGCCACTACCTTGGTTATGCTTCTTGTTTTGGGGTTTTACTGTCTTCCAAAGTAAAAAAGAATGAACATGAATATTTTCCCACCGCTCTTCTTATTAGTAGCCCTTTGCCATAGAGCTTCACAACATCAGTTTCTCCAGAGAGCCTGGAAACAAAGCATCTTTTCTAGATTGGACAGCTTTCTTTTTGGTTCCTCAAGTCAGCAAAGCTTGCTTTCTTGGCCTCTGTCTTTTTTCAATGTGGAAAAAATGAATTAAGCAGACACATTTGAAACTGAACTCTATTGCAATTTTAGCTTTGCAATTTACTGGTGTGCAGACTGAGCCCTAAAAACCCCCAAAACCAACAAACCAAAAAAAAAAAAAACCACCCCAAAAAACTCCCAAACAACAAAACACCAACCACAGAAAACCCCCAACTCCCTGGATCCAATCTCCACTGTTGGATCTTCTGCCAGAGTTCCTCCTTGCAGTTACATGAATCAAAAGAAGAGTCTGTAAGGCAAAAATCTCAGTGTAGGATGAGGCCATTACTCATAACAGGTAGATCTCAAACAAAGTAGAAGTCATACTGGGTAGCAACGTCCTGTGGAGTCAGCATCTTGTTTATCACATTGTGTGTTAACATACCATAGCAAATATATGTCCCTGAAAATAAAGTAGCAACAAATAATTCCATTGTTTTTACACTCACTAGAGCTATTAGAATAAGAAAACATTAGATATTTAAAAAATTTCTTTCATTAAAAGAGGATCAAGTATCTGTCATAAAACCGTAGAAGTAATAGCTGTAACAGTACTAGTAAAATTATCCAGATACTTTAATATTTAAAAAGGGGGCATGTATTTAAGTGTGATGATTAGTCCTAAATGAAGCAACTTGTATTAATTTTATTTAACTGCTTCTTGAAGTACAAATTTGATCTTTTGAACACAGTCAGATTTTCACCTTGTGTTTTCAACCTCTGTTTCTTTTGTTAACCTTTTTGCTCCCATTCTAGTCTTTCATTTCTTGAAATGATGGAGTTCAAAGATCTGATTGCAACACTTGATAGTTCTTGTGGACCATAGCCCTTTATTTGTTGTGTCAGTAATTTTTAAGCTGTAAAAGCAGGCTTGCTAGACCTTCAGATGAATATGTTTTATTTCTTTTTGCTAGCATATGGAGATAGTAACACAAACACAGTGCCTGAAGACCTGGCTGTCTGTGTAATAGGGAACACACAGATTTTTATGAACTCAAAGACAAATGCAGTTAATTAATGGTGAACTGCTGATTTCTCATTACACCCCTGCTTTTAAAATAGCTACAGCAAGAGACTTCTGCTTGAAAATACCATATAACAATGCACAGTGAGTATTTCATCCTGTAACAAGCGTAAGTCACCTTCCCTCTGGTGTTGAGAAACAAATGCATCACCTCAGATGTGCACCCAGGGTCATGTCTTTGAAAGGCAAAACTGTTTGGTGATTTGACAATGGCTCAGGAAAGCATTCTGTAGAACCTGCAGCTTTCACGAAGCACTGAGAGGGCATTTCAGGGCATTTCATTTTGATGCCCTCACTTCACTTTAAAGGCAGATGAATGAAACTTTCTATTTCCTTTACAAAAGAAACGGAACAATCTTTACAGAAATCATATCATTCAAGATTTCCTTTGTTTATCCCAAACATCTTGAGAGAAAGCCAAACTGTCATTTCAAGGCAGTGTTAACAAATGTGTAGTCTAAATAAACATGTGTTTCTCCATCCAACCACCAGGACAATAAAATATTTACAAAACTTGGTTCTAAAAACAAACTGCACACTTCTACAAAGGAAACTCAGTCCCTCTGTAGTTATTTTACTACTTCATGGATTTAAATTCACCAGTGGATTTCATGCTAGTGTAAAATGAAGTGTAAGTTCAGTCAAAAATAGTGATATGTCTAGGTTATTTATACCCTGTAATGTAATCCATTTTTACTGCCCACAATCCTGCTACAGCCTACAGGTGCATTATGCTGGAGTGTGAGGTGTGTGCCACTGTGTCCACTTATGGACAGCAAGAAATTTTCCAATGACGGCATCGAACACTTTGGAAAAAAACCCCAAAACAGGCAAACAGACTGCTGCATGACAATATATGGCCTTCAGGTTTCTTGAGAAATATTTTGTTAGCTCACTAAATGTAGTTCATGGAAACTTATGAGCATGTGGATCACAAACTATAAAGCCTTAACTGTTGGAAAATCCTATTTATGGCTGGGGTCTGGATGCTGAAGTCAAGCCAGAAACAGCTGAGCATTGAAAAGAGCAGCTACAAATCACATTCAGAACCAAGGGAAAATAAAGTTACAGCAGTATATCAAATCTTTAGTTACATTTTTTGAACAGAAGTCTTTCTTCCTGAGGGATCCTTTTTAAATCGGCCTTTTCTTAATGTAGTGATTCCATAGAAGCAGAACCAGAGGCCTTTACCACATCAGAAAATAAGCTGGGAAGTTAGGGACTGCTTACAAGTAAACATTATCATTTTGGGACTTTTTTTTGGTGAAGGGTAAGAGTCAGTTCCCTCATGCATTTCTTTGCTGCTGCTTTACTTATGACCCTTCTGCCATTTGCATGCACCATTTCACTTTACTAAATTTTTGGAGGTTTTTTGTTTGTTTGTTTTGTTGGTTTGGTTTGGTTTGGTTCTGGTGCTTTGGTTGTTGTTGAAAGACTTTGCTGGGCCACTCTAAGATACCTGAGATACTTTCTCTGTGGTGAAGCTTTTGATTTCTTTTTTTCTGTTGTCTAGCTAAAACTTCTGGATTCCAAGAACCTCGTATAGCATCAGGAAACACAAGTTGTGGATGAATACAGATTTAACAGACCTGAGATTCTATGCAGCTAATCTGGTTTGATGCTAAACTAGAAAATGCAGGCAACATTGCAAGGAACATGTTTACTGCTTAACAGCAGTGTCTGGCTTTCAGCATTTCTAAAGCTGTCAGAATATAAACCTAACTTCATGCCATAAAACACTGCTCAGTAATGATATGCTGAGACTGAAGAAAATTACAATTTCCTACAAGTTCTGATTCCATCAGGACCACTGTTAGTGTGACCTTTTAAAACCCATGGAAGAATTTGGACCCAAATCCTGAAACCAGCTATTCATATATTATGGTATTTTAAATGGGGATAATAGCAAGGAATGCTTCTTCTTAAAGGATTTTCTGCTTACATTTAATGATTCAAATATTCACGTTGGTTTATGTTTCCTCTTGCCTTGCCTACATGTGGAACATTTAGAGAACTAGTGAAAAATATGCATACCATATTCTTCCCTACATCAGTACCCTTTCTAAAAGGATATTTTTCTAGTGATAGAGCCAGGTCATTGGTAAAGAAACTGTCTCATGCTGCCTGTACATTTATAAGAAGCTTGATTTGTGGCTTATCAGCAAACTGCTTTTTTCTATGTGGATTTCTCAAATGTAACATATAAAAATAAACAAATCTTAAAAAAAATAGTAGCAGAACTTGGGACCTTGCTTAGTTGCATTTTCAAGAGGTATTTCCGAACATAAGGAGGGTTCATACATGGCCAAGATCAACAGTACTTTCATCCACTTACTGGGGAACCACAGAGTTCTGGATGCTGTGCTTTAGGGTGAAAAAAAGGGAAAACAATCTCTTCCTCACCTTACAAGTATTTTTTTTTTTTTAGTGGGAGTTCAAATTATGTCAAATGTTGTCTCAGAAAACCAAGAGAGTTATATTGCTATATTGGTAACATGAGTCAGTGAGTTGGGAGTGGAGGAAGAACCAATATAAATGTTCTTCACAAGATATACCAGGTACCCAAGGAGAGGCTTCACTTCAATTACTTTTTCCTTCAGATTTCATCCACCAAATTATGAATTTCATACAAGAGACTTAACAGAAAAAACCAAAAGTGTCTCTCCTCTCCAGAGAAAACAGCAAACTGTCTCAAATAATGAGCTGCTAGATTTGTGGAATTGCCTCCTTTGTTGTCATGGAAACCAAAGTTATGAAAAATTGAATGAAAGAAGCTGATGATGCCTTCTGTAATTTTTCTGTAACTCTTGGAGTTGTTAATGTTCCTTAACACAGGTAATTATTTGTAAATACTTTGAAACAAATGATGGAAAAATATGGAGTTTTATTGAAGAATATCTGAATGTTTATGGGCATAGCTCCAGCATGCTAATGCATGTTACTAGCCTATGGATGAATAGGAAAATGCCAGTAAGTTAGTTAGGCCAACTTTACCAGTAAAAGCAGTAGGAACAGAACTTGATCCAAGTGACCCAGAATTATTGTCCACATTCTTGGGAATTTCCACCTTTGGGAATTAATGTCTTTCTAAAGGTTAATGACAGGTATTCTAGGACTAGAATATTCTTCAACTGTTATTTCCACAAGGTCAGTGCACAAGAATCTTAAAAAAAAAAAAAACCAGAACAAAAATAAATTAAAAAAAAAAAAAAAACAAAAACAAAACAAAAAATGCACTGTCTCCTACAACATTAATTACTTGAACAAAATCAAGCAAGTATTTTGTGGAAAAGAACTGTCTTGTGGGATCTGTCCTGTAAAAGCCTCTGTGTCAATATAAAGCCATTTTGAATTTATGGTCTTCATTATATTTATTGTTGGCTTCTGAAGATCCTGAGCCCTCAAGGTTCATTAACATGGGCATGTTACTTCAGTAATCAACTAGATCAACCTCTATCAAGAAGTTAATATTTTATAACATCAGGGAATCAGCCAAATCAGAGCTACTTTGCACCTGAAATGCTGAGCATCAACCCAAATCCTAACTCTGGTTTATCTTTTTTTATTGATTCTGCAAGTAATTATTGTGTTTTATTGGCGACGGGAAACTTTGTAAACAAATACTGAACATCCCTGATCTGCTTCCCCTAAATTATGCCTTTTAAAGTCTCCTCATTTAATCATATTGCTTTTCCAGAACCATCTCCTGGATTTTTGTTGGTAAGTAAGAGCTTCAGATGCAAGTTTTCTGTTTCTGTTATCTATTAAGCATTCTGTCTTTATAGAAATAGATAAAAACCAGAAAACAGGACTTTAAAAGCCCATAAGGGCACCCATTCCAGAAAACAAATAAAAATAACATCACAGGGTTCTTTTTATACTGTTTTTGTAACCTAGTGCCTTTGAGGTTATATCTTCAGTGATATAGGATCAGAATTCCAAGACACTTGTAGCAAACAATGACATTTTTCAAGACATATAATTTTGTTTCAGTGAAATGAAACAAAAATATTCTCTAGTCTTGCATATGAATGTGTTTTTTCTCATTATAAAAACAAGGAAATGAGGTTTTGATTTATCTTACAAATAATGTAGACTGAGAAGTGCTATCTTAGCTTATTTAGTTATCTTTAGTTATAAAGTTTACATCCTTTATATAATTTGCATTTTTGAGACTATTTATGAAGGTAGCAAATTTTAAAAGATATTCTTTTACTTTAGGCAATCTGTCTATCCACAAACCAGAATGTGTTTGATACATGACCAGTTATAGATCTTTTTTTACAGGATAGTAATATTGCCAATATCGATAAATTAAGAGCCAAAAGTAGGATGGCATGGAAATCTTATATTTTTAGAGATATAAGGAGCAAAGACTTTTTAAACTCTAACAGGTTTGTTAGGACAATTTCATGCACAACATTAAAATATAATCCCTACAAAGCTAGGCTGCTTCTACTCTCCTTTGTTGCTTCTTTCATTGACATAATTGTTTCCATTATTCTGGAATGAAATTAAATTAATCATATCTACATAAATATATTTTGTCAATCTCAGCACATCCCAGACATGACAAGGAAGTTAAATTTAACCACTGAAATCTTTTACAAAAGCTTGTTCTCCACCACTGTAAGCTTCCAGGAGAACTTGTCACAGAATTCTTAGCCCCTTATGTAAATCTATCTTATATATATCTAATATATTTTTCAATACCTGTGATTCTGAGTAATTTCTAATTAACATTTTGATTTCAACGTTGTTGTTTTGTTGTTTTTTTTTTTTTTTTCTAAAATGTACACTCTCACCCCAGTCCTAGTATGAGACATGAAGGAATAAATAACTAATTCCTGTGGACTGTTGGTGCCATTCTGAAAATTGGAGAGGATTAATCTCATCCAATTTTGAATTTCTTAAGTTTAGGTATCTTGTTTAAGTTGATTGTTTAGGAATCATCTATATCCCATAAAGAAAATCAGTACTGCTAGAGGTGGAGTCATCCTGCTTTAAGACAGGAAAGACAGTGTGGTCATAGTTCAATGAGAAGCATTAAACAGATGATGCCTCAGTTTCTATTAGTAAAATGAAGGACAGCAGAACTCATTTTGTGATGAAGTGCTCATCACCATAGTTTTTCAACACCAGGAAATTCAGATTCTTGATAGTCTCTTTGTGTGCTGTAGCCCAGCACTAGCACCAGTACTTTACTGAGCTCCGCAGCTCCCGTCTGCTGGGGCTGCTCCCAGCTCCACCTTTGCATGGCTTGTGGGGCCACGCCTGCCTCTGCCTGGTGCCAAGACAGGACCCCACTGCCTCAAAGGAGCAACTTGCTGCATAGAGGGGTGGGCTAAAACAATTCATCTTCTCAGCAGACAATTGCAACCCCAAAGAGGGGAGGAGAAATTATGGAAAGGCCAAGAGAAAACTTGAAGAACAAAAAGACTGAAGGGAAGTAAAGAAACAGGAAAAGGCAGAAAAAAAAAAGTGATTTATAAAATACGCTTATTTGTGTATGCATAAAACCAAGGTGATATATAAAGAACCACAAAGGAAGAGACTGTTGAACAAATGAAGAAGCATAATTCAGATTTTATGATGGACTTGAGTCCTCTTTGAACAGCCTGGCTCATGAATAGTTAAACTGAATCTCTCCAATAACCTATAGAGTGACATTTGTTTCCATAAATTATTCACTGAATACCTACAAATAACAAACTCATTTGTTGTAACTGGCTTTCAAGCAAAAAAGGGTGAATTTTTCAATACATTATTCAAACAGCTGGAGTTCAGACATGTTTTTATGTATGCCAGCCACAAATACACCTGAGGTGTTATAGATGGCAAGTGTGATAAACTGGGCATTTCCTTTGCATCAAATGCTATTGATTGTGAGCTCAGAGAGCCATTGTCTGCTGGAAACGTGGAGTATTTGAGCTTCTGCCAGTTTCTTGTTGCTGAGCAACGGCATTTGTCCCTTCCAGTTTCTTGCGTGTCTATAGCTTGTACATATGGATTAAATGGGATGTGGAACAAAAACTACCTTAACTATTTAGCAACCTTATAAAATATCTCCTCTATTTAAAAAGACCTGCCAAGCAGTAAATTTTCCTGGTTCTCCTGTGCAGTTTAGGTTAGAGGGAGTACACAGCTGCCAGGGAGCAGCCAGAGCAGGTGCAGGGAGTGGGGATCCCAGGGGACCCAGTGCCGGATGGGCAGGGCTCTGAGCCGGGGCTCAGCCCCCAGGACCTGACAGTAGTGTTGGCTAACATCTCTAGTCAGAGCCACACGCTCCCACTGCTGTGTCTGGATTATTTCATAATACATAGTTTCTGGAAAAAAAGTAAAGACCTTTTACTACATTTTATGCCAGGTCTGCATTTTTTCCCCATTCCATTATAACTGCAAACAAAAAAGAAAAGAGTAATCATTAGCAAAGAGTGTGTTCTCCAAAGCTTTGACTGTCAGCAGCATCTCACCATTATGGAAAATGGGAGCATCTTAGTGAGATCCAAAGATAGGTAAAAGTGGGATTCACATAACAGTGCTAAAGATTACTTCGACCTTTTCATCAGTCACTTTGAAATGTCAGATATTTTCAACTGACTCCACAGAACACCTTTAGCTCCATTAAGCACCTGTTTTCGATCTGATATTTTAAATTTCAATAGTGAGTTCAAATAGTTGCATGTTAATTACACAAATAAAAGTGAATTCCATTGCATTTCCAAATAGAAAATGTATAGGTAAGTTCAAGTTCATTTATTTTCAAGTATGAGGTCAGCACTGAACTCAGTTTCCAAATCTTTTAGCTCCTATGAGGTCAACAGTACTTAATTAGAGCCTTTTTTGGACCCACTGATAAAGACCAACAGTAAATGTTAAGTGTGGTAAGCAACACTAACATGGGGTTGAGTTACTCACATCTGAAGGTGCTCTGGTCCCACTCTTAACTCTTACTTTTTTCCTAGCAGTTCTAACAGGAATTTTAACTCCAGTCAGCAATGTTAAGTTTTGCCTGCCAGCTGAAAAAGTAACCAGTAGTGGTAGAGCAGCTGGAGACTTTTCTAGAAGATATCTGATTTGATATCTACAGGGAAACATTGCCTTAAACTGAAGTTCTGAAGAGCTATTAACAGATTTCCACTAAGAGGTAAGGTCATCCCAGGAAGTGCTGGCCATCATTTTCTCTCTGCATTCAGGGCTGTCTACATCAGCGCCAAACTGGTGTTTGCAGTCTCCTTCAAGAGCAGTGTAACATGTACAGGAGATGGAGTGTTATAGAATGACTGTCACAATAAGTTAAGAGAAGTTTAGTGAGCTGCAAAGTTTTCTATGAAAATGCCTTTTCAGGATCTTAGCAAGAAATTGCAAAGGATATGTTAAAATCCATGTTTAAGCAAATGAAGAACCCTTATGTTTTTAATTTCAGGACACCTGCAAGTCTTCTGTTCTTCCATACTGCCTCCATACTGAGTAAATAAAAAAGATATGAAAGAGTTTTTCATATGCAGTTCATGCATGAAAATTATTTCTATATAAAAGGTCACAGAAACTTATAACAAATAATTATTCATTATGTACATCTGAATTGCTCAGCCCCTCTTGACACAAACATATTTAATTTGGATACATCAGAGCACCCCAAATATTTGAACTGTTCCAGACTTTAATGCTTATTGTAAAACTTCCTTTCCCCTCTTTTAGCCCAGAGCCAAGAACAGGCAAGATTTAGGTCTGCATCTTTTATCATTTTCTCTGAGATGAAGAAAGCACAACCAGAGTGGCTTCTCAATGAGGCTGATAATTGAAGGTACAGATTCCAAGTATGTTAGAAAACAGATTAGGAAATTATGCTCTGGCTTTTTAATCTTATTTGCAGATGTCTTCAATCATGAATTTGGATTTACCTAAAAAATTAATGAGATGTACATCTTCCCTCCAGTCCCTCATAGTCATTATTTTTTATTAAATTGCATATATCTCCTGGTCACATGGCCTAGAAGCTCCTTTAAAGCACCACAGGATTTGTGCTAAAGGTGGTTAACTTGTGGGGGCATCACCAATTATGCAAGGAGAGCTGCAGTGCCACTTACCTGACACAGTCCATACTTGGAATGAAAGTCATTTTAGTTTGCCTAAGCTGCTCCCCAGAATTTGTGCTAAAAAAATAGATTGTGAGATGTTCTAAGCTGTATGTTCAGAAAGGCATCCATTTAATGGTCTTATGAAACAAATATTCAGATATTTGCAAAGCCATCTCTTTTGTGGCAGTATAAATGGATGTAATGATCAGCGGTGAATATTTTGGTACAGAGCAGACATAGTTTTAGTAAGGTTTTGGACACAATATAATAAAATTTCTTTGTAAATGGAGAAGAGTCCAAGTTTGAAAATCCTGAAGCTGTATAACTCAAATTAAAGCTGTAGAAAGGCTATTTCACAACAGTACTTTTGCTGAAAGGCCATCTAAATTCCAGCCAAAACTTATTTATGGACAGTTTGTTTCTACTTGTTTTTATGCCAACACCATCCTTTAGATTAAATAGTTCTTATTCCTCTCTTGTTTATCCCCCAAGTGTTTATAGAGAGTGACTATATCTCTCTCAGCTTTTGTTTTGCTAGGCTAAACAAAGCATGCTCTGTTGACAGATGGCTGGCCAGAACCCAGCCAGGCAAAGCTAACGCACCAGCTTTGGAAAGCCAGGAGCAATCACTCTTCGGAGGTTACCTCCAGACTCCAATGCAGCTCATCAGAGATCTGAGAGCAAATAAACATTCTCTTGGGCTGTAGCTGTGTCACTTCTTTCCATTCCCCAGTTACTAATACTCCATGAACTAATTGCCCTTTTTTAAAAATTGTCAGTTAGAAGCTCAAATCTTTTCACAGACATGGAATTGTAATTGTAGCCTGTGTTGACACAACTGGACTGCTTTTGATCTAATTAATTTGTACACTAAAAGAAAAGAAAGATGAGGAGTCTGATGATAGAACAACAAAAAGCCATCATGGATCTCGAGTTCTTGTTTTACAATTTGAGATATGGTAAAGTCCTTGCTATCAGTGCTCTTGCTTCCTCTCTTCAAAAGAGGTTTTCCTATATATACCTGTGTGGCAGTCATACTGATGGCTGTGTGTACACATTTTCCACTAGTCCTGAAAAACAGCTCTCTGAATGCTTGTGAAAAACCATGTGTTAAAATTATTGATAAATCCTGGATATTTCCCCCTCTCATTGTTTTAATATGGAGCTGGCAAAAAGATTTATTCTCTTCCGTCTTAAAAATATTTTGCAGTCATGAAGCGGCTCCTTACCAACAGTGCTGGCTGCATGTCAACATAGGTGAGGTAATCCCTACATATTGTGCTCAATCTTGGGAGCTGGCTAATCTCCAAACTGTAAAAATGACTAGGTTGGGCTGTGAAATAGGCTTTGAAATCTTGTTCCTGTAAATCTTATGCAGGAAAAATATGAACTCTGCCACCTATGGATAGTTTTACGATTAAAAATCTGGGCAGGAATTGCCCTGTGTACATGTTTTGCTTTTAAAGACAAAACAAAAAGCAATATTTATCTGCACCAATGATCCATAATTGGCCATTTCCCTCCCTCCCTGCTGTCAGTTCCTGCATTCCTCTCCTCTCCTCTCCTCTCCTCTCCTCTCCTCTCCTCTCCTATC
>JAYDZK010000056.1:38754809-38810283 GCA_034509185.1 Euphonia xanthogaster | reverse complement strand
ATTCTATTCTATTCTATTCTATTCTATTCTATTCTATTCTATTCTATTCTATTCTATTCTATTCTATTCTATTCCTGCACCTATTAGAGATGAAAGCTAAAGAAATACAGTGACAAACGCCCTGAACCAGTTTAGCCCTCTTGGGTGAGCAGGTGCAGGTGAGACTAAAGATGCAAATTTTCTTTCTCCAAGAAAAACAGAGAAGAAGGAACCACAGATAAGATAGATTTTCAGACTAACCTGTCTGAAATGCTAATAAAACTTATGTGGATATTCAAATTGCTGCCTATACTTTTAGTTATTTCTGGTTTTAATTACTTTTGGGCCTTAGAAGAACTGCAAGGGTACAAAATACACAGCAGATAAAGAAGAGCTTGTCAAGTTAAAAGGCTAGTGTTATCAATTATACTGATTGAAAAGAGGAAACAGTGAGAGGAAGTCTACATTGATTGAATATTGCAAAGACACAGTGCTGGCTCCAGCTAATGGAGTTATTTAGGAAACTTTGTGTTCTACTCCCAAAAGTTCTCATAATTAATTTATTGTATTGTATTTTTCTGCAACCCATTAAGCAAGAATGTTATCACATGGAAACTTAAATGTTGTCTCTTAAATGATGACTACAGTGCTATTCCTAGCAAAGGAATTTGTTTGAAAATTATATGAGATCGGACCAAGGATAAATATAAAATAATATTGTATAAACAATTTTAATGCAAAAGTAGAGAGTGGGAAAAATGCCATTGGAAAGCTTTTCTGTATTTTTGCCCAAAAAAGACATAATATGTTTTGAGGGCAATTATGAAAATATTTTATATCCATACATGACTGAATGTTTTAAACTGGACACATATGGGTTTATACATATATTATATACTGAAATATATTACTACTGTATATCAGGTCACAGGCTAAACCAAACAGTGAGGCTGGAAGAAAGCACATCTATTCAAAGCACAAAGTATATTCAAATATTCAAAAAGAATAATTTAAAAAATAATCTTTTTATTCCATGTATTCTATTATATTCTCAAATTCTGCTGAGTCAGAAATTCTCTAGCCAGTTGAATCAATCATTTTTTCATTAAAAATCTCCTAGCCCAGAATTCAAGATTTCAAGACCTGTATCTGGTGTCTCACAACATTTGAAAATACTATGTAGATAGGTATGTGGATTAAGAGTTCTGAAAATAATCCAAACTCATAAACTTCATCACTGCAGAAACCTATTGACTTCTAGAAGATTAGGAACGTAATTTTTAATAGAACTGGATAAAGTATAACACAACTTTGACTCTGTTTAGTGTAGCACTATGAACAGAAATAGTTTCTGATATAGTACCAGCAGATAATTAACACAGTTTGTATTATATGGATGTCAATGAATTTGATGTTAGTTTTCTTAACCACAGAAACTAAGTAGTTCAAAGTTGTCAAATAGAAGAAGGAATTGTTTGACTTCAGGCATTCATCTTTGACACCAATAATGGACAACCACAGAGAAACATATTTCATGATTAAATATTCTTGTCTAAACATAGGAGACAGAATAATTTTTCTGACTAAAAGTACAGTGCCTTTTCGATGTAGTTCAATTACTTGTGTCATTCATCAGAGAACATGCTTTATTTCACACAGATTTCTATTCCTCCACAGAAGACAGGCAAAGTCTTATAGCTGTGATGATGGCAGACTTCTTTCTCTCAATCCTGTGGGACTTTGTAACTCATTGTGGCCCAAGCAGACCAGTCTGTCCCATGCCTTCTGGAAGACTGCTGGGATCTCCAGTGCTCCAGGAGCCATGTCTATGCGTGAGGAGCAGATCAGAAGATTGACACTTCACTGGGTCCTGGCCCAGTGTGCTCTTGAGATTATGGATCACTCCTGTTCCACTCTGATCCCAGGGCAGGCATCAAACAATGCTCACTGTGCTGCACCAACGACTTGGAGAGGTGGCAGGGAATCTGGGGACTGTCTCTGCTCATCACAGGGATGTGAGGATGTTGTGCACATCTGTAATTGGTGACCCAGGGGCTGACATCCTCTGTAATGACAGAGCAGCTGATGGAGGATGATGCAGTTTCTTGACAAGCTGGATGCCACGTAAATGCCAGTGGGGCATAGGGGACGTGTCACATAGAACTGTGGAACAGGTACTCCTGAAAGATTACTCTCCCAGAAACCTACATGTTGCATAGGAAATGGCCAAATTGAGCGCTGTAGATACAGGATGATCAGGCTTTTCCCCAGTGTGTCCTGCAAAGTCAGCGTGACAACCAAAATCTCACCTCATCAGCTTCAAGCAGAGCTTCACAGCTTTATGTCTAACATGAGAAGCCCAGCAGAACTTGTGTTTTTCTTTCTTCTGTTGATCTTGCTAAACTAAAAATACTACACTTCCTAAGTAAATTTCAAACTGATCACGATACTATGAGACCACCTGATGTGTCTTTTCTTTAAATTACAGATATTATGTTTCATATACTCAGTGCAAATGACAATATTTTATTAATTTTGTGCATCAGTAAACATTTCCATGTTTGAAGGATTAGTGTAAAATTGTGTATTTCAAGCTTATTGCAAAACAATTTTAAAAGAAGGATTTTGTTGCAGAAGCAGAGATATATTTTTATATTGGCAATTTTTATTTTCATTGTAACTGAACAGTGAACTGAGCATCAGTACACTTGTAACAGAGACACAAATTTTCAGTTCAAGTCTAATATATGCCAGCTTCTTGGAACAAAGGTTGACTCCATAATATGAGGGTAGAACTTCAAGCTAGCCATCAAAGTCAAACTTTGCCAGGAAATGCAACCCTGATCTAAAACCATCTGAAATAGACAGGAGATGTCTGACAACTTCTTGGTTACACCAAGACTAAAATTCTTGCGCGGGGAGCTAAAGTGTCACATACTTCCATCACCAAAAGAAAGCAGATTTTTGTAAAGGTACTTAATAGTACCTTTATTGTACTATATGCCTGAAAACATCAGTGGATTCCTAGTGGCACTTTGCAAAGTTTTGCTTCTTGCTGCCCAGATGTCTCTAAGGTCTCTAAGGGTGGGTCCTTAGCTGTGCATGTCAGCTTTTGAGTACAGTAATGTAGTTCCATGTGCAATTTTTCAGTGACAGCACTGTCTAAAATAATTTTGGTACTCCCCTGCTTTCCAATAACTCATTTCGAAGGCCAAAATATAGCCAAGGGAAATTAGGACTTTTCATTTTATACACTATAAAGTTTATAAATTGTCTGGTTTGAGTTAAAGTTGAGCCTGACTTGGTCGAGTGTCGAGCCCCTGAAACTCTTGTGCTGGGGGCTCTTAGGGAGCAGCCTCCTAAAACAGACATGGCAGCTAGGGAGGGTCAATGATGCCTTAAAACTGTTGCAGAATATGGATCTTTGTCTTTAGGCCTTATTCTCTTTTGTGCTCTCAAAAACATCTCTCTAAGCTCTCCTGGTTGTTGCATAAAAGCTCTGTATTCATCTTTTGATGTGGGGATGTCTCTGTGCATGTGGAAAGAAAAATTTAGGAGTGAGTAAGGAAACTTTCAGAGCTGTTTAATTCAGGGTAGAGGTAGCTTTTTAACTTTTTTTTTTTACTACATGTTGCAATTTCTTTTTCAATGTAGTGCTTCATGGCATCATGGCTGTCTGATTTTCTAATTCATATTTTATAATATGCATAGAAGTATAGATATTCAGTGTACCTAGAGAGATGCATGTCAAACACATAACCCAAGGCACTTTGTTTTTCAGTGAATCATTGTGTCATTCTAATACAGTCTGTACAATTCTCATTTAAGCTTGGAAAGGTATACTTTTATAACATTGGTTCTGAATGAGATTTGCCAGAACCCATTGCAAAATCTTGAATGTATGCAATAATTCTTCATTAAGGACAGATAATCAATGATTGTTTAACCTATTATCACGGATACTAAGCAGGTAATTCAACAGAGTTGTTTTCTTGCTATTTAGAAGGAAAATTTTTGATTAAAGCTATAGATTAAATGATTAAAACTATTTTATTGCTTCTTGAAACCACTTCTGTTTACATCCTCAGGAAATTAGGGTGATGTCTGCACTAGTTTTGTATTTAGACTTCCCAGGCTCACTAGTCATTGCCCTGCTAATTCTGCCTGGTCACATTGGTCAGTGCGTGCGAGGACATAACTGGGTGCGGTGCATCACACACAGGTAAAATGTCAGAGTTCAGAGAATGAACAATAACCCTGAGGGACTCTCAGATAGGATTTCGGATGAGCTACATCCTGTAAAGAAAAAAAAAGAAAGAAAAACTTGAGGGCATTTGATGAATCTGGTTTGTGCTTAGTGTTCAATGGAGAGATCAGGGAAATATTTTTTCAGCCTGCATCACATTTTTGAAAGCAAGTGTAGCAGCACCATGTTAGATTTCAATCAATCTTAGTTCTTTTGATGTGCAAGGAAACTGGTGTGTGCTTGGAATGAAGAAATAGGTTGATACTTTATGCAGGAATTTGGGATTTTAAGGTGACCCATGCACAAAGTCACTGAGCCAGTTTGTTTTTAAATAGACTTAGTTTAAAACAATGCAATCTCCAGCTCAGACATTTTGAACTTTACACTGCATAATTCTAAAGACATAATTTATCCCCAGGCAGGATAGTCAAAATAACACAATGTGAATCTTTGCTAAATCTTTAGATTTAGATTGCATCAATTCATAAAAACTTGTGTGTAGCTGCGATGAAAGCAAGGAGGACTATATTGTCTATATTTTTATAAATAATCCAAGGTGCCCCGTGTATATTATAATACTGAAAATAATTATATTATAATACTGAAATGGGAGTGGGCAGCCTGGAAAGGATTGGAAGAGATGTAGAACAACATAAACCCAACTGTTGGCAAATAGATGATGCTACTTCCATCCCATAATAGAGTTAGACAGTAAGTCTTGGTCTACCTGACTGCATATTTGTAACTGAAACTCCTATATTCCATTTACTTTCCAGCATCAGACATAGTGGTTTTGTCAACAGACTGGAAATACTCATCCTTCACACCCCATCAGAAGCTCACAAAATAAATTGTCAATAAATGTACTGTTTCCTTAGCAGTTTTGCAGCTCAACCAATATTACTGTGCTATCAATAAAATTCATATGCAATTGCAGTGAATTCAGACATACCCAAAGGCTTATCTTTGGCATATTTTTAGCTGAATATATATCTCACTACATAAATGTTGTAAAGCTTAAGATTCAGAAAATTTAGGAAGAGATTTTCAAAAGTAAAAGACTTTTTCCTGTATAGAAATTGACTTTGAAAATAAAACTGTAGTTATAAAATACTAAACTAACTGTCTTTTATAGACTTTAAAAGCAGTTTCTTATTATAATATTACATATATTTTCCTCTTCATCTCATGTATCAGGATTCCAGAAATTATTAATGCAAGGAGCAAATGCATATTCTTGGGAAAACAGTGAACTCAGGCTTTTCACAGGACAAAAAAATCCATTAGGAAGCTCTCATCAGAGAGAGCAAATGATGATTAAAAAAGCATGACAGACGCCTTGTTATTCTCTGGTTTTCATTGTAAGTTCATTGTTTTAAAACACAAATTCCCTGTCCTATGGCAGACATCTGCAGGTCCCTTGGCGGTCACAATGTACAGTTTAGGGTAGCTTCCTACCAGCTTCACTTCAATGCTTTGTAGTCCTTGGTAACTTTAGACTATTGGTGGGGTTTCCAAGTTTAGAAAATGATGGACATTTAGATCCTGCAGTGATTCATCTGAGATTCCCTTTAAAAGATATTGCACATATCTGCTTGGCCTACAATTTCATTTACATGTGTATCATGCACATATGTGTGCACACATACCCGATGCATGTATGACTTCAAAATTAGGAAGGAGTGATTATATTCATCACAGCAGAATGCAAGATCAGAAGCATATCTAAAGAGGTGAATTTGTAATTCCTTGTACTAATGAAGGCATATTTAGCCTCCAAACATGTTAAGTTGAAAGATTATTTTATACCTTTTCATAATAAAAAGTTTCTTTTCATGTCAGGAGGTATATACACTGGGGCATACTTCAGAATAAATGTGCAGTATAACTTAGAAGTGTGCACAACTGTATATTTATCAATGAATTGTGTACATACAATAATCTACTTAATAGATTTACTGTTTTGCTATACATAATGTCTAAAAATAGGAACAACAAATATATGACTTTAAAAAATCTGTTATTATTCTTTATAACTGGATATTACTTGTTTTATATGTTGATAAGTATTATAAAAAAATTAGAAATTGTTTTCTTGGGTCTCTATATCCATAAGGTTTATTCCATGTGTAAAAAGACATTAAATAAATGATCCTACGCACATTTCATTTTATCTGAATATTTTCCAAATCATAAATAAAATAATCTAAATCAAAATAGGCACTTAAAGCATTTCTGAAATGATCTTATTATATCTAACTGAAGATAGACAAGGGGATGGATTTTACACAGAAATCTGTAATTTTATTATTGCAATAAGGATTTTTCATTTAAGCACAGTAAGATCAGAAAATTGGACCGTTTTGAAAGAGGATTGTAATATCTGTCTCTGGGGAGCAATTATCTTTAACATACTGATAACATTTCCCTGAATTGGAAGTCTTCTAGATGGAACTAAGTGCTAAGGCCGAAGTGCTAAAATGTTAATTTTTTGAGGTTTCCACTTCTCCGTGGCACTGTGAAACTTCACACTTGTATTTCCTATCGCTTCTGCTACCCAGGGTCTACCTGGAAATGTTGAGAAGGGTAAAGAACCTTATTATGCCTCTGTGAATTTTGGCACTAATCAGAGAAATCGCTTCCTGACACCTCAAATATTTAATGATTTCTTTTTCATTCAGGATTCATATTTCAGAATATTTCCTTTATCTTACTGAACATGTTTAATATGAAATCAAGAATTAAACTTTATTCATGTGTCAAGTTGTATAGTCTTTACATAGACACCTACATGCACCATGTAGGATATAAAAATTGCATATACCTTGAAAAAAATGAATGTTTTGAAAAAAATGAATCACTAAATTGTTTTAGAAGTTAAGTAAAAAAGTATTAATGAGATTGTACCAGGAATGTAGCTCCATATTACTCTGTCTTCTATGTCAGTACTTACTGGAATGTTGTTGGGTTGATAGAAAGAAGGAATGGCTGGAACTGGTTAATTTTGGTAAGGCTTTATCTGCTCATGGCTTCTAGATAGCTACAGTACCCTTTCAGCAAATAGTCCCCTGACATAGTAATAAGGTCCTGAATATTTCACCAATGTTAATTAAAACTAAATCTGTACTTGAAAATGTCAATCACGATTGAACTTACAAGCAAATTACTTCAGATCTCTAAAGATTAGAGGAGTTTCATAATTTCCATTAGTATTTATTTCAGCTGTGTTGGAGAGGTCCCTTCAGCTATTTCTGCAGGCATGGTAAGAAAATTTTAGCATGAATAGGACTTAAACTGCTTTGAAATGAAATAACAGCTATATCAGAAGCTGTTAGATGTGGTTTTCATTTTTTTCAAATTTTCTAGGGTTTTTAAATTGTATAGAATTAAAATAAATTCCCATCACCCCTGACATTTTTTATTGTAATATCAGAAGAGTTTGCAGCAGGAAGATTTTTTTTTTTTTTATTTTGACATACGTTATGGAAAATATTTACTTTGTGTGTAGATGATTGTAGCCAAATAAGAGTTCATGGGATCCATGAATTGCAGTTTTTAAAGTACTGTGGGGACAGAATTTAGGTTGAAAATATTATTTCAGAGTTGATAATGCCATTATTCCTGTGTTTTTAGACCTTGTTCCTGGTCTGTAAAGAAGGTAAATTTCCAGTCATTTAACATGAGACAAGTCATCCCATCACCCTAAGACTATTTGCATTACTGCCTCTTGCACTTTCACTCATGTACCCATAAGCAATTAGATTCCTGAATTATGATTAGCTAAATGCATTCTCCATTGGACCATCTCCATTAGTGTGATGAATCTTTCATTTTGTATGATAATGTGACATACGGCAAAATGCAATCTTTTCAAGAATACTCTTCTGGGTCATAGTCTCAAAGACATCACCAATGGATCTCTCAAGATGATTTCAAATCTTATTGCATTTAATACAAATAATAAGTATATGACTATTAAAACAGAGTTTCAAAACATGTTGTAGGTGCTCATGCTTCACCAAGCCAAAACTGCTTCAATTCGTTTTCCAGTAGTTTGTAAAACAGAAAAAAAATGTTGCAGTGAAGCAGAAAGACATAGGGTAATGCCTTACATATCTTAGGATAGGATGAATTGTTCCTGAAAAGTGCTTATTCCTCTCTATTTACTATGTAGGAGATGGAAAACCTAGTTATACCACGGTTTTTAATAATTATGCTTTCAGATTATTATAATTCTGGAAGATTAATTACATGTTAGCATTTTATAAAGAAATTTAGAAGTCAAGTAAAGTTAGATGGGAACACATTTCATCCAAAATTCAATGCTTACTCAGAAAGTATGACATTAAGTTAGAGTTAATATTTATTTTGCATTGTGTTCTGCATCTGCAGTAGTTGGATTAGGGTACAGAACTGACACAAAACACTTTGTGTCAGATGTGGAAGGAAGTTTCCACATCTGTTTTAAGAGACTGAATAGGTTTTGCTTGGTTTCCCTCTGACATGTATTTTAAAAATTCTAAAAAATTAAGAAGATTATACCATTAGTTTCACTCTTTCAATCACCAGACAAAAATGAAGAGATCTTAGCCTTCAATCCACAAAGCTCAGGGACAGGGGCTTTTTTTAACCCAGGACTTGCAGGATTCTGGTGTTTTAGGCAGATTTGCTGACAGGCTGCTAAATGAGTGGGTACAGCAAATGGCAACAGCTCAGGACAGGCTAAGAAAGTTGCACAGCAGTGACACTCCTTCAGGTATAGACCAAAAGCCTTTGCTCAGCTGTCGTCACCGTGCCTTCCAAAGTGCCAACTGACACAACTTAGAAAAACTGGTCACGAGCAATTTGTTAAAGGCAGTTATAGTTTACAATCCTAGGCTAAGCTCTTAATGAATAAACAGCGTCTTTTCTGAGAGGTAGAGCTGATATTTTGAATTAAGATCTCTAAACATCTTCAGAAACTGAAATACATTTTGTGTCACTACAGCAAAGTGTATTTGCAAAAAAATGATCTCATTATTTTTCCCCCAGACTAAAACATACAGAATTTTATCTTATTTAATGATAACCATTCTGGTCTTAGCCTTTACCTCAATGTGTTTGATTAAAGCCTGTTTGCTTAAACATACTTCAAACTACTGGCAGCTATAAGGAATGATTAGTCATTCATTTGAATCAGAATATTGTCAATTCACACTTCAGTTTGTGAAGCAAAAACTACAAATGGTTTCAAATAATTTATAAAATTACAATTTTGTTCCTTGCTTTCAAGTATAAGTTGGGGGTGGAGGAGCTGGGCTTCTTCTCAAGTGTTTCTTATTAACATAATAAGTAATTACTAACCGAAATCAGAAGTTGCCCCATGTTTACATTAAATCTATTTTTATGATTTGCAAAAAGTACAAGCAAAGCTTTGGATAATTGCTCAGTTTGGTTCACAGGGATTAAACACATCAGTTCCTCACATTAAAAGATCACAGAAATGAACATATTATAGGATTACTGTTTTGAGACACTTTTAGATATTTAAAATATTTAACTAATATGAGGCAATATTATATTCACACTTCAAAGATATTTTTAAATTAGTTACCCAGCCAGGACTAATCCAGTTAAAAAGAGAAATGGAGTAAAGAATGTCTTTTTAAACATCAAACTAACAGTGATATGAAATTTTTATTAGTATCAAGAATCCATGTTTTCTCTGTCCTCCAGAAACGGGTGATGCAAGTTGAAAGGCTTGTAAATAGATGATAGCTTATTAAATGCTCCAGTGCCTGCTCTTGTTTTAATAATAAAAAAAAGTAAAATCCAGCTTGAAGAAATAACATCTTAAAACATCCTTAACAGAAAACCTTGAGTTGAGCCAATTTCTTTTAGAGAGGAGTCTAAAAGGGAACCTGGCTGAACTAAAGACAGGCAAGCAAAATGCAGATGCAGTACAACTATGCACAAAATGAAAGGCCTGCTTATTCCTGTGTGATGCTCCTTGTTTGACAGGTTGCTTGCACTTGGCACAGCATTTGTGTAAAGCAAATGCTGGAATACATTCAGAAGAACAAAACCTTGACCATAATCTTTTGTTGAATTTAGCATTTTCTGCAAGATAACAATGAATATTGACCTTGAAAAAAGCATAATGGGATGTTTTAAAGCTCTTAGCTGCACTTCAGTGCAATGAATTGCTCTTCAGAATGTTTTTTCCAATCATGTTTACATTGAAATATAGAAGCGGTTCTAGTTGTGGTAGAAAACCTATTCCTCTCTGTGACAGAAACAAAACATTTGTCAAATTCAAGATGCTGAATTCTGTAAGGTATGTCTTGCAGATAAATGACAAACATTAGTCTTCATGCTGCTTGCCTACATTCTTTCTTATTTTTATAGCACTGTAGAAATGTCTCGTGATGCAGATTTTACAGTTAAAATGCCTTTCAGGGCTGTAGCCATTTCAGATATTCTGTGATGTGAAATTCTGTCAAAAATGGGTCAACCATGAACTGAAGGTTGGTTCAACGGAAGACAAAGGATGTTATCATACTGAAAATGAGAGATTCCTTTCACACTGTGGTTGTTTCACTGTAGTAACAGTTTTCACCCTCTTCCACAGATAAATGTTTTTCTTCTTGCTATTAAAAGGGCACTGTATAGTTAAATGCTAGAATGTGCAATAATAACAGTTCATTATATCACTAAATCCAGTACTTTCTCTTTTGGACTGACAGTTATATTTTTGCATGAATACTACATGAACCTTATAACTCACAGAAAGAGAGAATGTATGCATGTACATATAAACATACATACATATTTGTATATATGCCTCTATGAATGTATATGCATGATCATAATCTGTATACTTGTATTCATATTCATTTATATGTGGCATAATTCTCATTTCACTCTATTTTCTGCCTTTTTTTTCTGCATATATCGAATCTTCTAATCAGTGGTTAAATGTTTAAGGTTTGTGGGGACTTTCTTCCAAGGTTATTCATTTTCCTGAGACCTACAGTCTTGATAACTGTATGAAAATTACTATCAGTTGTATGGCAGAATTAAAAACCTTGAAACCTATAAATAATCCAAGACAGATTTATGAAGGGAGTGTGGTGACAGCTGCACACAAGCACTTTTCTAATGAAAACAATCACCTAGGTCCTTAATTTAGAAATCTAATAGCATGAGTATGAGTATTAAGGATACCCATGAGTGCTCCTTACATTAACAAGTTTATAACCTGTGCTTATACCTTCATATGTGCTTGAGACTTTAAATATCAAATTATGTGTACAGTAATTATCAACTTACTTCCCTCCCAAAATGTCTGTATTCTTGAATTACTGGGTTGTGGTTTGTAACCAATATGATGACAATTCATATTTAGGACAACAGACTGAGAACCCACAATTTGTAATGGTGTATACTACATGGTACTGTAAAACAGGATCTGGATATACTAATATGCTTTTCCGCAATTGTTCTTTTTATGCTTAATGATGCATATACTCTTATACAAATCTTTACTGATGTGATATTTAAAGCACACTATGGACTTTCTGAGCAAGTGGAAAATAATAAGGAAGGCATAAAGGTGGCATTTGGAAGATGTCATAGAATCATATAATATCCTGGGTTGCAACAGACTCACAAGAATCATCTTTAAAGATAAACTTGTATAAAGGAGTAAGGTTCAGAGCAAAGGTCTAGTCTAAAGAATTTTACCAAAAATTATATGTGTGACATTTGATTCACTCTTCTTTTCCAAAACCAAGTAGATTAATCTTTGTCATTTTCCAAATCAGGACACTTTAGGTTTTGATGCTTCTGCTAATCGTACATGACAAATTTCCCACATCCCAGGAGATGTGCCTCTCCCTAGAGTCAACACAAGGCAGTGCAAGTATAGTAACACAGCTGTGGGCACAAAAATATCCTGATATTAATGGGGCGGAAGGGAGGAGGGTGCTTAGCCTGCTTTCCTCCCTGTCCTTCTCTCCACAGTTCTCACTGGGCACACAGCTGGGGGCCAGGTTTTTCTGGGTGCAAGGTGAGCACTTCTCCTGGTAGGGGTCTTATATGCCCTTTTCATCCCCCCCTTCCCCTGCTACATTTTGGCCCCCATTTACATCTCCAGAGCCCTTGTGCAGCTTTTCTCAGGCTCTGCTAATCTAGTAAATAAGGCCTGGGAGTCAGAGCAAAACTGCAGTTCTGCAAATGTGAGTGGCACACGAGCCTCATGGGAAGGACCAGCAAATGGGCTCATCTCATTCTTTTTACTTCTTGTCTGTAATTACTGTGCTCTAGAGGCTGCAGCAGCATGCACTAGAAGGAACTTTAGATTTTATGACTTCTAAGCTTCAGGAATTTGGATCCCTATTTTCCACTTCTGATAAAGTGCCATAACCAGCAGGTGAACCAGGCAGGGAAAGGTTGTTTGAGCCTCCTCATGCAAAGTCTCACATCAAAAGAAGAAAGCCTTGTTAAGCCAGAAGAAGAAGAGGAAGCATGACTCCCTTCAATCCAAACAGGAAAGGAAAAGTGCATTTGGCACCCAGGACTACTCTCCATTTTCACATTAAGGAGCTGCCTGCTGTGAGTCCTTGCTAGCCATGAGCACTGGGCAAAGTGCAAATAAACTCAAGCTGGGGGGCCTAAATCTGGTTACATAAAGCACATTATAAAACTCATATAAAAAATAAACTTGGAAAGGAAACAATGAGTCAGACTTACCAATATTTATGTTATCATTCTACATACACACTTCCAGTTAAAAAACACCATTTTTCTCTTTGAGGTCAGATGATCACTTGTCAGTGATGCTGGGTTGTACTCTGGTATGTGGAAATAAAAATCCCAATCCTTCTTGTCCGTGTCCACTGTACTGAGCCGAGAAAATTTTATCCTTTATATTTTTAATTCAATATTTAAGCGTCAGTCAGTTAAAGGTCAAAACATACAGGCACACTTTAAATGAAAAAATACATTTAGCCAAGTGTTTCAAATGCTTGTATCTCAAGAGAGCTTTACATTCTGAAGATTCTCAGGAAATTCTCTTTTATTTGTTAACTTGCAAGTGAAATTATCATATCAGTGAGGTGTAGACAGGGAATATGTAATGAGCCATATAGTGAATTTGTAAATTAAAATTATTCTGATTTAAAGATAAACTTACATCACCTATATGGTTGGTGATATACAAGAATTATAGTCTTATTTATTTTATACATCCTTATTTTTTTCAGGATCTCTCTTTAAAGGTTGCTTATTTTTGAAGATGGTGGAATGATTTTGAGAAAATTTATTTCATCATTTTTTCTATTTCTCATTGCCTGAAGGAAAAGAAATTTTCTAGTGGATAGTGGTCCCATCTCCACTGGTGTTTTTCTGTCAATTTACTTTAGTTGCTGCATGTTTCATTGTACACTACACTTACTCTACCCCAATGATTTTCACACTTTATGATCTTCTTAAGTATTCTTACAATGATTTCATGGAGAATTCCCACAAATTCTTTCACCCGGCACTTAGTCAAGCCCAGGTCCGGCTTCAGTCTGAAGACAAAATGTTATTGCCTCGGTTTTAGTCCTCCATGGATTATTCCATCCATAACCCAAGTTTTGCATATTTTGTTAAAGAAATGCAATTAAGTGGCTGGATGCTAAGATGCCATTTGACTCTTAGCAGAGTACCCTGCATATCTTTAGACTGTAACAAAGACTGAAATTAATCAGCAGTTAGGTAATATGGGCAACTCAGGTATACCAGCTGTTGTGTAACCATAGGAAGAGCATAGAGGTTTTGGAAAGATGGTATCCTACAGTTCATAGAGCTAAAATACTGGGTTTGTCCTTAGTTCTTGCTGTGTTGTGTCCTAAATTAATATGGCAGGGGCAGGTAACCAGAACAATCCAATGTCACTAACACCACTTTAGATCAAATGCTTAGGTACAATTACTTTTAATGCTTGTAAAACAAAACTTACACAGATAGCAGTAGGGTACAAGACACCAAAGTGATATGAAGGAAAGGAGCATCTGCACAGCTCATCTGGGATTTTTGCTGTCTTGTTATTTGGTTTACTTAAGGCTACAACAGGTGCAGTAGATGTCCTGAGCCTGAATTCATACTTCAGGGAACAATGTCCTCTACATCATGCAAATAGGTGCCAGAGAACTCGGTTCCTGCAGTACATGAAAATACAAATAATAAACCCATTGCCACTTTCTTCATGGATGTTTTCACTCTGGTTTAAATGGTAGAATCATTTTGACCCTTGCATCTAGAATTTCTCCATCACTGTTGTTATTTTTCATTTTTTCAAAATCTCAATGATTATTATTTCTGAGTTAGAATGAACTGAACTGAATTATAAAAGTCACAGTTACTTTTTTTTTTTTAATGCAGTCAAGGAATTGCTATTTTCTGTGGAGTTTCACAGATTTACTGACTGGTTGAGTTTGGGACAAAAACCTCTGGAATGCATCTGATCCAATCCCCCTGCTCAGTTAGGGCCACCTAGGACCGGTTGCCCAGGACCATGTTCAGATGGCTTTTGAATATCTCCTGTGGCTGAGACTGCACAACTTCTCTGGGTAGCATATGCCAGCTTTTCCTGATGTTTAGAGGGAACCTCTCATGTTTCCTGGTATTTAGAGGGAACCTCTCATGTTTCACTTTGTGCCCATGACCTCTGATTCTGGCACTGGGCACCACTCTCCATCATCTCTATTCTGTTAAAAGTTCTTAATAAATGTAATTCTAAATCTAAAAGCAACATTTCTGCAAAGAAGAAATTATATCAATGCTTGATAAAGCATCTGAGTTCCATAAATATTCCATGTAATGACAACATACAATATCTTTAATCAATTATTCATGTCTGTTGTAGATAGTTACAAAATACATTAAATTAATTTAATGAAACAATGGAGTTTAGAAATATTTTCCCCATGCTGATGTTAAACCATGTCAAAGTAAGTAACAACTGTGCACTTAAGAATAATTTTACTTCCAAGATTTGGGGTTTCCTAATGCTACCTTTCACATAATTACAACATATCTGTCATATTCTTTAACCTATTAATTACAAAAATGCACTTTCAATCTTAATTTAGTTTTAACAGAGAATATTCCCTGTGGTACACAGTATGATTTCTTGGTTTGTCTTTAAAAAAATTAAAGATACAGACCCAAAAGAATGTTCTTAAAGAAGATGGAGACTCTAGTTTAAAGGTTTTAGGTCTATGGAAAAAAAATATTTACTTTTAT
Organism: Euphonia xanthogaster; assembly: GCA_034509185.1. NCBI lineage: Eukaryota > Metazoa > Chordata > Aves > Passeriformes > Fringillidae > Euphonia > Euphonia xanthogaster. Next base: position 38,794,787 of record JAYDZK010000056.1, on the reverse strand, counting down.
TTTAGCTAACATTTATAAACTGCATTGTAGAAAACAACTGACAGTTTTTCTGCCAAAATCTCTTGGGTTTTTAGGAGCTCAAGGTAGCAATGCTGTAGGGTGACATCCCAGTACAGATGTCCATGCAAATATTGTAAAACCCTTCAGGAGCAGTCAGTGATAGAAGCAAGAACTTCATGCTTTAATATTACATTGTTCTGCAAGCCCACAGAAGTATTGCTGTACAGTAGTACTGTAGTGGTCCCAAAATTGCTAACATGAATTCTTGTTGATGAATATAACTATTACATGTGTAACCTGATCTTAAAAGAAGGTTATTAGGAGTAGAGAATAAAACACTTAAAAGTTACAAAATGCCAGAGACATTTAGCAAAGGGGCAAAGCCACACCTGTTATTAGCTTAAACAACTGGAATAAACAGGCAAGGTTTTATGCACATAAACCTGTGACTGAAAGACGGGCAGGCAACTTCAAAGTAAATTAACTAATGTGTGCAAGAGAGAAGCTTTAGCATACTTAGGGTCAGGATGAAAATAAATGAGGATATATCATGCAACTTTCATGTCTCCTGAATTCATGGTGCTACCCATGGTGTTGGAAGCTTTGGCTTCCAGCCCTACCTTTTGAAACAAATTAGAAAATTTGAACCTTTTTGAAAGTGACTAGTATGTCCTGGGGTTTGTCTTGTTTATATGCCTGGTTCATAACTTATGTAGAAGTAAAACATAGAAGGAATCAAAGAAATTTCATGGTCCATTCAGAACATGGAGACAGATATTCTATTTCCTCTAAAAGGCTTTAAGATAAGAAAAATCCCAGCTCGTATGAATCTATGGAAGTAAACATAATCAGCATGGGATAGAAATTTAGTAAATTAGACACAAGGAGCTCCAGATAGGGGATTTTTAATATACCCTTTGGATTTGGTTCCTGAGCCACCTTATTCTATTCAATATTTTGTCTGTTTTTTCACCTGACTATACAAAAAAAGCTTCAGGATACTGTATGTGTTTTGTTTAATACAGGTTTTACAGACTTATTCTGAACCTCACCAGAGTATCCATTTTAAAAAAGATCTTAAAAACCAGTTTTTTTGTGTGAGGTTTGCCTTAATATTTCTGCTGGAGGAGAAATATTCTTGGTGTTAATGAAAAGCCTTACTTCCCATTGAATTTTGTTTTCCATTTTATCTTCTTTGCCTCAAGCCTAGGCTTTTCTCAGCTGTCAGGAAGAAAGAATTTTCCTTGTTCCGAATCCCTCCACTTCATTTATCTGGTTACCTTTTTCTTTTCATTTTGTGCATGTCGAGTAATGCCATGTAAGCCAGCTCTTCATTCTACAGTGGATTTTTTAGAGCTCACATCTGTTTCCAATGTTACTGGCTTGACAGATGTCTGTGGCTCACATTAAGATTAAATTAGCTTCCCAAGGCAGTCTATACCTCATACAACTGTTTTGGATTTTGCCACACTCTGCTGTACCACTGCTAGGCTGCTTTTTACTAAAGAGCAATGCAATTTTCCAATTTCACAAGTGATAGCTTTACATTGTCAACATACTGGCATCCATCCACTGGTTCCTATTCCCCTTAGGTTTGAAAAGGAGAAATTTGGAACAATGCAGCAGACTTTGCCCAGATAGCACATCAGCTTCAGTAAAGTCTTACCCACTTATTACCAAGACAGTGGTCCTACCTGAGTGCTGAGTATTGGCCCTAAGCATGCTACTTATACTGAGTTATGGATCTCTTGTTTGTCCACATCAGGTCCTAATAATCAATATTTCAGGTCCTAATAATCAGTATTTCAGGTCCTAATAATCAGTATTTCACTCACTGTAGTGTGGGATTACAGTATGGAAGAGACAGAGCTCATTTTTTGACTTATTTGTGTGCACTTCTTCATTTAAATTATGTTTGTTCTATTAAAGGAGACTTGTAATAGTCTGAATTCCCTTCAGCAAGACCAGCTGTACTCTTGCAGATGTCTATAATAATGCCAGACAGCTGAGTAATTTTGTGGAGCAGTAGCATAATCCTAGCATTCTTTCCCTAGGGATGTGCATATTTACCCCATTACAGACCTGAAGAAGCTGGTTTGGCAAATCATGATGATGGTTTACACTACCCCTCACCAAACTGAAGATACCTCTTTTTAAGGGCATGGTAAATCTAGTGAAACATCTAGAAAAAGCCACTCTTCATTTACTGCATTTGGTTTCAGTTTTACAGAATTTGGTTTCTGTATATTTTAATTTTTTTTTAGACATTTAAGCATCTGAGTATTTCTCGAGCTTAGAATTCTGGTATGTTCTTTATGAATCCGCTTAGTTACTTACAGATAGACTTCCAATCCTGTGGAGAACCAGGAAAAATATGCAATTTCCTTTTGGGACAGATTGAGCTAGTGATACGTTTATTTCTACATTCAACTCTTAGCTATATATTTTTCTAGTTTATATATGTAACAGAAAGCATATTACAGGAAAAATAGCTAAAAGATTAAATAGCAGGACTGGAAAGAAACATTTTTTTGCTTCCATTCTCCACTCCCATCCTGTGAATGAGGTAACTGGGATTCATTCTGCTGGACATGCAGTGCAATTTTCCTTCCCAATATTCCTTTTGCAAATCCCATAATAAGGCCCTTGCCATAATTTAGGAAGTTCGTACAAAAGGAGCTGCAAAGCTACATCTGAGAGACCTGTCCACCACTGGATGGCCTCTCAGTGCTGTCCTGTAATAACTCCTGGGCTCTTGACTTTGGAAGGGATCATGCCAACAAATAAAACAGTCAGGGGCTAAGGGCTTAAATGAAAACTGATATACATCTTAGTCCTGACAGTGAGATCTGTGATGTGCTCCTGCCCAGGGCAACATGGGGCTCCACCTTGGCCTTGCTGCTGGGGTTTGGGCTGTACATAGGGCTGCTAATCCACGTTTTCATGAGTGGAGCTGAGAAACAATTGACACAACTCTCACTGACGGACAAATGTCTCACTGATTTTTCTTGGTTGATGTCTAGTGAAGGATGTCTTTAGTGAATATACGTAACTTTATGACTTTTGATAAATTGTGGACAACTTCTGACCCTTGAAAGAAACCTGTCCCCTGTGTATGACTGTGGTGCTTATGGACATGGTTTAGTGTGGACCTGGAAGTGCTCTATTAATGGATAATCTTAGAGGTCTTTTCCAATTCTAATGATTCTATGATTCTATGACTCCAAGCTATGCATGGAATATGGAGAGCTTGCAAGCAATTTTTTTCCCAGCTCAGAACTTTTCTGGAAGAGTCTTGTCTCTATAGTGAAAATGTTGGTATACACATACATATATATGTACATATACACTGATATATAAACACGGAGACCTTCTGTCTGTATGGAGATGTATCTTATAACAAGTGGAAGAAAAACTCTACAGGATTCCTTAGTGGCTGCGTGTTTATAATACATCTGGCTCAGACACGATATGACAGATGTTCAAAACACACTTATTTGATCAACAAAGACTTTCACATGGTGCAACTTGTATGCTTTACCTCTTATCTTACCACTATTCTATCTTTGAGAAGAATTTCACTGTCTCCTTTTCACCCTACCATCTAGCAGCAGAAGACAGCAGTGAGGTCTCCTTTACCCTTCTCTTGCCAAGGATGAAAAGACCCAGCTCTATAAGCATCTCTTTGTACTTCATCTACTCCAGCTCTTTGTCAATGTTCGTTGTGAAATTAAGCCCTCACAAACAGGGCACTGTGAACTCGTACCTTTTGATATCATGACAGAAAGACTTGTCATCTGTATATCTCCATATAGCAAAAAAAAATCATCTAAATAAATAAATAGCAGCAGTCTCATCTAGAGGGTGAAAGCAACACAAGGCTTAGAGTACACTGAGAAGAGGTGACTTATCTTTTTTTGCTTTTAAAACCATATCAGATGTCTCTCTATAGCGTAGCCAAACATTAGCATTAGTCTCAATACAGGCTAAATGAAAGAAGTGTATTGGTCTGCACTATGGAGTCCAGAATATGTTATTTTCACTTTTAGTGGCATTTCTGGAAGGTCTATAAGCCTTGAGCACAAACCAGATTTGCATAAATCATCCAATAGTTCTTTCTGGCCTCTCTAAAGTTTTTATTTATATGAAAATCCTTCCAGGTTTGAAACCACAGATATGCATCCAGTCTTTTGTGAAGCTGGAACTGAGCAGGGCAGCTCAGTTACCAGCCAGCTTTTGAGTGGGCAAATGAGGTACAGCCACAGCTGGCGTAGGGTGCAGCAGAAGAATCAATAGCCAAAGTGGAAGTCACTATTCCAGCTGATCCAGGGCCCAGCTTGTAATGCCTAAATCCGTGCATCTGCAGGCCCAGTTCACAGCAACTGTGGAATAACGGGAGAAGAAAGGGAAGAAAGAGTAGTTATGAGAAGTTAATGAGACAGGAGATTGTATTACTGCAGTATTTCAGCTAAAACAAAGATAATTAATAAAACAGCAAAGGGAAATAGTGGAAGAAGTTATTACCTCAGAGCAGGGAGAAGAGTGAGTCTTTACTATGAAACATATTCCTAACTGGGAATCCAGGCCAAAGAGCCACAGTGCGGGATGACAGGTTGCGCCAGGGGAGACGAGACAAAAAAGACTGATGGAAAAGATATAAAAAATTGACTAGTACAAAACCCATGGAAAACAGAGAAAAAATGAAATGAAACAGTGATGAATGTGAGAAATGCAAGAGAAAAATGATACAAGTAAAGATGATGGGGAATGGAATGTACTTCTGAAGTTGCTAACTTCTCTCCACTTGTAGATGACACAGGCTGTATAGAAAGAAATATCAAGCTGTGCAATCTGACAAAAAGATTAAATTAGTTTAAAAAATCGGATGGTATAACTGGAAATAATTTCTTGAGGGACTATTCTGCTGTCAACACACATATTAAACTCAGTGGCTACACACTAGCACGGGGTCCATGCTAGTGAATGGCTTGCAAACTGCCTTTGGCCAGCTGAGAGTGATCCCTGCCCCATTCCAACTGCTGAGCTGTGGCAAGGGAAGGCTTTGGATAGCACTGACTGATTTTGGCAAATTCCTGCCCAAGAATTCTCTATTACTGCTATAAATAGCTATAATCAAGTGGGAAATAATGTTTCCAGGCTTACATGAATTTACAAGAATATAAATGAATCCAGAAAAATATATAAATAGAACGAGAAGTGGAGCTTCACTTCAACCATAAGGGCAAATCCATCCATGGAGAAATGGCAGCTGAAGGTGCTCTAAGGGATGATTGTCTAATGGAGTGATGGAAGGGACCAAGGACAATCAAACACCGGTGCAGCCTCCTGCTACGATTTTAGATGAGTGAAACTGAAAAGGATCAGTCAAAGCAGGAAAGAAAGGCAGGATTATAGATTAAGATCTCAGCTTTAACAAAGCAGGAATTTGAAGTTTCCACACTCATCCACCAGCAGCATTCCTGTCTGCACTGCTGCATGCAGTTTAATAACTGACAAGAAAGGTTGCTATTAAAAATTAGACATAATTTCTCAAAACTGAACTTCTGGCATGTTTTGAAAGGTTCCATATCTCTCTGCAGGAATCATCATTTCACTGGTGTGTAAGCTTCAGGGCCCAAACCCCTTCAGGACATTCATGGCTTCTAAACCAGAACAGAAGTTGGTTCTGCTCAGCAGCAGCATGAACTTGGCCTTTATTTGATATTCTGTGGGCGTATTCTTAAAACATCAGTGCATATTTTAGACACTTCACTGCACTTCTGTGCTTCACTTCATGTTTATAGTTTCTGTTATGAAGTGCAAATATATGAGGCACCACTGAAAAACCTTCAATTGCCATTGTACTGTCAGTGCAGCTCCTTTTGATCCATCATAACAGCTCATCAAGGGAACTGTTTCTTGGTACACTTACGTGTGTACTGTTCAGGGAAAGTTCTTTGGCAAGAGACATATATCCCCTCAAGGGAAGGAAATACTTTGTTCATCTCTTGCCCCACAAGATCAGGTGTAAACAGGCCCTGCATGGGAAATTATCCTGTGTGTTGGCAGTTGATTCCTCCAAAGTTGCTACTCCAAAGCTGGATAGCATGCTGCCTATCCTGGTTCATATTATATATTGAATTTTAAAAAAATACAAATTTCAGAATATTTATTTTTCACATAAAATCATTAAAAGTCAACAGAAGTGCTTTTGAAAAAGAACTGAATAATACTGTTTTAAAGTGTTGATTCCTTTGAATGCAAGTGCAGTGTTTTGATGACAAGCAAATACTATTTTACATTTTATGAAATAGCAGCTGTAGTCAAAGTTCTGTGATTTATTTTTTAAATCAGAAGTACCAAAAATAGTATTGAAAAAGCAACTTCCTACAATGCCTTGAGCTGTGTGAGATTCTGTAGGAAAACAAGGAACCTTGAGCTAAAATCCTGTAAGACAGATCTGCTTCTTTTTTTCAAATTTACAGTTTTATTTTTTTGAATTACAGGTGAACATTGATAGCAAGAGTACCTCACGTATGTCATTTTGGAGGTACGTACATTTTTTCAGGATATGTGTTTTTCATTCTGTGACAAACTGTTATATTTTCTTTTGTAATACAGATTCTGTTTACAGAATTTTATGATCAGTTACATATGAAACATTGTGTTCACGGTCCAGATTTTATTAAGCCTCTTTGCAATAAAGGAAAATATTTGCTTACTTTTGATTTGTTGCCTTCCTTTTTGCTATACTGAAATAGAGAATAAAATTGTGAATTGCACATATTACACACCCTTGAGCATATCATTCATTTATTTTATTGGTAGGTTAATATTTGGGACACAACTTTAGAGCTGTTATGGATTATTTAGCCTTTCATTTTTGTGGAAGAGTAGTTCTTCACCTATGTGGGAGGCAACATGGACCAGAAGATCAGGGTTGGGACTGCAGGCAACATTTCTGGGTGCTATTTCTGGTTCAGCCAGTGGCTTGCCAGATGACTACAGGCATTTGCTCCTGGCCTCAGTTTCCTAACAGATAAAGCAGAAGTGACAATACCAGATATCCTTTGCAAACTGCCTTGAAAACTAGAAAAGAAAAAAAAAAAAAAAAGGGAAAGAATCATGAAAGATGTGTCATTGTAAATTGCAAATAAAGAATATAATTAGGGAGGTAGGTATACATACGCTAGACAAAAAGTAGCAAGCCCAGGTACAGAAAAAGCAATGCTGCTACAGTGCAGAGATCAGCACGAGTTGCAAAACCAGCCCAGCATCTGAGTAAATATTCTGTTGGCTAACTTGCTCAGAAGGTGAAATCAGCACATCAATACCAAGGAGAAGGATTAAAGGTGCATGTCTGGGGTGAGCTGCAGATCCACGTCTGAATGTAGAAGAAGATTTCCATCAGGAAATTAAACACACAAGACTTAATAGAAAGTTATTAATGGGGAGTTGACAGTGGAATATATTTCAAAACTCTTAGGAGTGAAATCCTGAAAATCAGATGAGTCCTGAAATGTTCAGAACAAATTTGGATGCAAGTCTGCCTGGTCTCATTTCCTGCGTGTGAGATACCCACACCAGCTCCTCTGGCATGTTCACATACAAGTTCTACATCAAGATTTCTAAACTCAAAGCACAGTGCCCATCTCCGATTCCCTCCTTCCACATGAGGTATTACTGCCTGCCTTACCTGCCACCTGCTTGGCAACCGGCTTGTCATGGTGTATTGGAGAGAAAAGCAGTTGTAGCACTGCTCTGCCATGAAGTGATGGGCTTCCTACCAGTTTGTGATCAAGAAGAGCCCACACGGAGCTCCAGCCTGGCACCCTGCCTTGCCCCCATTTATTGACTTTGTACCAGAGCTCAGAAATATGTCAGGTTTCTTACACAGTGAAAAAACAGAGACTTGTTCAATACAGTGTGCTCGGAACTGAAGCTTTAAAGACAGGGTGTTTCTAACAGTACTTGATAGGCCTTCAAAGAATTAGGAGTGAGCATAAATCTGGGGAAAGGCTTGGCCTCATTTTCCAACAGCTGAAGAGAAGATTCAGCCACAGCTACCCAGATGTAAAACACACAGTATAAAGGAGCTTAAAATTGTCAAGTAGTTCCTGAATAAATGAGTGGCTGTGCATGAAGTGATTGGAAACGGATAATATTAGCATATAATCTTTGCCAAAGTATGGCACTGAATATCTGGTTATTACTACAGATCCTTAGCATCAATTCAGACATGATTTCTCTACAAAATTTCTACTTGGCTGTGTGACATAACAGCTTGTGGTCAACCAAAAAAAAGGAATTATGTAATCAAGAGAAAATTAAAATCTAACTAGAAATATCTGTGGTTTGTGATGATGGATGTTATTATGAAGCACAAGTACAAGAAAAGCAAGCAGAGATGATGCAGAACAGATTACTTTGCAAAACTTTATGCAACTTCACATAGATTTTCTTTCAGCTTCCAAAGGGTACAGATTCCCATGTGAACACAGTCAGACAGCTGACTGCCTGGAAAGCATGATAGCTGTCACGTTGCAAAAGCTCTTTTTATGTATCTTTTTATATATCTTCCTGTAATACAAATACACTGCAGAAAGTATTTCTCTGTATCTCTGCCTCATCAACTCAATTTTCAAATTTCAAAAATGTCTTTTATTTCCCTGCCTACTCACCACCCAAATTCTTTCTTCTCTATACTTGTATTTGTTTTTGCTTTCCCCCTGTTATTTATTACTAGAAATCATTTAGAGACCTGAAAGCTGTCATATAAAATGAAACTGCGGTCAGTAATATCCCTCCAGCAAAAAAAATAATGTATGCCTGAGCCCATACTGTGTTAGAACTACATTCACAAATGTTTGGATGAATACAGCAAACTGACGTTGAGGTGCTTCTTCAAAACCTCTTCAGAAACCATTCATTATTTTGTCCTTCTTATCTCTGCCTTCTGCTGTCCCTGGTTGTTAGGAGGGGACAGCCACACTAGGAGCTCCACATGAAGGGGAGCTCAGCTCTGTGTGGAGAAGCAGCAGCAGTGGGAAGCCTGGGGAAGGCAGCGCAGGGTGATGTGGGATGGCTGCAGAACACAGCTCAGCCAGCTGCCTTCATGGCTAACCATCATGGCTATCCTCTCAGCAGCCCTCTGAGGATGAGTAGGGCTAAACCAAACACAAATCCGAAAAATCCTAGCTTTTTCTTCCATCTCCCACCTGGGCTGAATGGCGATTGTTATCACCTACAACCCTAAACTTACCCTCCTCAGCTTCTACCTGTACGCTATGATAACCACAACTGTCTTCCTCACTCTACACTCAATCAAAGTACTCAAACTATCTACCCTAATGCCTGATGCTGCTCAGTGCACTGGCTGCCCAGCAGGGGCTGGGAAGGAATGAAAGAGAGGAAACCAGAGGCCCTGCCTTAGAGCTGAAACGAAACATTAGCTCTCCTTTGTAACACAGAATTGTATAATGAAAACCTGCTTGAGAGCAATCACTTTTGACCTTTTGAAATTTTGCTTTTACAGATTACTCTCTTAGGTTTGTTTTTGGTTTTGGTGGTTGTTGTTGTTGTTTGTTTATGGTTTTTGTTTCTTTGTTTTGTTTTCTACAGACAACAAGCCTTCATTGAACATAAAGGATAGTCAGGTTTTCCCTTTGCCCTTATCTGACAACTTACATGTTGGGTTAAATGCTTTCTCCTGCACTTTATCAGAGCAAATATTTTCCAGAATCAAGGAGTCATACAGTCCATACACTCCCTGAAGCACAGGGCACCCTGATTATATACCAGACCCTCCTTCAGACAAGCCCATGGTAAGACCTCTGCTGGCCTGGAGACTGGCTAAGCCTCTCTGTGTGCTCACAAGTCTGGCTTCACCCAGTGGAAGTCTTGGTGGAGAAGGCAGTGACAGCTGAAACAGTCCCTATCAGATCCTATCCAAACCTGCTGATTTTTGTGTTCATTCCAATTTAGTTGACTGTTGGCCTTTATTATTATTATTTTATGTATTTCCAAATGCCAGTTCCCAGTGGCAGTGCTAGAGAGTGTTGCTGGGAACACTTTGGAACAACCTGTGCATTACTCACAACCCAGCCCAGTGTTGCATTTCCTACTGCAGGCTCCCCAATCAGCTGCCTCTCTATTTCTTCCCAGAGCCCTGATCTTATCTAAAAATTCTCTGCTTTACATCCGGGTATGACATTTGTCTAGTCTGTCAGAGAGTAATTAAAGTCTCTCATTACAGTTGTGTTTCCTGCTTCTGTATCTCTTTCAGCAGATCCCAGTCAGTGCTGCTCTCCTAGCTGAGACAGATCCCATGCTACATTTTTATTGTTTGGACTGAAACACCAATTCAGATGTAGCCTTCTCTCTGGGTCACTTTCGCTGGATTTTTACCTTGCACAGAGAGAAGCTGGGTATATGCAATTTAAGAGAAAGCCATTATTTATTAGCTATTGCACACTCTAGGGAAACAAAGACTAACAAGGTACTAGGCTAAGCATTTATATATATTCCCTCCCATTTCACTGAAGCAGCAGTACAGCCTTTCCTCACCAGACTACTGCCAGAAAGAAGAAAAGGTTTATTTGTGGTTGTTCCTTGAGCTTCACCTCTCCTCTGTCCTATTGCCTTCTAAAGATTCTCTAATACCCTGTGTGTTTTCAGATTTTTGTCTTTCATGGTTTATCTCACATACTTTTTTTACCTTTGTAAGAGTTTCCTGAGAAGGAGAGAACAAAAACTGTGTTGTAGCAGCCTAGACACTGGATCATATACAGCTGAGTCCTAGGGTTGAGAGTCATTTAAAGAGGCTTCTGTAACTCACTGAGGTGCTTTGATCATTAACATCATTTGAGGTCTTAATATTTGAGCCTTCTGTATGATCAGTGTTATTTATTCTACCTCTCTTATTTTTTTTTTTACCATAGCAATGGGCCACCAAAATTTTTAAAAAATCCCTAGTAAAATAATGTCTTATTTAGGGGAAGATGTCATTCTTGTTCTGTAACTTTGCTCTTTAGTTTGCTGGCACTGGAGCAGAAGCAGATGCTGCTGCTCTGGTTCCCTTTTGTGAGTTCCAATCTGATTCTCACTGTGTGTGTTTGATTACCCATGAGACAATATGCTAAACAAGGGAAATTGCAATTCCCTTGCATTCCCAAAACTGAAAAACGGGCATTTCTTTGACCAAGGCGAAACTGAACCTGAAAAAAACCGCATCCCACTGCCTTTCCAACATCTTTCCTTGATTTGTCTTTTATCACTCCAGTCACCTCACCTGTGTTTCATGATATGGCTGGGAGGAAGGACATCCATACCCTGTGTGCTATATATTTACCCATAGCTCAAGTACATTTGTCTTATTATGGAAAGTCTGTTCCTCAGTTCTTTTCCCTCTCTGTTTCATTTCTAATCTTGGTAACACTCCCTCAAAACTTGCTGTCCACCACGAGCCAAGGGGCCACATGCTAGTTACTTCTTGAGCAGGATATATGCCTGTTGAATCCCTCTCTGGGGTGACCTGCCCCATTCTCACTACACTTAGCTCAAGCTGTCACTTTGAAAACTATCTTTTGTGATAAATTCAAGGATTTTGTTCTTCATTTCCATATTACAACAAAATCAGCCCTGCCTCCAAATCAACTTACAGTTTTTAAAAAGAACTTTCCTCTTCATCTGCTTTTTGCAGCTGGCTTCCACTCCCTTCCCTTCTGTGTTTTTCACTGCACCTCTGCTGGGCTTTTGCACTTTTCCTCTGTCATGAATGAAACCAGACAACATCCATGGTGGGCTGGGAGAGCAGATACCCAATTCTGCCCCAACTCACAAAGCCACACCCAGTGCTCATGCACAGGCTGTTGCCACCATGGGCACCCGCAGCATGCTCCATTCATCTGTTTCTCCATGCACCTGCATGCTGCTCCTCTGGTTTTATAACTTGGCTGCTCCAATATCCAACCTGACTAACCAAGCCCAGCCTATGCCAGCTGCCACATTAGCTTATTCCACTGGGGACTTCAAGGAGATTCTCTTCCTTTAGCTCTTGCATTTTTTGAAATGTCAGTTTCTTTTGTTTTCATTAGACTAGAACATTATAATCAAATTTTTGATAAGAGTTTTTAAAATTAAAACCACTTCACATATGTACATACTTCATAAGTACACAGACAAAACTACATGAAATAAAAAGTTATATGTAACCACCCATTATACATGGAGATGCTGCAAAAGAAATTAGGGATTAATATCAAAAAGAGTTGTCATTCCAATCCTGTGAGATTGCTCAAGCAGTGAGACATTACAGCATGATAGCGTAAAGAATAACAGCTAAAGAAAAGCAATGTCTTATATTTTATTGATTTGTAATAAGTATAAATTTTTTTCCAATGTGTGACAGTGGGATTGATACCAAATTATTATTGGTCATGTTTTAGCAACCAGTCTGATGTCCTTGTCAGATTTTGTAATGAATTCTTCTCAGTTCAGCACTTGTTTTTGGGTAATGGGATGTCTGCCAACTTCTGGAATTTGATTTAAAGCTTTTAGCTAATTGTACTTATTTTCTATTAGTTTCATTTAACAAGTTTGTTGCAGAGAAACTGCATTTTATGACCTCTTTCTTCTTCTAAACCAGAACGAATTGCTATAACATTTCACAGCAGGGAAACACCAATTTTGGCAGTAAAGCTTACACCCCCTCAAAATATTAAATCAGGATTTTTTTTTTAGATAAAAATTGCAGTGCACTGTCAGAACTAAACAAATATATAAACTGCTGAGATTTTTCCTATATTTTTATTGAAATTTAATTTCACAGGAACCTTGTCACAAGAGTTTTTTGGAAGTTCTAATAGTTTTAGGGAATAATGAATTTCAACACACGAGGATATTGGCACATCTTCCTTCTTTGCTTGGACTAATAATCTTTCCCGATTAATTCCTACTGATCAATGACTTCATTCAAAACAGTAATAATCCACCTTGTAAAAACTGACATTAAAGATGAGAAATCAAGGGGAAGTATGAGTAGAAATATGCGTAGGTCAGAATCAGCCCAGTCTCTTGGAAATTCCTGGGAGCATCATGTGGAATTTTGCCAAGCTCAGAGGACTCTCCACTGTGTGTGCTGTGAGTCTGATATTACTGGAGGAGAGGTGGAGAGTCCTCTCAGCACCCAAGGAAGTGTCAGTGTGATGGGTGCCTTGTCACTGGTGTGGTTTAAACTGACCCTTAGAATTAAGGCTTAAAGGCAGCCCTGAGTCAATTCTTTGTTACTGGTGAGTAGTTTCTGATGCTGGTACTCTACTTTGTATACTTCCTAGTTCATATTGTCATCATGTTAGCCTCAGCTTCTGGCAGCTATGATGATAACCTAAATTTTGGTGAACTTTGCTCATTTTTAAATCAGTGTATCTCCAAATACTTCTTTGGTAATTATTACTTAACTTTGCACTTAGAAAAATTTTGAAAAAAAAATCGTACTTTCGTGTATCAGTGTGCCTGGGAACTATTTGTAAGTAAAGGTAACTAAGGAAATGTTAATTAATCCATTAATACATTACATATTGCACATTACTTCATTTGTCCTTCAGCGAAAGAAAATTGAATGTTTTATTGTTTTTTTATTTTTTACCAGGTGAAACTTACAGAGCAGTTAGCCACCCACTTTTCCAACATTCCTTTATGCTTTCCACTTACTAGGGTTTAAACAAATGGGAATTTGACAAATATGTTAAAGGCTTCCTGCTGTAACTATCACACAAAGCACCAAATTCAAGGTCTCCTCTGTCAGGTTGGTAACTTCTTTCATTTTTGCAAACTGTCCCCACCAGGCTGAAACCCATCAGAAAAAGATGGGCTTATCTTACAGAAATATGGTCCAGGCAGAACATAGATTTTATGGGCAATAATAAACTATCTCAACTGTAACATTCCTTTACTAGTTTAAATCAATTGTAACTGCTGGCTCTTACCAATTACTTACTTATCTACGTGAAGTGTGTAAAATATGCTCATATTCAGAGGGGCTAAACAGGATTGAAAGATATGACTTGCTTTTTGGGTCCTTCTTCAGAAGCTGTACCTTTGTATTGACATTCATAAATTGTCGAACTCTGCAAGTTCTCATGCCAATGATTTCATTTCTTTTAGAGCAATTTTTTTTTTTGTCTCTGATGTGCTAATTATGTTTTAACTGAATAAATGCTTAAATCAGTCAGTTGTGCTGAATACAAATGATTGAACAGGTACTTAAATAATTTACATCAGCAAGCAGCAATTGGAAGGAAAATGTATGTCTTTGATAAGCAAAGAAAGAACCATGAAAGGCTGGACTGGGAGCAGGACAGCACAGTTTGCTTTCATTTCGGGCAAACATTTAGTGTAAGGTGTTTGCTATTCTCCAACAATACCAAATATTGGTGGGTTAGACCCACCTCAAATCTTCATGGCCAAAAATTACTATGCTTGTTATTAGGAGATAAGACTTAGTCAACAGTTTTAATCACTTCATGAACAAGGATTACTCAGATTAGGGAAAAGAGTTGGCTCATTTATTTGAAGGGAAAAAAGAACATGAAAAGCCATTTTAAACCATTTTAATAATTTTAACTGCCTACTTTGACGTCTTTTAAGCATATACAAGTTTGATTTTAATAATTCCTTTGGCTAAAAGCCTTTTTTCTCCCCCAGGGAAAAGAAATTTTATTAAGACACCCCAGGAGTCACAAAGTGGGAACAACTCTGGTGTAGTATTAAAATTTAATGCACAATTAATATGCTGGTTTCATATAAGTATTACCATGTAAAAGTTAAGAATAACTGGTATTTATTTAAATGTGATTGTTTTGTTCAAGTTTTGGTCTAACTTCTCAAGTGATGGAAAGGGTGCTGGAGTTTATTAAAGGTTAAGGGTACACTATCCCAAAGTGCTTCACTGTTTTCTGGTGTATCAAGAGCAGGCGGTTATCAATTTGTATGCTTACATCAAGTCTGATTGAGTTGTCTGGAAGATACAGGTCCATGAAACGTTCCGCTCTGTTTCAAATCACTGCCAGAGGCAAAGGTGAGGGATTGGGACTTTAAAGGTTGGAAGAGGAAATTGTTTCTAACAGTTACAGTCACCAGCCAAAAGGGGAAGCAGGTGCTGAAAAGAAATCAAACTCTGGGTATTCTTTTTGGAAGAAAAGGGAAAGTAGGATGAATGAGGGGAGAAAAGATATTTTTAATGTATCTACCAAAAGTAAATTAAAGATAGTGAATCACGATAATTATGTGAATGCATTTGTCTTTGTTTTCATCTCTGCTTTTCTATACAACTCTGATAATACAGTATGTTCTGAATGCTAAAAATAGCTTGTATTTTATTTTGCTAAATTTGCTTGAGCTAGGTAATTTTAAGTAACAGGATTACCTCAAAATATTATTCATTCAAGATATGGTAGGGTTGCCTTGGAGAAATTCTCATTTAGAAGTTTGGATACACTAATTCTGTCAGTAAAAAACCCAACTGTTTACTCCTAAAGCAAGCAGTTTTAAGGACTAGATTTAAATAATAAAATATAACTATAGGCAATTTTGATGTCTTTATTTAAAATATTTTAGTTTTGCTAAATTTGAGTAAATTCTACTTGAAAAAAGCTTTGAATCAGTGGAACTTTCATTGTCCAGGTGACAATCTTTTGTTTACAGATCAGCACCAAAAATTAGTGTCACCAGCTTACTGAGGGCTCTGTTGGGGAAAAAACAGTTACCTCTCTTCTCCTTCTCGAAGAGGAAACAACCCCTTGCTAACTAACTGCATTATCATGTATTTTGTACATATACTTCATTTAATTGTATACTTCAGAAAAATAGTATTTTAATCCAGGACAGTTTATGTATCACCAAAATTTGGAAAGAAGTCCCACAGACCCACTCTCACATTAGTTTTGTTGTGGAAAAAATTGTCATGCAGCAGCTAGAGGTAACATTATCATCCTTAGGTTTATTGGTTTATTTAGAAATTAACTTTGAGGCAATCCCATAATTTCACAGCTGGTGGGTAATCTACAGGAGTGAAATATCAAAGTTTTAGGCTCTGAATCGGTTCAAATTCACATGTGCAGCCAGGGAAAGGATATATGTTCCATAGCAATGCATTGTTTTTCAGATTTGCAAAACTAACCTACCAGTAAAAGACCTAGGGTGTGATGGTCATGCTGGTAGCACTGTTGACATCCCATATAATCCAAAAACTGTGAATTTCAAAACAGCATAATCTAAATTTTCAAATGTTCTGTTAACCTATGAATTTGATGGGGATAATTGGAAGCAGCTTTGTGTGAACTGTGCATGGCAGAGCATCCAGGGGAAACAGTTATCATTCAAACACACTTGAACATTCACCTTCATTTTCTGCTCAAAATAAATCATAGAGGGTTCTAGATCTATGATTTAAATAGGTGCTATAGAAATGCACATTGCTGAAACAAACAGTCAAAAAGAGAGTAGGAGCTTGGGATCCTCCTGCTTCCATGGTGATGCTCCTTCCAACACAGTAACGCTCCAGCCTATGACAACAACTCCTAAATGAAACAGTAATATAAGTAATATAAGCAACAGCAAAGGCATTGTATCTTGAATAAATGACCATAATATTCTCTATGCACTAGCAGCTTTTTCAAAATGATGTGGTTTTCAAAGCTCCCAGGAAAACAATGTCTTGAAAATACCAAATATATTGCATGTGAGGAATACCCTCTGAAATTATTTACTTTTAATTGCCTAATTATTCAGAGGTGATTTAAGTTAGGCAAAACAAAGTCATGATAGGCTGATTTTTTTTTTAAATTTAAAAATATATGTAGCCTTTCTTTCTTTACACTCATACATTTCAACGTCAAAGTACATTGCCTCTGCTGTGCTTCATTCAATCAATTACCTGATCATAATCACATTTTTGGTAGCATTGGTACAATTTGGTCCCTTTCAAGAGGAAAGCGTAAGCATCATGAATTGCTATAGCATTACCAGAAACCACTCTCAGTTATTTTCTAATTTAAGGACTTTTTTCCTTGGTTCTTTCTTCTGTGCAGGACTTTGCTACTCCAGCTGTTGCCTTGGCAACTTCTTGGTCATTTATGTTGATAACACTGTTTGTTAGCTAGAAAGAGGTTTTTGAGGGGAGAAAACTAATATTAAATAATAATAATATTTTTTTTTAACCTTTCTATCTCTGCAGTCCTGCACTACTTCAATAAAGTAACCCTTGGGGACCCCACCAGAGCTTGAATTTCTGCTAGAGGAAAGGAGGGGAAGGGCTAGGAAAGGGGCAGAGAAATGTCTGTGCAGATTATTTCTGTGGCAGTAGCAAGTTGCAAAAGGAAAATAATGAATGCATACAACTTTGAAGCCGTGTAATAAAGGAACACCATCATTTTAAGAACCCCTAAAAATCCCTAAACCAGGAGTTGAAATTGTTAAATAATATAATAATGATTGAAAGACAGTACAAGAACTCAGAGAGAAGAGACCTACAGCAGCGTACAGGCTGTTGCTTATTGTGAACTGTAGCCTGGCATAGAAATTTAACTCTACTTCAGCTACTGAAATGTCACACCTGTCCAATGGCAGTTCTGCTCTGTTTTTTAGCAAGTTCACAGAGCCAGTGCTGGTCCCTCAGACTATGGCAAGACAATTTCTAACATCTCCCTTGTTCAGGGCAAACAGGAGTCTCTTAGCCCATGCTGCTCTCAGCACTGCAGATATAACCACAGTCTGTGAATTAAACAGCAGTCAAAAAACTCCAAACAAGATTTCCAATAGTGTAGACCTGTGAACTAAAACTTTATTACAATCAGAATCAGAATTGCTTATGAACCCCAGATAACAGTATTCTGCTCTTTGACATATGGTTAGAAAGCATGATTCCTGCGGCCTTTTCTCTCACAGTACAGCACTGAAAGAAGCACTAACTTCTCTTTCTTATCAGGGCACAACCAGCAGAACAGTATTCCCACAGACAAATATCTCAAATACTTTGGAAATCATCAAAATACCTGAGAAAACCAGGAAGTAAAGACCATTTATGTTCAGTTTTGAAGAACATGCATACCCATTTCATAGAGTACTGAAGACCTGAAATATGAATGAGCATAAATTGTATGTGGTTCAACTGAAGATCAATTATAAAAAGTCCACAAAAAAATTGATAGCAAAAAGCTTATATGTAGGAATGTACAGTAATAATTTTGATTCCAATTGCAGAATAAATGAAAGTTGGTTTCGACATAAAAGATCAATGTTAAACTGACCAATCTCTCCAACACAACAGCATCACAGATGCTGCAGTAAGAGCAGCAGATTATCAGGGAATTGCACTGTGTAAGTGAAGATACATGGAATTATATAAAAAACAAAACCAAAACAAAACAAAAGAAAACCCCACCAAAATCCCCCACACCCCGAAATGAAAAAAATTTAGTTAGGAAGCAAACAAAATGGAAAAGAGCAGCAAAAATCTGAAGAAAATGCTGAAAGTAATGATAGTGAAATACTACATCAATTCCCATTTCTAAGTACTTGCCTCACAAAAATAATAGTTTCTAGGAAGGATAAACAAAGAAAAACCCCTCTCTACAGTGATAATGAAAAGAAGAAAGAGTATAACAAAATTTTTATAAGAGCAATTTGTAGATTAATATCAAAGAAACTATTAAGTTGTAATGGAAATTAAACCTCTTATAAGTGTTTCTCACACCACAAAGCAATGATACATGTAGAAAGAGACTGATACCACGCAAATCTGTAGGTAAATATAAGTCAGTGGGGAATTTGTGGTGATGAACTCCTTGCTAAAATATTTAATCTTTTTAATGAAATAATAAAAGCTCTCAAAAATGCCATTATGGACTAAGTATCAAAGAAGAGTGATTAAAGGTACTTCAGTAGTTACTGAGATTTTTTTTTTCTTTTGGTGATAGATAATCAGTTTACCACAGCACCACATTAACCAGCAAAAAGACAACAACTGGTTGAAGGTAAGAAGCTGAGATTTTGGCCTGAAAGGTCACACATCCACCAGATTTTCAAAATTAGCTTAGCTGTCAAAAAGGACAACAGATTTTAGAAAGCCACTAAAATACCTTTGATATGCAACTTTCGGATTTCAGTGGAGTATTTGACATTCCATACTACAGTTCACACTGGGACATCTTGAAGTTTAAGGTCTACCAACAGAAATAGTTATCTTTGAAAAGGTTTCCCATTATGGTTAAGGTCAAACTGCACAAGTCTATACTACCAGAAAATCATGTCAGTGAGAATTTCTTCTCTTACAACTGCTTGTCTTGCTCTTGATTTCAGTATAACACAAAACAGAGACACATATCATATAGACAGTGCTTGATTCAAAAACCATTTTCTAGAGTCAGATTTTCTAAATGAAGCTATTCTTTGAAGAAGCAAAATTTAAAATGAAATGCATAAGAAGAAATTACATGAGTTTGTTCTTTTAAAGAGTGACAGGAAAACATGCCAGCAGAGAGTATTTATTCCAGAATTGCACAAATAGGTTAAATAATTAATTGCATGCGTTATGGTAGAAGGCAAGAAGATACACGGCACTGGACCATTCATTTTCTTCACAGGTAATGTTAATTCTGATAATAGCCAAGGGTCTGAATTGCCAAAGCAGCAGTTTCAGTTGACCATCCAAAATCTACAACTGAAAAAAGCAAAAATAACCTATGACAGTGACTGTAGTGAAATTGTTTTAACGCAATAAAAGCTTAAGATACATAAAAATATGACAGAGCAGAAAACACTATGCAGTTAGTGTGGGGTACTTAAAAATGCATCCACCATCGTTAAAATGCTAAACCTTTTTTCCTTTATGTTTTCTGGAAGCTAGAAATAACTAGGTATTCCTTAAAAACAAATCAACAGCATCTCTAGGACAGACATGCACTGTGCATGAAGGAACACACAAAAATGGGCACACACAGTTTGGTGTAGAAGGACAACAAAGGTTGTTCTGGAATAGCCCACAGCAGTGGAGCCTGCTTTGTGCTCTGTCCCACTGGATGACACACAAACAAACCATACAACACAAAACAAATCACATGATCATCAGGGTCTCTGACTACATGGCTTACTCTGAACCTGGATTTGTGGTTCTTCATGTAGTGCCATATCCAATTCAGAATTTACTATCAATGATTTGCAAAATTACTCCTCTCATTGATCATCTAAGTTTTTTATTGCACCTGTGAGAAAACAGCTTCATGTATTCTTCACAGTACTTTTGATCATTCCCTGTACACCATGCACTTGCAATTTACAACTTCTTCCCAGATGTTCAAGTCTTTTATTCATTAAAGGCATAAATTCAGCAAGCTTTTAAAGCAAATTCATATATTTAGACAAGTATTTAGTTCTATTAAGTCAATACTTCAAAGAGATCTTCAAATGAGGCTCATACCCTAAGGGGTATTTTTGAACCACAGCTACAAATCCTGTCAGAAATCCATGTCTTGCATGCAGTCTTTGTTCCATTGTGCTTCAAATTAGACCAACTCATATTATGTCTAAGATGCACAGTGTATGCTCAGCTGACAGAATTGCCTAGCATGCACACACATCAGTTATACACTAGAACTGTTTGTGTGAAGAAAAAAGGAGTAAGTTTCTTAGGTCAGGAAGCTTACTTCCCTTCTGTTCAACTACAGGAAATACACTGAAAAAAGAAAAATTAAAAAATTTAAAAAAAGAAAAAAAGGAAAGGGAAAAAAAGAAGGGAAAAAAGTTCAATTTTCTACCATGAAGGTAAAGGTCTGTGTAGTTTTAAAAGGGTTGTACATGCTAGAGACATTCAACTCCTCCTTGAAACCTAAGGAATAACATGTGTTATCTCCCTTTTAAGGTTTAGGTAAAACCTGTAAAATTCATTGTCTGATCCAGAGTTTTAAACTATGACTTGGGGAGCCAAGGCTACCCTTGGAAAAAAATCAGGGATCTACTTTCTGTACTAATATTGATGATAAAACTTGAAAGTCATTTACCTTTTTGATGTCAGTACAATGTAAATTTGTCTCCACATTATTTACTTGACTGACTAAGCTTTCACAAAAAAAGAGGTAGTGGAAACTGATTTGTCAGGATTAGGATTTCCTAGTGGAGCCATAGTACTGATTGTCTCTAGCACCAGAGCTACACAAATTCCCTATCTAAGGAGAGAACAAAACCAAATATGTTGAAATAACTTGAGATAGCTAGGTTTGCAAAATTCTGTGCATATTTCATCTGGCTGATAGGAATAGTCATCATATGATCAGCCACAGTTTTTTCTGGGCTGACAGACAAAAAATAACTCTTTCTGGGTGTAGTTCACTGGAATTTAAAAATTCTATTTTTGCATCTTAGGAAACCCAAATATAAAACCATGTTCCTAAGAATTCCACTTGTTTTTCAGTAAATGACTAAGAAATCCATAAAAAGAAGCTGTGTCTAGTTGCAAAAGAATCTTTCTGGTCAAAAATGAATTTTTTTCTAACCTAAAAGTCTCCTCTCAGTCTTTTTGGCCTGTGACAGAAATCCTCAGTGCAGTAACAGTTGGACAGTTGCTGCCTTAAACACTCAGAGTAATGCCACCTAATGCCCTGATACTTTCAGTATCTGCAGTGCTGAATTGGATATCCTACCAGAACATCTCTTTACCTTGCAGTTCTAACCTATGCCCTCTGTATTTGGGGCCCACCTGAAAGAGGCAGTGGCAACAAGAATATGAGCTGCATTTCTAGATTCCCAGAAAGAAATAAATTTTTAATGTCTCTCAACCCCATTTGGGAAGGGTAGAGGACAGGTTTATGTGGTTTCTTCT
Organism: Euphonia xanthogaster; assembly: GCA_034509185.1. Classification (NCBI taxonomy): domain Eukaryota; kingdom Metazoa; phylum Chordata; class Aves; order Passeriformes; family Fringillidae; genus Euphonia; species Euphonia xanthogaster. The sequence goes on along the minus strand of JAYDZK010000056.1, from coordinate 38,772,916 downwards.
GCACTGGAATCATTTATTATCAGAAACTGGGACGATACCATGTTAATGTAATTATTTTGTGCTATTCCTGACCCACTCTTAAACTGTGAGGTCTTGTGGCACCAGGAACAACATTTTCTGTATGCATGTAGGCTGTGACCTCTGCAATTTCAGACTCGCTTTCAGCTCAGCCAACAGCCTCCCATTTCATTAGCACATTATTTCAGACAAAACAGCACCTGGAAACCAGAATTTTAGATATTAGCATCCCTCATCTCTATACAGAATATCAGCAATTCACTGCTGATGGAAAAAACTGTGACTACTTGTCCGTGAGGATTTTATTTACTTGCTGCTGTAAAATTTACTGCATGTCTGTTTGATTTTCTGTTGCTTTACCCAAAAACCAGTCCCATACCTGCCCATTTTAACTTCATTTAATTTAAACTTCATTTCCATCACAACTTCCTTCTCTATGCTTTGGGTAAAATTAGATTGCAGAGGCTACCCCTGCTTTCCCACTTTTTGTAAATTACTGCATTTTGCTTTTACCCTTTTTTTCCCAACAGCAGCACCTTTGGTGTTATTTCTTTGGCCTTGAACCAGTTTCTATCTCCTGCCAATTGCCGTAGATCCACAAAGTGCTTGTTCTGCAGTTGTAATTTTGCTGCTTCATATAAAAGAGCAGAGCCTGCTCTGGAGCCCTTGCTATAAATAGAACAGAATTTTTCTTAGGTCTCCTACTGATTTGCCAGATTGATTGCATCTCTGCTAATCTGAATAATGCATTTGCATTCTCCTTTTCTCTTAAAATCATGCTGTATAAATATTTTGCTTGATACTTCTGAAAGGTTATTTATATTGTTTTAAATAGAAGACTATCTTTATTATGCTTGGATGTCTTAACATTTAATTTTCTGCCAAAACATCATTATATGTACAAGTCATTTGTATGCACACAATAGACCTATTTCAAGGTTAATTTTGATAAGGTGACCTTAAACTATTTTTTTTTCACTTTTATCATCTTTTTCCATCTTTCTAAAGGCCAGTCTTCAGAACAAGTCAATAAAACCAGGAAGTTATTTATCATGCACTTAAACATAAATCCTTTCTCTCTTCCCCTGTCACTCCCCTTTGAATACCTTGAAAATGTTGTTTTAAATTATGGACTAAAACCCTGAAATCTTTAATCAATTAAAAAAAATCCAGATTAGGTATTGCAGGGTGGAAAGGGACAGAAATTTGGTTAACAAGTCTTTTTAAAAGGTATATAATTAAAAATCCAAGTCATTAAGAGAATAATAAAGTGTTGAGCATTGATATGGTAGTTTCACTGTTGTGAAAAGAGGAACTCAATAGGTCTATTTTAAAAAGTGATTGCCAATATAGCCTTAAATATATGCATAGTTTACAAGTTTACATTTAAGGAGAATGTAGTCTAATGTCTTTTGGAGGAAAGTACCTGCAAATGCAAAGTTTGCTGTGGGAAAAAATGAAATATAGCTGAAGTTGGCACCTCCACATAGGATCCAACCCAATTGAAAAGAAAGTGCCTGTACCTGTAATGAGCTCTTTTAGTATTCAGAGCAGATATATCAAATCTGAACCTTCAGGTAATTGTTGAACAGAGCGCAATAATTAGGAAAACAGCCCATGAATAGGACACTGATTCCTCATTCCTGCTTCCGTGTGTTTAAGATGGCTTTTGAAATTCTTATGAATGTTTAAGAAATATTACAGTCTCTTTAGAGAGCAAAGAGGAGAGTGAGTATATTCTTGAGTGTGCAACAGGTACTGCAGTTCTGCCAGAACAGTCATAGCTGACTGTGACACACCCAGTGGCAAACCCAAAGAGTGCCCAAGCCTGGCACTATTGCAAATACAAACAGAAAGCAAACACACAACATATGCTTGTATCCAGAATTTACATGCTATTAGCAGGAATATTTCCTCCATTTTGGTCCAGTTGCCAGATCCTCAGAAAATCCAAGAGTATTGAGCAGAAAACAAGAGGAGAACATGGGCAGGAAAACACATTTCAGATGCTTTGACCAAAGGAGGCTCAGCACTAACCTGGTATTTATTTACACATGTATGTGTATTCAAAGATATTCCCTATGAATTACAAGGAGCAGAGGGAATCTTGAATAGCAAAAGAGAAGATACTTTTGTTGAACCAAGGGAAGTTAATATTTCTCTTTCAGGCAAACACCAAAAAGGTCAATCACAGGGTGCGTACATTGTTTGAGTCATTACAAAAAGGTCAGTCATTAAAAAAACATTCAGCACCATGACCATCTTACTACAAAGATTTCTGTTATTTTCATGTGTTTAGAAAGTTTTAGGATTCTTTGCACTCACCCTGATTCGAGATGGGGATTCAGACAGACACCAATGTAGTGCTGCCAGTAAAAGTTAAACGTGGAAAATATTTCTGTAGTTTTACACAGGCAGGCAAAACAGAAAGGATATAGATTTGCTAATTTTACAAAGTGTATGATTAATATAGAAAAGAATAGGAACAAGAGCTCTGTGATTTAGTAGATTTCAGGATCTGTCTTTCCCAATGCACTTGATACAGATGCAAATGAACTTCCTTTTATGAGAAACACTGTCCATACCACAACTTCTGTGACTTTGCCTGTGTGGCTGCTTATTAACACAAACAAGAACTAAATATTAAGGCAGCATGCACTGAAATTCCAAGGTAGGTTTTTAGAGGGACCAAGCTCTGGAGAGTCAGAACTTCACTTTACATTATTCAGAGAATTGTTGGATATTAGTCACATTAGATTTTACCTCTTGTGTGTTTACCAGCAAAATTAAATGTACATCTGGTACATGATGCAAGTAATACTGCTTAAACCACTGTAATATGCAATCACTCATTTGCAACTTACAATGCATCTTTTGTATGTTAAATAGGAGTTTACTGGAAATAAAAGAGTCTTATGTAATGCAGATCTCACCTTTATGCATAAAATAAGTGTATATTAAATATATGCATGAAGAAACACTGATGGTTTAAAATATAGTTACAAAGTTAAAGACACTTGTGGGACAATGTCGTGTTTGAACATAACCTGAATATGCCCACTAGTATGTATAGAAGTAAAGAATAGTCTTGCATAGGCACTTCCATATGTACAAACAACTCCTAGGATAAAGTCTTAGTTTAAAAGATGTCTCACTGAAGTTTAAGAGTGTCAGCTTGAATAAAGGATTCAGAATCCATCCAATAGTAATTTACTCAGAAGCAAATGAAAAGGACAACAACATACTATTTAAATATTTTTGGTAAGTAAATAATCTTTATATAAACACAGAAATATGTATCCACTGAAAAATGCAGTGTTTAATTACATTCTTAAGAGTGTGATTCTATTATCCCTAGTTAAATTGTCGCACTGCACCAATTATTATTTCTACTACAGTCAAAACCAGGTAAAATATTTCTTGAATTTATAGAAATTGCATAAATTCCGGAGATTACTAAGTTTGTGATGTTAATGTTCTACATCTAGATATGTCCTTGAACATCCCAACTGCAGTGCTGCCAAATGGTCAGGTACAAAACTGGTACTTATTAGTAACATTCTTTAGTTGACTTTGCTAGAAGGAAATCACTCATTAGCCATTTCCAGAATACAGCTTACGTTGAGCTTTCTTACCCACTGCAGTGATGGCCATAAGGTAGGTACCTGAGAAAAAAAATATTGTTGATTCTAATAAATTATTTTTGGACTATAAGAAAATACAGGACAAGCATAGAAGGAGAAAATTAAGAAATGAGAACAGATCTTGATGTGGATGAAAAGAGACACATATTTTGAAGGACAGCTCAAATTTCCAGTAGAGATATAAAGGAAAAATCAGAAATAGTCAAGAAATTGAGATAACCTGGGTTAAGAGAAGAGGTCTTAGACTAGAGATTTAGATGATCATCTCCTGGAGATGGGAAGGAAGTAGGATTTTATACTTGCAGTCTGCTGAGTAGAATATTGAACACTCATGATATGGTTAGTGCAGCTGCTCTTACTAATTTAGGGTGAGGTGCAGAGCAGAGCAGCAGAGCAGCAACACACATAGAATGGTTTTCTTGGGTAAAACCTCAGGCATTTTGCACATAGCGGTACAGATTCTGTGACACCCATCAGGGCAACACCACTGCCATATCCACAACTGGCTTTTCATGATCTATTCTGTCTGGTCATGTTTATTCAGGGGATTTTTGCAATTGCTAATGTCCAAGAACGTAGTGTGACTACAGTGCCTCTGGGACTGCGAGATTACTTTCTCAGGGCTTTCTTATGAGCTCCATGGATGATATATTTTATTCCTACCTAATTTAGCCACCACAGATGGAGTTATTTAGAGGTTCTGTCCTACAGAGCTTCTGAGTGTACGCAGGTAGATACAGCATTTGTTATGTGCATTCTCCTTTCCTTTGATCAGAAAGCAGAATCCATCTCTTATACCAATTTACCAAATGCATTTTGTTGGAGTTCCGTTTAGTAGAAAATACTCTTGCTGCATTAGGTAAAGTACTACTGAGAACTGAGGAAGGGGAAGGAATACCTTTAAGGGCAAATCAGGTGTTTGTTTCATCTCAGGTGCAAAGAATAAGGTGTTTGGATACACAGAAATGCTGAGATTAGAGCTGGAATAAGAGTTCATTTTCCATTAGTGGAACTGATGATGAATTTATTGACGACTCCTAAGGACAGTCTGGATGATATGAGTAAGGACCATGTCAGTGGTATCACCGTGCAAAAAAGATGGTGTTACCATGGATAAGAAAATCCTACCAGCAGCTCTCAGCAGGATAGTTAAAAAAAAAAATAGTGCAGTGAGTAGATTTGAAGGAAGCAATTCAGCCTGCCTGAAAATAGATGTCTGATTGTTGGTTGAATGATTCTTTTTACTCCATCTACCATATCAAATGCCCATATTGATCTCCCTTGCCTGCAACAACACATCTAGCTCATGCTAGGAACCTTTAGTCTTAATCTGAGACTGAATCCCACTCATGAACTCTACATGTCCGAAATGATGAAGATGCCATTTGGTCTCCACTGGATTGGATGCAGTTCTCCAGGACAGCCTGCTGAGACTGCTGCTGGAGCTCTCACTGGGAGGAGTGACCTTATGGCATGATAGGTGAAAAATTAGCTTAAACGGTGTGTTAATAGGTGACAGATGACTGTGAGATGGTACTGAATGTCCAGAATTGAACTTTTATGTGGAGAGGTTGTAAATTTTGATAATGCTCTGACCAGCCTTCCAATGTATGAAGTAACGCCAGCCAGAAATACCAGTTAGGACGCTGCTCATTGTGCTGCTGTGCACACTCTATTTAGATTTGGAGAAAGGAGATTTGGGTTGCTGAAAAGAAAGGACCCAAAAGAAATGTTCATGCAAAGAAGAAAGGATTTCAGAAATAAGAAGGGAATCTGGAAAGAATATCCTACCTGGAGGGAAGACCTTGGAACTCACAAGATGTGCTGATTCCAGAAGGCTGGAGATTAGGGAAAAGTGCAGAGATAAATGCTGGATGATACTCAGAGACTTTGGCCCAGTAACAACTGAGACTGGGAACCGTGAGTAGTGGCACCACAGAAAACAAAATGGCATTGTGCCCAGCCTTCCCAGACCAGCTGTGATCTCCCTATTGGAAAGCCAAGAAGTAATGAACCTGACACCAGGAGGGAAACAAGTGAGTGTGTAACATAAGAAAGTGGAGTATGGTCTTTAATGGTTTTGGTTCTTAGGTAAAATCAAGTGCCTGGTTCCACTACAGGCCATCATTCAGCTGCTCTTATCACAGCCAAGCACAATTTCCCAGTTCAGCATGGCTTGGGTGACCTGCCACATCCTAATACAGCTGTAATGATCTCTGCTGTTAATGGATCCCAGTACAGCTCTCTAGGCTTTAATAAACTTTTTGCCTGTACCTTGATGTTTCCTAATTAGAGGCTCATTCAGGACAGAGGATATATACCCTCTTAACATCTTTTTCTGGGACCATCAGTACAGATGGACTGGGTTTACATTAATACATCAACTGATTTACATCAACATCTGCTGTAATACATAGACCCATAAAAATATTGCTCTTCATTCTGCAGCAGAATTTTTTAAAAAAATATTTATTTCAGGTCAGAAGTGGATGTGAAAAAGTTAGACTCAATATTAATAATGGGGCATCTTGGACCCAAGAGCAAATCAGGAGCACTGAAAATACACTACAACAGTAAATAAGCCCATTTGATATGGTGCTTAAGGAATCAGGGTCAGCAACTGTAGTCCCAGTACAGATACAGTGATTTTCTCAAGGTGCCAGCATTAGTGTGGCAGCACTTAGCCCTACTGTCCTGTGATTAGCTAGGAGCTACATGGAAAGAAAACAGCTTAATACAAAGGTTTGGTCCCTGTTTTTTTTTCAGAACTCCTCAGGCAGAGGAGTGCATTGTAGTAATCAAAAAGGAAGAAATTGTTTGAAGTGCAGCCTGCCAAAGCAGCAAAGGCAGTAGGAAGGGACTGAGACCTGCTCTGTAATAAGGTACCAGAAACAGAAGCAGCAGGTGTTGCACTGCCACCCACACAAGAGCAGCTTGTTGCCCTCCAGGCAGAGTGCTTCTCACCACAAGGTGTGCAGGTGTCGTGGGTGTTGTGCACACAGGACAGGGATCTCGGGGCTCTGAATGTGCTCACGTGGGGTTTTGTTAACATTTGCAGTGTGCCCGGCCTCTCAGCACCACTATCTATATCTGCTCTGGTTTGATCTCCTGTGTCTTGTGGGCTTTTTAAAGCTAAGTTCATACACACCTCAGCAACATCCCTATTTTGTTTTTTTATACTTCCCTGAGTATTGATATCCTAATCAGATGCTGGTGCCACTGTGATCTTTTAATCAAGGTCAATTTGAACACTTATTAGTTTATTAGTATATGGTCACATAAAGATGTTAAATGTCTCATTTTCATTCTCCATTATACTGGTTGTTCTACAAATACATCTGGCCGATATTCCAATTTAGAGATAGCAACATTTGATTTAAAACAAACCAAAAAAAAGCTGTCTCAGGTAGGTGTCTGCAAACTAGGAGACACTTGAATATATCAAGCACACTCATTACAAGTGTAAGTGAAAATCATTCACAAGGTAAGTGAAAATCATTGTGACCTGATAGTGCAAACATCCACAGAATAAAAAAGTCTTGGATAAGATATTGTTAAAGATCATCTCACAGAAACAAAAGCCTGGACATATTCACCTTCCAGCCTCAGGTTTTGCCATGGGTACCTAAAAAGAAGCAGTCACTCCAGTTTTTATTCTGTCACAGCTTTTCCTGGACAGTGTGGGCTACCTCACACTTTCCTTTTACAGAGGTTTGCCAAGTCACCCTGTTTGGAAGGAGCTGGATGAAAGTCTCTGGGACAAAATGCCCCATCAGGTAGTGGTAAAATAAACAGCAGGAAAATAAGTTAAATTGTAGCTTGATATGTTCAACTTCATAATTTTATCTTGAAAAAACCCTCAAAGTCTGAAGTCTTTAGATAACCTTTTTGTTAGATAAGGAAAGAAATCTCTTTCCAGCTCTTTTGTCTGCTGTACCAATGAAACAAGGGTAGCTACAGGCACAACTCCAAACCTTGTGAAGTACAGAACCTGAGACCTCATCACTGCTGTAGTCCTTCCCTGCTGCCTGTATTTTAATGAACTGTACTGAGCTGATATTTTTCTTAACAACCTAAATACAAGGACTGAGAGAATGTGACAGCAACTTGGTTTCTGTATTTGAAAATTTCTCCTCAGATTCTTCATTCCAAAGGAAAAGCCCAGTTTCATAAATTTAAATACCACCAGTCAGATACAAAATGGATGTTAAACTGTGTAGCTGTCAGTCTTAAATTTTGCTTCTGAATTTTGCGCACTGACGCAAAATGATCAAAGAGGCTGTGACATCTCTGGGTGCAATGAGAAAGACTTTGTCCTCTCCTTTGTGCCAGAGTTGCTTATAGAAAAAGTAGTACTGAGCACTCTTTGGAATAACCCTGTTCAAATCTCTCTTCAGATTGGCTTTCAGTGCCTCTTACACTGTTATACCTCCAGATGTCCAACCTTTGCTCTTTTCCCTTGAGTGGGGAATGGCAGTGGGGAACAACCACACTAAGAACAACCAACTCAAATTCCAAGTGCTTTGTACCCTTTTTTGTCTTTCATTGAGCAGAACAAAATGCAGCCATATGTAAAACCTATATAAATCATAAGACTGCCTGAGGCTAGTTTTTTACTTTCCCTTTTTCTCCCAATTTATCTTGCTTTACAATGAACATGCACACTTCAAGGGATACCTCGGGAAAGAAAGAATAATTTTTTTTCCCATTATTTCTTTGAACCATGCTGCACTATCTTCACTTCTCAGCTTTACTTTTTAGCAGGCAAAATAGATAAAGTCTAAATTTATGAGAAGAGCAGATTAATAGCAAAGATATTTGATCTCCATAGTAATACTGTCTTTGTTACTAGAGATGAAAAATCACAGGTAAATAATGCAGAAAAGACAAAAGCCCAGACTCTTGTCAATAATAATTCTTAACTCCTTCCCCACCTCTTCATTTGGTTTCTTTGAAAAGAAAATCCTGCACTGTTCAAACAATTAAATATTGCTAACACATTTGTGACAGAATCTTGAAATCTAATTAATGGTTTGGTTAATTACAGTAAAATAGAGCCATGTAGTCATATAGACTAATTTTTAAAAATTAATTCCCTGGCAGAACAGAACACTTGAGATGAAAATGTAAGTTTAATATATGTTATTTTGGGAAAAGAAAAAAGAAGCAGCAATACCTACTCTGTCTTTTGATACTTATTATCTATGCATTACAATCTGCCCGCTTATGCACATTTTCCACTATTGCCCAAGTTGTATTTTATTTAAAAAAGAAGAGTCTGAATGTAGCCTTTCATCTCATAGAAAATAAAACCTAAGAAAAACCTGGAAGAATGAGCAGAATAAAAGGAATAAAATTCAATTATTCATTCACATTCACGTTTATTGAAGATATGCCTTTCCCTGCCACAAGTAAAAAGAGAAAATTCACACAAAGGGAAGGTACATTTTCCATAGATATCTGAATTTCTTCCAACCAGGCACCACAGCCACATGTACTTCCATAACACTACAATACACATGAGCATGTAAGAGTTTGGTGGGAAGATGTGAAGTAATTATGCATTTTACCATGAAAGAACACTCAGCAACTCACCTCCTGAGGATTCATCGCAGGCCGTTGTTATGTTTTCTCACAGAACAAAGAGTCAATGGCAACAACGCCAGGCTACACATGTGAGGGCCTGACTGCACATTTTCTGGTAATGGATCTCGAGAAATCAACAACTGCAGCAGTTCCTACAGTTTCCAAGCTCATTTTAAGAACACATGGGTTTCTGAAAGCCTGTGTGTCTATTTGCTTTTTACCCTTTGGTTTAATACTAATATAAATGAGACGATATTAAATAAATACAGAAATTAAAAAAAAAAAGAAAAAAGGAACTATGACATATAATGGTATCTCCTACATAAAAATTTCCTTTTTGATTTTTTAAAAATAGTCTCCTTTCAAAAAGTATTTATGTTTTTCTTCTTTCTGGGACTTTATTTTTCTTTCCTGCAGCATTTTGTTGTAGGCTGATGACTCCATTACAATAATGAACATTATGAAAGTTATCCCTCATTAAACAGCTGCATGTTGTGAAGCAAACAGAAATATTAAAACAATTGATCATAAAATAAGTTGCCTATTTTGAAGCACAGAATGGTAAAACCAGTTTTTGCTGTTTCTTATTTTTGTCCACATTCCTCTGGCGATTTTAAAATACCTCCGTAAAGTTGTATTTTCTTACTCCTTTCTCCCATCCCTAGGAAATAAGTTCTTAGGTATAATATCTTGGTTTTTTCTTCATTTCTTTTATTATCTGGCATTCTAAGCTGTTGTTTTTATTCCTCTTCAGCCTAGAGGCTGACATACACCTAAATACTCTCATTTCACATTAGGGATTACTTACCTTCTCTTAAGACAAAATTGTTCCCAGTAAACGTTTGATGAGTTTGGGCTTAAAAGAAAAAATAAAATGCCTACATTTTAAACCACCAGTATTTAATCTTTAATGTAGGACACAGAATAAAATCCTACAGTCAAGGTATTCTGATAATAGTTGATTTATATGTAGTGTATTTTATAGCGTGCAGTGGCTGTTTGCATGAAAATGCAAAATGAGAAAGGACTTGCTGTGTCGTTGCACTATTTCTAAATATTTTACTTTAAATTTGCTTGTGAACTCCAGCTATTGCTTTCAAACTCTGATTCAGGTACATAGTTGTACAATCCCTAAACAAATAATACTGATTTAGTGTTTAGAAGTCTCTTTGCAATGGCTATTCTCAGACAAAAAGAATGACAGCTTGCTACAAACTTTAGAGAAATTTAAGTTTTTAATTTTATGGATACACATGCATGCATACCACATATGCATACAAATATATATTATCATATTGAGCAGGACTTTAAAACTTCAGCATGGTAGAATAATTCTGTCTTCTCTCAGATGAAAATAGGTTTCTCTTATGATACTACCCTCCATATTCCTTTGCCTTTATTTCTGAATTGTTATAAATTTTTACTGTAAATAGAAATAAACAGAAATTTTATGATAAAGTTTTTTGTGCTTGAAAGAAGCAGTTAGACAGAAAATTTTAATTAAAATTTTGTCAATTTCTTTGGGAAAATTCTCTGAGGTCCAAGATCACATCTGGGAAAATATATTGCCACACAAGTGTGACAGACTGATCACAAGGCTTTGTTATTTAACGTTAAGCTATATGACAGATCATTTTCTCTTTTTAGAAGAGTGTACTGTAAGGTCATTCTGGACTATCTGTGAAACCTGCTGGTGCTACAAGACCACTGAGTTTTTTCAGTCAACATAGTCCACAAAATTTACTCATTATTATTTGCCATGTGAGGACCCTTCAGTTACTTGAATTTGATGTGGAACTTGCCCAAAACTCATGATTAATAAACACAGTGGCTGTATATTAATTAAAAAATATATGATAGGATATTAAACTTTCTGGGTAATATGAAATGTTATTTATGTTTTTCTGAAGCAGTGTCCTGTGTTTCTAAAATTATGATGCTAGGTAAGCTCAGTTGGTTCATCTCCTTAACTCAGATGAATTACTTTGATGAATAATTAACTTTACAGGCATTTGTCAGCAATAGCCACTATTTTTCATTCTATCTGATGTGATGGAATTTTCTGTTAAGCACTAGTTTTCAATTCCTTCACCAACATTTCTGTATTGAACACAACTGGAAGCATTTAAGTTCAACAATGTATGTAAAATAGCTTTCCACAAATCCTTGTGTTGGAACACATCTGTTGAGCAAAGAGCCAAAAAGGAAGACAGAGTTGGACTGTCATGCGACATGCAGGGAAACCAAGGGGACACCAAGCAGGTAGTGGGCCAAAACCAAAGGCTTGTAAGGCCTGACACTGCTAAATAGGGCTGAACATTTCTTCACCCCATCATCCAACATCCACACAAAGGAGCAGCAGATGGCAGCAGCCCAAGCCATGTGGGTGTCTGCAGGAACTCCAGCAAAGATCACAGCAAAGGCAGCAAGTGCACTGTCAGCAGGGCATGGGCATGTCTGCCAAGAGCCAAGAGCTGATGGGCTTATGCAACACAAGAGCAGGCACAAAAACCTTTCTGTCTCACCACCTTCTCATCAGTACACTCTGACACTACCAAGTCAGAAAGTTCAGGATTTAAATTCCTGGAAAGACCACAGTATTTTATAAAGTAAGCCACCTGTACTGATCTTTTGCAGGAATGCACGAGTCCCAGCAGTGTTTGCAGGAGGTACAAAATCTGTGCACCAAAAGTAGGGAATCTGTCTAAAATAGTCTAAAAATTGTCTGTTTCTAACCCTATTTGACAATGACATGGTGACTTTTGCAGATATGTTTTTTTCCCTGTGTGTTGGCTATGAAGCTGGTTCAAGCAGCCTTTGTGATAAGGGCTCAAGAGGGGGACACACAAGGAGCAGGTGACCCAGGGTGACATACCACCACAGACCCTTTCAGCATTTGGGCTCACATTTGGAACACAGAAAAGAAGGAACTGAAAGTTTGGAGAGCCGTGTAGCACCTTGGTGGGAGGAAACACTACGTGAATGACAGACAGGTTTATCTGTCCCAGTTCTGGGCCAACAGCCCAATCAGACAGCTATGAAGAAGCTGTCATCTAGGAAAGACATATCTGCTTGAGATAACATTATCACATAAGACTCAGGTATCTTGTGTGTGATGATCATTTTTTGTATATTGTCTTCTGGCTTCCAAAGGAATTATTATTCTGTACCTTATCCTGTAGTAGGTTTTACATATGGAAATAATATGTCTAAGTTTCACATGAAAACAAAATCAATGATATTGTGAAATGAATTTTCAAATTAATTGCTTGATGAGGTTATGAAGCATAAGTGAATTCATGACTTGCCAAGAAACTCCTACACAATACTGTCAATGATAAAAAATACAACTGCAATATTCATCTATTGCTGTTGAATTAAATACTTCCTTTTTTTCTGTAAACAAAATTCAAAAGATTTTTCTGTATAACTAAGTGCTTCTCTATCTTGTTGCATTTAATCATAGGTATAGTCTTAAAGACCTAAAAAATGTCACTACTATAGAATTATTCTGTACCTTAGCAGGATAGGATTTTATAGCAGATAATTGAATGTGGGCTTTCATACATTTTGGCAATAAATACCAGTCCTGGATGTGCTCAACACTTTTATACATGCCATTTTTTTAAGCATCTTAAATATATTTATAGATTTTTGAAAAGTCACTTTGTTTTTTTTTTTTTTAATTAATTGTTTCAGCCTCTCTAAATTACTTTTTTTTTTCTGTGGAGAAGTCAAATTCTTGTTTGATCATATTCACTGATTTTTGAATTAGTCAAGGTGAACTTATGATACAATTTTGATGGCTTGTTCTTCGTGTGGAAAATCTGAATCTAAATGTTGTATTGAATTTTTCAACCACGCTGCATATATCTTAAAATAGGACCACTTAGCAGTAGTGGCTTGCAAGGCTCATCTTGCAAAGGAAAAAGGGACACTAATGAAAAACGGATAATAATGAAAAATATTTCCTCTTGTTTCTGAGAAAATGGTTCTAGAAACTGTGTATAAAATATAATATGCTTTTATCATCTTCATGTGTATCAATATAATTTACTTAAGTCTTAACACTTCCTATGACACACAGAATAGTAGTTTATGATCACATTTTGCTATATACACACAGCCCAATGTTTTTAGGAAGAAGGACTAGCTCTTTCACACTAATCCCTGGGATTTACTCATGACACAGAGAGGATAAGTCCCATATGCCTCCCGTCTTTTCCTGCCGGATTGCTTTTTTCAAGTCAGTAGCATCTTGTGTCCGATAGCATCAAAAACTTGAAGTGAAACTCATGTTCATGCATGCCTGTTCACCCTTTACCCAAAGGCAAAACACTCTGTACTCCAAAAGTGATAGTAATTTTCATGAGTTAGGGACTCTGCTTTGACAATGCATGTGGTTCTTTGTAAAGGTATTTAAGGTGAAATACGGGCTGCTCAGCATAGTGTTGAGAAAGCAGAATATTGTGGGGCTACAGTCCTGGGTGCATTGCAGGTGACAGCAGAACACAGCAGCTTGTGGCTCAGGTTCTCCCTAGGAAGAGCTGTTCTCTCCCACCTCTTGTCCCAGCAAAAGCTACATAAAAACACCTGGTACAATGGACTGGACTGGACAAAGTGTGTAGGGACTTTTCTAAAGCAGGCATTCAAAGGTAGTGTGATTTTAGGAACCTAAATCTGCTTAGAGCTTTGTCATCCTCTAAAGGATCATAAGCATCCCCTGAAATGCCTTTTCTGACAATGAATAAACTACTCAAAAGAAACAGTGTACAATAGCATTGTTTACACAGCAGATCAAAAGGGTGCATTTTTTTCTGCAGCAAATGAGAACATGGCATTAGGCAAAGATTTTTCACAGTGACACTTTCTAAGCCTTCACAGTCATTGTCATGGGTGGATAGTTTTGCCAGATGGAAAGGAAGCTATTTACATAATTTTCTTGTGCCTGTAGAAGTAATTTTGCCAGAGGTTTGGGTTAAAATTTAATAAAGCCCAGGTCAATAATACTCCCCCCATGAACTTACTCTGCATATAGACTTAATGCTTTCACAGTGCTAAATCAAGAATGGTTTTTCTGTTTGACAGGTGATAGATCTTCTCTGAGATGAGCTACAAGACAATTTTCAAATGTCTGAGGAATAAAGGCTTGTCTTGGTATCATTCTTTCATGGATGACAAAATGATTGATTAAATTTAAATATTAGCTCAGCATATAAAATAGCAAGGCAGTATTTCATTATTATGTATAAATCCTTTCTCTGTACAAACCAAGTATAGAAAAAAACAGCTAGTAGGATTTTAGGAAAGGTATTACAATATTACATGGTGCTGACACAATAAGGCATCTAACAATTCCTATTCTTGGCTAAGTAAAGCCTAGTTCTGAGTATACAAGGCAGAAGAAAGATCAACAAGTTGTAAATAAACCACCTTATATAAACTGGTAGTGATTCAAATTCAGTTTTATATAATGCAACTTTCAGGAGACAGCAATAAGCACCTGCCTTGGTAACTTGTAGATATCACTATGGTTTTTCCCAGTGACCATCAACCAGTGTTAAGTAATGTGCTCTGTTATAATTTGTAAGATAAAATAGCCTTGTCTGCATCACTCCCACCTTTTGCTGTGATTAAAGAGGGAGTTCTTTCTAGAAAGATTGGATGTTTACATGCAGAATTTCTGTGGCAGATGATGCCATTAACATCTACCCTTTTACCAAAATCTCTGCAACTCTTCTGACTGCATAGTAAGAAATCTTCAGAAAGGAGGGAAGTGGTGATGGAGCTGCCAGGAGGAGGCCACTTCAGCAATGTAAGCAAAGAGAAATAGAAAGTACTCTTGATTACAGTCCAGGAGTGCTGTAGTGAGATGACTGGGGGTTAAATCAGAGAAAACTCTTTAGTCATATTCACATTCTAAGAGGTCTTACAGCAGTGAGGAAATTATGGACTGAAATGCAGTTGCTGCTTCCAGGATGGAATGCAACTGTCATGCAGGAAATCTATGCCATGATAATTCATCAAACCCAGAGCCTTCAACCATAAGCACATACTAAGAGGGGTGAAATGGAGGGTGGAGCAAAGTGGAGGCACTTTGGCCAGGCTCTGTTGAAACCCTTGCAGGGATGGGAACTCAGTGGTGCCATGCAGCCAAAAAACTGCACAGCAGCTGCCACCCACGGAGAGAGGAGGTGTTTTGCTGCTGAACCAGCAGCTGGGGTGAAATTTCTTTCCTTGGGTGAGCTTGGTCCTTAATAATATAATTGCATTAGCAACACACATCCAAACAAAATTACCCATCTCCCAGGTATGACCACCCCACTGGGCATGCACCCCACATTTTATTGGCTATGTTTTTGAGAGTGAAGCAAGAGAATTTTATACTAATCAATAATAAATGTATGTGTGATCAGAGCCACCAATCTCCATCTAAATGGAAAGACATAGTGTAAAAGTGAGTTAGGGATAGGGAGAAGTTAGGGAGGACTCCATTGTAACTTTGGGGATCAGCTGCTTGGTCGAACTTGTCTTCTTCCATATTAGGCACCTACTGGGTAAGCGTCACTCAGGTCCCCAGCCAGGTAATAATTAGCATTGACTCCATGATTCTCAGAAGGCTGATCACTTTATTATTCTATACTTATTAAGAAACTCATTGTCCTTACAGACAGTCACGATACAGGTGGACCCAATTGGTCCCTCAATCCAAACACCGTCACCATCGGCCAATCAAGAAACCACCCTCTGGCAAACAAATCTCCATAACACATTCCACATGTTCCACAACAACAGGTGCAGCAGGCCAAGATAAGAATTGTTTCTCCTTCTTTTCTCTGATCTTCTCACAGCCTTTCCCCAGGATAATGCAAGTTGTGTGTTGCCCTCTGCAGTCAGAGAGTTGCTGCCACAGCTAAGAACCATATTGTATGGGTGCTAAATTATTATCCTGATCTAGATTTTAGTAATGATTAGAGTTTAAATTTGCCTTTGTGGTCCATCACTATTACTGTCAATCTTTATACTTTAACCTGTCACAATTTCCTATTATTGGTGTGTTAATTAATAAAGTGTGTAATTTTGTGAAGTGTTTAGTGTGAGTCCTTCCAGAGCACCAGCTCTTGCTGGCAGTGGGGAACATAGCTGACTAAGAGTGGGGAGAGGCAGGAGGGGCTCTCTTTTTCTGAATTGCAATGAAGGTTTCACCCTGATATGCTGTTGGTGCGTGTCCCTGAGCAAGTCAAGCTGCTCTTGGGTACAGCGGGCTGATCACTGGGGCCCCTACAGTGGGGCACTGACAGACTGCTTGGGCACAAGGATTTCGGCCTTCCTGGGGCATTGACAGACCAACCAAAGTTCCTTGAGGAGACCCCTCTTTCACATGACAAAGACTCTCTCATCCTTTCTCAATGTACACAATATAATAAATTCACTATTTTTCTGTTATCTTGGGGTCTAAACACCTAATATTGGGTGCATTCCCTTAACCACATTCACTTGTTTCCTTGCTGTTAATAAGCTTTATCCTCCACTCTGGTGGGTGCTATCAGTTTGAGCCAGTTCCACAGCTTCTTTTGAACTGGCCTAGGCAGTAGTGATTGTCCAGCATCCAGTCTGAGAATGTGATTTGTGACCAACAGCAATATTGACACAGCACGTGGCAATGCACCCGTAGGGGCAGCTATTCTTGGCAGCTGTTCAAAGCAAAACTCAAGCATCTCCAGAGTCTGTAAAAACCTCCTGAATCCAGCTTGCATTCATGTCACTTAGATGTTGGTTGCTCTTCCTGCAGATGTCCTCAGGGCACTGGGCTCCTGCAGGGAAAGCTCTAATCCCTCTGCCTGACATTATTAGTGACAAGATAGATGTGGTAGCCAGAGGCTTCACAGAGACCAGGTGTGGTTATGGAGCAGATAAATATGCTTTGGAGGACACTGTAGACATTCTGTACCCAACATTTCCCTTCCCAAATTATTAGTTAGAGTGGTCTTTGTATCGTCCCAAGGGCCAGCTGGATGGTGTAGCCTCCAGCCTGCCTTGTGATTCTGCCATTAATGTCATGTGGCTCTTAGCAAGGACTGTGTAAGTACAGACAGTGTAAGTCTTACAGAGTGAATTCCAGATTTAGCAACAAAGCCCCTGTGTGCTAAGTACAGAGCAAATTAATAAAGGAAACATCTTCCAACTAGCATAGAGGTCAATGAGGAGATGAAGGGAGGTTAACAAGAACAGAATTCCTGTCACTCTTTCTCATTTTTTTTAAACAGACAATACTATATGAATTCTGTGTGTTTATGAGCTGAGGGGATTAAGCTGGTATGGCTAAAGACATGAAGCACTGTGCTACTGTTTAAACTCATCAGACTGCATATCTAGAGAGGGGGAAAAAAGCTCACAACCCTAAATTACTTGATTAAATGAACCTTTTAAAAAGATAGTGATGTACAAGAAGCCCTGCAGGATTTAGGAAGCTTATCAGCCTCAATGCAGGCTTGCTTGTTTCTGCTCTGTGTCTCAAACATCATTCTAAATGTTGAAAATTCATT
This sequence comes from Euphonia xanthogaster, assembly GCA_034509185.1. Classification (NCBI taxonomy): domain Eukaryota; kingdom Metazoa; phylum Chordata; class Aves; order Passeriformes; family Fringillidae; genus Euphonia; species Euphonia xanthogaster. The sequence continues at coordinate 38,755,122 of JAYDZK010000056.1, read as the reverse complement.
TTTTCCTGTTGCACTCTCTTTTAACCACATATATTTCAATGCTGACAGGTTGAATATACATTCCAGCCTTGAAAACACAATTTTATTTCAGAAACAACTTTGATAAATTGTAATTAATGACCCTGAAATAACTGCCTCAGGTGTTAAAACAGTCATGAAATGATATATCCTTGGGTGTGGGAAGAAAAGAATTCAGCAAATCCAGGGTACGGTTTCATTGCAAGTGGCCAAAAGAACCTCAGCTCTATGCTCATGTCTCGGATGATTGCAGGGCTCTGCGACCTCGAGATGTGTGAAAAGTCTCTGCTTCGGT
>JAYDZK010000056.1:38732714-38754709 GCA_034509185.1 Euphonia xanthogaster | reverse complement strand
ACGCTCTTCCGATCTTGTAAAGCTGGCAATTTGCTCCACAGGCCATAATCAAACCCACTGGTGTTCTGGGCTGTGTGACAGGGTCTCTGAGCCCCCTGGCAGGGGTCCCAGCAACTCTGGACTCCCAGAGGGATGTCCTGAGTTCCGACAATCATGCATTTTTAATTTGCTTTTTTTAAACAAATTAAATTTACTGCTACTAAATGGGCAAATCAAAAACTAGAAGTCTTGTCAGGTTAATTCTTTTTTGATACTCTAAAGTGCAGAGAAGCCCAGGCATGAATATTCATAATCGTGAAATCACACATTTTGGACCGAGAACATCTGGCCATCTTGCAAATCCCCCAAGTGTTCAAAGGCAGGTTTAAGAACAGCTGAGACTCAAGAATATTGAAAATTATTCCAGCAGCATCTTTGAAACTAGATTGTAGTTCAGACAATGAGCTTACACAGGTAGAAGAAGAAAAGTATGGTACCTTATGTGGCCTTCCACAAACATCGCATGCTGCTGTGGCAGGTGCACGTTGCATGGCCACCCATCTTTAAGCAAAATATGCAGAAAAGGGAGGGTGAGGAACAGACAGATTCAGCCTCCTGTGTCCCTGGAATGCTGGATGGCAGAGCTAGCCTGAGGAGTGCAGCATAAGGAATGGCAGTAGAAGCCATGAGCCTGATGTGATAAGGAAGCAAAGTGGAATGGAATTTCACAAGTGTGAAACCACTTCTGAGATGGTTCAACTTTTACACCACACAGGGGTATGCCAAAGGACAAACCAAATCTTTAATGCTACATAACTGCTTTCCCAGAGGTAAGCAGGGGTCAGTTTCATGCAGAATGTTGATATAAAATGCGAGAAAATAAAAATATGAGAGCAAAACCAGAATGCTAATAAACAATTTATTGTGATCAAGGAATAATAGCTAACATCCTCATTGATTTATTTTGTCCATTGGCCAAAAAGCTTGTTTTCTTCCTGCTATTATATCTCTTTAATTTGGAGAGACATTTTTTTGATCTTCTTGCTCTTCTTTCCTGAGATGCATCAAACATTTATAGTTCTGATACATTTTTACTAACACCTAATTGGATTGGCATTAATATTTGTACATTCTACCAACATCACTCTTGGTAAGTTTCTGCTCTTCTTTCTAACTAGCAGAGTCCTCTGCTCAGACTGTCCTTCACTGTGCCTTGCAGATGGGTGTGGCACACAAGGGCAGTACTGTAGAGCAAGAGTGCCCAGCCCAAACGCCTCAGTATGGCAGTTTTTATAAGCAGAGAGCCCAACCATAAGAATTAAGGTAGATTTCAGTTTGAGTCAACGAGTAGGAACAAAGCGTTCCAAGTCAGACTTAGCTGAGCAAAAAGATTTGTTTGCAACTATTCAAATAAAAAGCAAACAATCAGAATGTCAAAGACTAGTTCCAGAAAAGGGTTAATTATGAAACAAATTTGGGAAGGCACTTCTATTTATGATATTGTGAAATATGGAAAGGTTCTAGAGGTTCTGAGAAACCTTTGGAGGAAGTAACTATTCTATCACATTCTACCCATAGAGAACTTTCATCAGAAATTTCCCATGAAAAATGTCCCCATTGACAATAGTGACTTCTGTGGAGGTTAAAGGAATTTCTCTTATATGATTGTCCCTATCTATTTTCTCTAAATATTTTACATTACTCTTAGCTATAATATTGGAAGGAAGAGAAACATGCAGATGCTGTTGAAAAGATTACCGTTAATATTTGAGTTTTAGTAAAAAGATTAGGTTTTGATCCTTTTTAATATAGAGGGAAATACATGTTCCCTAGAGAAAATAGAAATAATAAACATACTGTAAGTTGCTTGAGTCAATGTTAAAAACAGGGTTTGAAAATATACTCTATGTACATTATTATTATTGAGAAGTTTAATTCAGGTTAATGGGCACCTTAAACACACTAAGGCTTAGATCCAATAGTCCACGTTGGTTCCTCTCTGTGTTTAGGGTGCTCAGTGGACAATTTTTCTTGTACTGGGGTCCCCAGGATGGGAACAAAGTGTCTGTTTATAGACAGAGGAGGGAAAGGTCAATGCCCAACAGGTGGCTGTGATCGAGCAGAGTGTATCTGCAAGGCCGACTGTCATCCTGTCTCCTACCAAAAAGTTTTAGACAAAAAAAGGTAATACTGTAATTTTTTGTTTGTTCCATTATTTTGTTCTCTTTCATTATTTTGTATACTTCTATTAAGACTGTTTCTTCTTAATGTCTGGCAAAATGCAACAAAAGTTTTTGCAGTTTTTTCAAGCATCCTCTCCCATAAGTGTAATTTAATGTTGAGACTATTTAGAAAACATTTCCCACTCTAATGCCAAAGAAGAGGCAGTTTTAACTTTCTCTAATTAGATTCTCTTCCAAACACAGAAGTTAGTTTTCCACCTACCCCTTCTAATTAGTAATCCTCTGATATACAAAACCATGTATTTTCCAGAAGAAATACTTGGTAGGAAATTTCAGCATCCTTGCACTCAGTGAGCTCGTCACCACCCTGTGAATCTTGAATACTTTTGCTCCTGGAACTGGCGAGCATTGCTGTCAACCTTTTGTGCTGCTTTACATTATGATGCATACACAGTATGGCAGGCTGCAATGGTGGTAGCATTTGGGGCATTGGTGAAAATTCAGTGGCTGATTTGTCTCTCTTTACCTCCAACATGGCTGAATATCCCAGACACAGAGCAGTCTTGGGCATATGTGGAAATAGCAAAAATGGCTGAGAAGTCTCTCATCCTACTGCAAAAGCTTAGATTTCCTGATAGAGGAAAGGCCTTCAAAAAATTGAAAAACAAAAAAGCTAACATGTTTTTTCAATTGATCATACAAGTGCAAAATGTGTTCTATGTTTATTCTTGACTCCATGCTTATGAATTGCTTTTAATACTTGAACAAGACCAGTATTACTAATTTCTTGTTTATGCTGAGTGATAAAAACGCTCAAACAAAATTCTTTTAGAAGTATTACTTGTTTTGAAAGATCTCTTGGTGCAGGATAGAATGCTGACATTTTCAAAAATGGGTCAGTGGGGTACTTTCAGAAATGTAAAAATATTATTCTTCCTCTTGAAAATGTACCAGGTATATTGTGTTGTTTTTGATTACTTCATACTCTTAGATAAGCAGTTTCAAAACTATTTTCTTCTCAATATATGTGGCAGATGCAGTATTAAGGAACTTTCAACAAACTTAAAGAAGGATATTGTTGTATAGAAAACCTGAAAACATTTACATCCACATCATCTCTATTTTAAATACATTTTCAAAAATCTTTCTTTAATAATCTTACAATGAAAGACACACCACAATATGGTGGTGTGGATTATGCTAAATCACTTCAGTTTATTGGAACAATGTTTTAAACTCAAGGCATCAAAATAAAATCACCTGAAAGTTGAATTCGGTAGTTACCAAAAAAAACCAAAACAAAACAGTATGTTTAGATAATAAATGAAGAAATTTGTGATAAATTCTAGAGACAAGTTCATAGATGAGAACTGCTTTCAAAACTATTTAAATATTTTGGTTTTAAACTTGGTTTTTATGTAAATATTACATGTTTTAGTATTTAAGCTATGATTTTCTGTTATTACTTGATATATAAAAGGTTTTGATTACAAAGAAACAATCACTTGACATTCAACTTTTGATCTGTTGCCAACAAAGTATGCAAAGAATCTCTTTAATGTCATCTTACAGTTTATGAATGGCATTTGTAATAACTTTGAGTGCCATGACAAAGTGAAATGATAATTCATATTATTATATTTGAATCCTAGGAAAAGAAGTTTATTTTCATTATGGTTTGAGGGTTCTGCACTGCCTTTCTCCTTTAGAGGGTGTGGGGTCCATTATTTTGGTGGAGGTAAGGAAATGAGGATTGTAAATGTATATTAAAAGAATTATTGATGGTAAACACTGTAGGTTTTTAGGAATACTATGGATGCATGAGGGTTTTGTTTATTTTGTGAGGGTTTTAATCCCCATGATCAAGACAAGTTTTATCCATAATATTTAAATTCCAGATGAATTGTAGAGGGAAAATAAGATGTAATAAAACTGTCCCATTTGTGGTCATTGGTGCAGTTTTGCTAACTTATATAAATCATGCTAGCTTATATAAATTACTCTTATATAAACTGATCTTACATAACCTTTTTTTCTTGTCATGATTTACATACCGAGTGAAAAAATTGGTCCTAACTCCTCCACAGCTTTTGGTACTCTCTCCACAATTCTTGGGGCCTTTTTTTTTTTTCCTAGCCAAGGAACTAATCTTACTTTACTATTATTTTCTGGTAAATCAGTGGTTTTACATGCAAATATATATTTTGTGTTATCTTCAGTAATAATTTTTTAGGTCATAGTTGTAGTTTTCTTGCCTATTTCAGTCCTGTGAGATGGGCAGAGAAACAAGTTGGCCACAGCATTCTTTCCTACCAGCTTTCTCACAAAGAGAGAAATGCAGTAAGATGACTGCAAAACTTCAATACACATCATAACCACTTTAGCTGCTATTAAATTTGGTTTGATTCTGAAATGATGTTCTGTTTAGATTTTTTTGTTGAGTGCCAGTGGAGCTAATCTGCTCATGCATGTTCATCTGCAGACTGAAAAATTGTGGAAAACAGAGGCTGGAAATGTTTGGAAAACCTTTATGCAGGATACCTAACTCATGGATAGATATATGTCCACCTTACTCAAGTTCAATGTGTATTCTTCTCAGTAATTTGAAAAATACAGTATTTGGAACTATAATTTATATAAGAAGAGACCACCTTTCAAAAATATTCTATGTATTTTCTCTGGCAAAAAAATTGCTATTTGTTCCCACACACAAATTCTTGTAGGGAATTTTACCCTGTTGTTTAAAATTATCTAAATAACAAATATAAGTGATGGATCACTAAACTACAATGTAAACAAAAATAATGTTTTTTAGATAATTTTTACCTTAAAAAGACATGTAAATAGAAATCTAGTTTGGACAAGTATGTCTACTGTACATGGATACTGGCTCTCAGAAGGCAAAAGGAAATTTCTCTCCACCAATCTGTTCATGGCCTAAATTCAAACCAAGCACTAAAAATGTTCATTTCTTCATGTGAACCAAAGTTCAAACCACTGAACTGAAGAAAAACTGAGTGATGCAGGAAAGATGGAATTTGTCCTGGAGATGAGGGTTAAGACCAAGGTCCTAATATATACGCAGTATGTCTTCAAGGTATATAGCAAATTTATGTTATAACCCCCTTTGCAGTTCCAGTCTGGGGCAAACTACATCAATTTCCCAAGCAGACTATAAAAACACTGGAAGTTTTCATCGTTGTCTGCTGGAGATTCATGCATGGGATGGATCAGCACCATATGAAAACCGCTGTGACAATGAGGGAGTGTGAGAAAGCCGTGGCAGGGATGGGGATGTGACCTTCCCCTCTCTAAATATGCTAGCAATAGAGATTACCTCTGTGTGGTACAGAAAATGGCCAGAAAAAAGGTCCAAACCAAGATCATAAAATCTCAAGGCTGCAAAGGCTTTCCTTACACAAAGCTGCCAGGGCAGCATTCCACTAGGAGAGCAAAACCAGCTGGGCACAGCATCTCATTAATAAAGTTATCATCATACTTTTTAATACATTAAAAGGAAATCAAAATGCCAGGGATGCCTATTATGGGCACAGAAATGAATCAATCTTTTTGCCCCTTTGCTTCAGGAGTGGCCTTAGTGCAGAAATGTGATTAAACTCTCTGTACTCAATGGCTACACAAGAGGTGTTTGCCAGAGCGCAGGACAAGCCTTATTTTAATGACCTGTCTGGTGAGCTGTCTGTAGGGTTACTTCAAGTAAAGCTTGTGCTTTGACTTGGATAGATCATAGGTCAAGAAGATATGTTATACCTTCTTCCAGCACAAAGACGAATTCAGTATCACCTCAGCAGCCTGTGCCTTTAAGAAGGGTTTTTTTCTTAGTCATCTCTCTCTACTTAGTCAATAGTTCATGTGTCTCCTTTGGGATCCCCTTTCCTTTAAAACATCTCTCTCCAGGAGATAAACTCAATATGTCTTCACAAAAGCATAGGCACAATCTGTGTTCTTTCTAATTTCAGTATTTTTTTCCCTAAAGATTGATTAATGAAATAACAAAAAAAAAAAAAAAAAAAAAAAAAAATTAACACACTGGCATGGTTTTCCTATTGCTGGGATAACCAAAAAAAAAAAAAAAAAATGAGGCAAAATCTGAACTCAGATGCTTGAGTGCCTTTCCTACATTAATTGTTTTTATTTGCATTACTATTTGAGAGGACAGTACAGAAAAATTCAAAGGAAATAGGAAATATAGGGCTGAAACTGACATTAGTCTTTTCTTGTTTTAATATCTGTAGTCATTGCTATTGTGCACAGCTATCCGTGACTCTTCTGAAACAATTCAAATCATCAATTCATCAAATTATTTTGATAATCCTTTTATTAGGAAAGAAAATCTTCATGAAAACCAGAGGGGGCAATAATGTATGTCTACCAGCTGCAGTGCTGCCTGACAATTTCTACCTGCGCTTCCCATTGTTGCTCCAGCTGTGCAAGGTGGAGAGTGGGCTGGGTCCTGTGCTGAGCTGAGAACCTCTGCCAGGTGCATTACACCCCGTGGATGTGCCAGCTCAGTGGCTCAGTTGGTGCATCATTACTTCACTCTGGTTTGTGGTGGGGACATGTCCAGAGCAGTAACCAGCATACAGGCATTTTTAGGACCCTGTATCAGTCAGGGAAAGGCTCTGAATCCCCTTCCCTCCTATCAGACACTGTCAACAGTGTGCAGTTTGTCTCCAACTAGCCATTAAAAAAATTAATTTACTAAATACTTTGCACTAAAATCCCACTAGATGTACTGCAAAATATTTTATATGCTAGTCTACTATGAACTGCTACTTTGTGGGAAAACAATTTGTATTCTATGAAGATTTCTTAAGTATTCACACAGTTCTTACTTATGTTGTCCTATAAATTACAAAGAGCATAATTTACAATGGGTCTGCTACCCATATGATTACTGTGTCCAGCATATAGTAAAACTTCAAAAGCTATGAAAGCACCATTAATCATGAAGTGCTAGCCCAAATGTTAGCTTAGCTTCTCTTACCAACCCCAGAAAGCCAGCTTGATTCAGAAAGGAATGTAGCATTGTCTGAAACCTGAGGAACCATTGGCTTAAAATAATGACCATTTTAAAAACACATTTGAGTTTGAAATATTAGTCACCTTTGTTGAGACTATTTCTTGCTTAAAGTGTAACAGTGGATATATGCCTCTAAAAAAGAATATGCTTTCATTATTACACCAAAATGTTCTTCTTTCTGAGTCATGATCTTCACAGAGATCCCCATCAGTTCTTGCCTCCCAATGGCAGTGGAAATGTTTGATTATCAATTAAAAGTTTCCAAGGCCTGAAAAAGCAGTAGAATACTATATTTCATAGGCTTTGTACATCCTTCAAATAACATTATTTTCAGGAATACACAAACCTGTGATTTAACATTTTTTAAGCCTGTGTCTATGTATGCGTTTACCAGAAAAGATGATGTTCGACACCTGCTACCTAATGAAAAGTTAACCCTTCATGAAATCAGAAACAGCTTGGAAAAACAAAGGAAAAAACCCAGCCTTGAACTAACCTGCAGAACCAACACCTAAACCTAGCAGATTCATTGTGTATCTGCATTAATCATTTCAGGGGAGTAAACACCAGCACAGGTTTAAGGCACTGACCCTTGCAGTGCCAGCATGAACAGAGAGACCCCTGAAAAGACCAGCGCCTGCTCTCGTGCCCCAGAGACACATCTAGAGGATGTCACTTCTGGCTGTCCCTGAGCCCTCTGCAGGATTTAAGCAAAGAGCCATGCAAGGCCACAACTGTCTGACTATATCTCTATTAAAACACTGCAAGAACAGAGAGAATAAGTCAGTGACCCTTTACTTGGCAATGAAGAAAAAAAAATGAATGAGTGACTGGGTATGTGTAGTGGCTTCATTCTGTTGTCTGCTGACTCCTTGATAAGAGACCAAATTCAAAAAGGAAGATTTTCTAATATCCTTGTGCCTTCTTCTGACAGAGAAGATGCAATACCTTTTCCAGTGTAAGAATCCAGGCTGCTGCATTCCAGCTGTCAGACTCCATGAAAGAATCTCTGCAAGTCAGCATAATGGCTGTGAACAGGAAAATGAGAAGACAGCAGTTTCAGAAAAATCTGCAGTTATTCAGTCAGGGCTTAAATGTTGTAGTGACCTAAACCAAAAAGGCATTATGCAGTATAGGACAGAATAAAGGACTAATTCTACAATTTTAGGGTTTTATATTTAAAACCAAAGCAAATTTAATTAATTTGAGAAATATCAAAGTCACAGCAGCCACTGTTAGGACCTTAAGAGATTACTTCTACCTTCCCTTCCCATAACATTTATAAACACCTGTTTTGTTTTTACAAACAATCCTGCATCGTTCTCATTTCCTTTCATTGCACTGGTACTGACTGCCATTGGTACTAGTCATTCTTTCTAGTACCTTATTTCATGTGGCTAATGTTTCCTGTAATGGACGTTGGTTAAATGGTCTCCCTTCATAGTTGGGAGAGAAGATTGGAAGATTTTTGGGGCAAGAATTATTTTTTTTCTATGTGAATAGTTCCCAAGTGTAGCTAGCCTTTGTTTTCCTGACCAAAGACTTATAATCACTGCTGTAATAGAAACACAAAGCCTACATTCCATTGCCAGTGCCTGATTTAATGTAGCTAACATGGTGCAGGGGGAATTATTACAGTAGCTGTGTTGCTACTGTAATAATTGCAACAACAAATTTTATTGTGTAGCCTTCCTCAGCAGTTGTGACCAAAATCTTAGGAAGTGTTATGTTTTGTTGGCTTTACTACTCTGAAATTTAATATAAGAATAATTTAGTTCATATTGCTGCTATGACTTATGTTTTACAATTGTAACCCATTCTCACAACATAACAAAATAAATGCTTACATGTAAAATTGGTAAATGTATTATATTTTACATTTGGCCTCAGAGCACAGTAAACATGTCAAATCTAACAAATCACAGTGCCTTCCTTGCTAAAAACCGTATAACCTAAAAAACATATTTTATTTTGATGAGTAGTTATGTTCAGATTTTTAAAAGTAAGCAGTGATAGAAATAATTCCTGAGGAGGCAAGATGACAAACAGGGTTAGAGCAACACCACATCAATCTTAATCACTGCACAGAAAAATTTATTTCATCTGACCTGTATAATAGTTATGGAGATAACAGACTCCCTATACTTTTATCTCCAGCCACTTATTAATGAATATAAGAAAACTGTGCTTGTGTGCATACGTGCATATATCTCTACATTGACAGTGCAGCCAGAATTTTACACACTGCACTGGAGGGAGGATTTCCATAAGCTCACTGCCCAATGAACACAAACATAGAAATTATTTGCTGCAGGGGGAGAGGGGCAAGAGCGAAAGGAGGCACAGTGTGTACGTTTGAGCCTCCAGCCTGGAAATTCAGGTATCACAGCTATATCTGCAGCCATGTATCCCTCATTAGCAGGGAATAAACTGGGCCACATGTCACAGAGGATTAAGTACAGGCCGCAGCACAAAAGAGCTGCTGGAAAACAAAAGAAAACAGCTTGGCCCCCATTTGCTCTGGCAGAAATAGTTTTTTCGGGGTGCTATGCTTAACTGGAGCCTTTGAAAAATATCTGTAGCCACTGGCAACTGGGGTGAAAGTCAGTTTTTCCTGAATTTAGGTCTGCTGTGCAGGTGCATGAGGGTGCCAAGCTCTGGCTGGGGGAGGAAGGAGATGTTCAGAAAAGCGGCTAAAACATCCATGAACCATGGCTGCACCACTACCATCAGTAGCTGGGTTGGAATTCACCATCTGTCTGCCCCCCAAGCAGAGGGTGCCCCGTGTCCTGCAGCAAACCCTCACAGGGACAGGGTGGCCACAGCAGCAGTGGGTGCCCATCCCGGCCCCGCTGGCCTCTCCTTGGCCCGCAGCCTGCAGGAGCTGGGGCTTCTGACCGAGGGCTGAAGGACTGGGAATGACCAAAATAATCCTGATACACACAGGAGGAGGTCAACACTTTTCAGTCAATGCTGCCTTTTAGAAAGGAGGATCATACCTCTATTTTCAGGCATTTTTCCCCCCATAAATATTGCATATTTTACAAGGATATTCACATGGAAAAGATAAGCATATAAATACTGTAAAAATTAAAAATTCCAAGTTATAAATTCTAACCATTAACTGAGTTATTTTGTGCACAGATGGGGTGATCTGGTCTTGACTTACATTTTGGTTTGAATGGTTGCTTGTATCATTAGCTAAACAAGTAACTATTTAGTATGTGCTTTTCTCATTTGACATATATTTCTATGGCCCATTTGGCACACACCTCATATATATATATATAGATATATATGTTTTTTTTTTTTTTTTTTTTAATGGCTTTGTTCACCTTTCTGGAGAACATCTTCACTCAATGTAACCCTGAGTGTATGGAAAACAACCACATCCCTGATACTGGGCCTCTGGGGAACAAACAAATATAAAAATTTCATAATTCAAGAGAAACTCAATTTTATGATTCCATGATTTGGCCACTCCTTAGAAGGAATGCATCTTGGGTTTCAACCTACACTCCTAACTATTGCTTGTATTTTATTCTATGACTAGCTGCATAAAACACAAACACAGTGCTTCCAGTACCCTTTGTTCAAAATTTATTTACTAATATTGAACTTGATAAATTATACAGGAAGTTTTTAGGTGCTTAAAGCTGTGACTTCCATTCCTATATTTTCCTTTCCACAAAGTAAAATGTTACTAAAATTCTGCAGGGAGAATTTGGAATATTATATTGTGATGGTATGTCCAGTTAAGCATGGAAAATCATCACTAAAAATTTACTAAGAATAATTTTTTTTAAATCAGGATATGTGTCCCCTGTGGGGGACAACATGCTGATGGAACTGTTGAAGTTGTTATAATTTGTTTTTTCATTGTTGTTAGAAGACTATGACTATGGAAAGTGTGAGACTTGAAGCCATAGGGGATGTTAAAAATGACAACAAATTTTAACTGTATGCATGACCAATGGCTCTGTCTGTAGGATGGTGCACCTAGGAGGATGTCTATTTGTGTAGAGAAATAGAAATTTTAAAATAGCTAGCTGTTTATTAAGAAACAATAAATCTCTCATGCATAGAACTTGTATATAAATATTTTAATAAATCTTCAATGCACCAAAAAACTAAATTTTTATGCATTGCATAATCTTTGCTAAAAAGCATTGAGAGATAATTTCTGTGTGCGCTTGCAATCTGCATTGAAGAGGGATGAGTGAAGTCCTGGTTAGTCTGATTTACTGTATAACTATAGAGCAGAGCAGAGTGAGAAGGGAGACAAAGACCTCACAACAAACTGCAGAATATAGTAACAATTACTTCTTTTTTTCATGACACTTGAGTCACTACTATTAGCTTTCCAAACATATGTAAAATGTGCTCCTCTGGAATGTATTTTCCTATGATATATGCATTTTCCAATAGAAATTTCTCGAGGCTGACATGTTTCCAGTACTTTTTGGATGACTAGTAGTGGAACAAACAGTAGAGGGGCTGCCTTTAATGGAAAGGACTGAGCAATAGCTATAAGAGCCACAAATTAGACTGACTAGAGGAAAATTGCATTCAACAAAATCCAGTGATTGCACTGAAATGATTCTTCACAAGGCTAAATTTAAAACAGATTTTTTAAGACTCAGGAAATAACTACAGAAGGATAAGAACAAGTGCAGGAAAATTATTTCCAGTAATGTGCAATGACGGCCCTGAAAAGCAATTAATTGTGACAGTAAATTTTAAAGAACTTTCTTTTTATATGTTCAATTTGAGACTGAGGGGCTACTGAATGTCTCCTATGCCATTCAATATTTGGTTCGAGATATTGTTTGGTCTTTCTGTCATTACCATAAAAAGGATGAGAGCTTTCCTTCTAAGCCCAAATTTCCGTGTATAATCTATTTAGCATTCAGTGATACCTCATTATCATCACAGACTAAATGAAGCAGAATGGTGTAGTAGCTTGGTTTGCATTATTCCACTCCATGATTCTTGATCCTAAACTTAATTCAGTTAAACATAGCTGAATTGTTACTGTCTTTTGCAAATTGGGTTGATGTCCTTGCCTTTTTTCTTTCAGCACTGATTTAAAGCAATATTGTAAAACATTGTGTGGTGGGTTGACCCCAGCTGGGCACCAGGTGCTCACCAAAGCTCCTCTATCCCTCCCCTCCTTAGATGGGCAGGGGAGAAAAAACATAACAAAAGGTTCCTGGGCTGAGAAAAGGACAAGGTGACACCACTCATTAGTTACTACCACAGGCAAAACAGATTTGACTCAGGGAACGTAGAATAATTTTTTGCAGAGCAAATGAGAGTAGAATAATGAGAAACAAAAACACATCTTGTAACATGCCCCCCGATTTCCTGCACCCCCTCCCTTCCAGTGGCAGGGGGTGAAGAATGGGGTTGCAGTCAGTTCATCTCACTTTGTTTCTGATGGACATGGGGAAGCTCCCAGCTGCTTCTCATGGAACCCATCCCTGTAGCCCTCCCTCTACCAAAACAATGTTAATCTATAAATGCCCCATCCCCATGACCTGAAGATCTCAAATACACACAAAACAGATCTCTTTATGCTTTTCAACAACAACAAAAAATAGTCATAAATATGGTACAAGCCTTCAGAGGAAAAAAGAAAGAGAATTTATGTAGGCTATTGTAAATGTTAGAAGTAGATTGAAATGTAGAAGTTAAATAATGACTTGGGAATTCCACAAAGAAAAATCTCTGGCACTTTAATATTTTTTTGTTTATTTTTGTTTCTGGAAAACTATAATATTCAGAGACTTTTAAGTTGCCATTCAGTCCTCAATGCACAATAGTAAAACATTACTGTGAAAAACATGTTAGCATTTATTGTGTTTTGAATTTTCAAAGTACCTAATCTTCTCTTTTATCTTACATAGACAATAATGGAATATTCTATTAATATAAAAATTAGCCCACAATATAAACTGGTCTTCTCCTATAAGAAACAATTTTAAAAAATCTTTAATTTGTCATATTTTAGTTTCATCATTTATCTTCAACTGTTTTCATTTGGAGGTCGCTAAACCTGTATGCGTTGTGTATGTGAACCACCCTTCAGAGAAGAGGGTCCCTGCTTTCTCTTCTCCTTCAGTGATATTAAAAGAAGGAAATTTCATTCATCCTTCTTAGACTCTAAATCCTCACAGCCAACAGAATATAGCAAAAGCCAACCTCCATTTTCTGTAAAAACAAGATCCCAACAAAGACTCCTTTTCTGGCTCCTTTACTGAATAAAAAATAAGTAACAAAGAACTGAGGGTAATTTTTTTCAGATCCCCCTTCACTCTCCTGGTAAGTGGCAGAAAATTGAGAAAGAGCCTGGAAGAACACATTTCATGTTCATAATCACTCTTAAAGGAAGTAGTCTCACTCTTTCACTGAGCTGTTTTGCCTTCAAGATCACACATAACTCAGGAGAATAATGTTTCTTGCACCACTTAATAATTTACTTCCAGATAACTTTTGTAGCCCCATCATGTTTATCTCCAAAATATTATTTTTATTAATAAATGGAACAATTCTCTCTTAATTGTTTGCAGTCTGCTCCCTGTCTATTTAGAAAGAAAAACAACAGAAACTAAATTAAATGCATGAAAATACCAACTGTGTGAAGGGGATTACATCAATTTTCTTATTTGGTTCATAAAAAAAATAGAAAATCAATTATCTGCCCAATTCCATAGACAATCTTCAACAGAAGTTTTAGAATTGGTACAGGCACTGGATCCTTCATCATATGAAATGAAGCAATGTGTGCTGCTCATTTTAGCTTTCAAGCCTGCCTACTAGTCAGTAGGCAGATAAGTATTTCAGAATCTATGATTGAGATCTGCCCTTATAGTGTGCCTTCAACAAATTACAGAATATAAAAATAAATTTCCTGTAAAAGCACTGATGATCTCTTCTGGGAGAATCTCAAAGAGAGCCTTTTGCTTTTTCTACAAGCAGTGTCTTCAATACCTTTGAAAACCACCACTCAAACTCCTTCAAAACAAGTCTGAGAAAAAAAAAAAAATGTATTACTGCTTACAACATTTAAAAGGCTACATTTTCATTCAAATGCTGTGGTCTTCTATTACCTAAAAAAGAACACAGGTGAATGGAAATAGCATTGGATTTTCTAAATGACTGCATGCTTTTAAGAAAATCTGTCTTTGGTCCTTAGCCACTCAGTTTCAGATGCTTATAGTGGCAGAACTTTGATTTTGGTTTTTTTTTTTTACTTTGCTTTTAGCCAGCAAACTCAGCAACACAGGATATAAAAAACCTGTTTTTTGCCTAATCACTCTTGTGGGGAACTATCTTCAGAGTAACTAACTGTCCTCTGGTATGGATCAGGAAAGAACTGCTTAATAGTATAGACACAGGACTTGTATGAGGGGGTATAGATGCATTCATCTGACTGTGAAACTCATTTCTCGATTTCAAGCAAATGAATCTCAGGAAATATGGCACATACGTAAGTGCTAAAATGGCAGAAAATCGGAACCATCAAGACTAGTTGGGAATGTTTCCCAGGGAGAAGTCTTTTGGGAGAAAGTTGGAATTTTCCTTCTCTTGAACAGCCTTAGAGCTGAGATGATGCAGTCCAGACCAAGTAACCTCTCTAGGCATCACAGATTGCAAGCTGGCTTATGTGCTCTGCATTCAAATGCAGATGCAAAGGTAAAAGAGCTCTATTCCATGGTACACGTAAAAGCAAAGACTATTTCATAAATAAGTTAAATGCTTTACTCATATCTCTGTACATGACTCGAAGTAAAGTTTGTAAAATGGATTGTGAAGTGACAAGCCTCAGTGATTTCATTTGCAATCGCATTAATCCCCAGGTCTTTGCCTTGGTTCTTGATTTCAGTGGAACTGCAAACCCTCCCCAGCAGCATATGTGTGAAACACACTAGAGTAGAGAGCAGTCCTGAAATCAGAACTCAGTGTTTGGGAAGGAGTGACAGCTGCTCACTCTAAATGAACGAGTGCATTCTCCTCTTCCCATGGGCAGGCAGATGTTCAGCCATCTCCAGGGGAGCAGGGCTCCATCACACACAATGGCTGCTTGACAAGGCAAACTCAGCACTCTGAACTACTCCACTTCCTTCTTCTTCCCCCAGATTTAAGTACTGAATGTGAAGCCATATGGTCTGGAATAACCCTTTGGTCAGGTGGGGCCACCTGATCTGGCTGTGTCCCCTCCCAGCTCCTTGTTCACCCCCAGCCCCCTGGCAGGTGGGGTAGTGTGAGGGGCAGAAAAGGCCTCGATGCATTGTCCACACTGCTCAGCGATGGCTGAAACATCCCTGTGGCATCAACACCAGATTCACCACACATCCAAAACACAGTCCCATACCTGTCTACTAGGAAAATCGGCTCTATCCCAGCCAAATCACTCTGCCCAAGGACAAAGTCTCTTTTAAGGGGTAGTGTGTTTGAAAAATTTACAAACAATATTTACACATACAGGTATACATGTGTCTCATTGACAGTATTAAAGACAATTGTATTTCTTTGTCATGCTAAGACTTTGTATCTTAAGCTGAGGAGTATGCAGCCTCAGTAACTTTTAATATTTTTCTCTGAGAATCATTGACTGCAATAAACATCCAGAAAAATTGCATTGAAAATTACATCATAATTATCTTTGAGAATTGTACGAGATCAAATTTCTAAGCAAACAAACCACACCACAATTAGAAGAAATAAGAGGAAATAAAACAAGGACACAGGCTGTTACCTCATGAACTTTTTAAATCAGCTATGAATTCATCCTGTCTCAGTAGCCCTCTAGGCTGTATTGTTCCCCCTCAGGTTTGTTCAAGCAACCTAGTTTCCCAGAATGTGTATAACACAGCAGGAACCATTTTGAAATCATTGCCTACAGCTGAAAATACTGTTGAATAGTTTTGTTTTGTTGTTTCATGTGTTCCTGAGAATTGCACCACTCTGCTTTCAAGTTCTTCCTTTTCTTCCTGTAATTAATGGGCAAAACTAAGCTGAACTAAAAGAAAAATAACATTTATTTGTCTATCCCTTCTGAGCTTGTTAACCATCCTTGTCTACCTGAATCTTTGAAATAAATTTATAATTTGCAAATAAGAAATTAAAAGTATATTAAAATTAATTGAAAGTCAGGTAATTTGAGATGAATTTATAAATCTAAACATCAAAAACAAATAAATTGCATATTTGTCCAAACTATCAAGGAATACTGAATGAGCAATGGATATTCATCCATGGCTTATCCTTACTACACTCCTTAAAAAAAAACCAGCAGTTTGTGGATAAGAGTGTATACAGCTATGACATAAGGCACAAGTGCTTACAGAAACTTCCCTCCTGTCATTCCCAGGCACTAGAGAAGCAGCATCCTCCTGTCTCTGGTGCACCACCTCATGTGGAGTGTTGAAGAAGACAGTGACCTAGCTGCTCTTCCCTAAAACTCAACTAAGTGAGTAAGCTCATTCCTCCTTCTTTACCAATGCATGGGCAGGCTCCTCCATGCTTTGCCAGGATGGCCGAAGGAGGCACAGGACATGGCAGAATTCTGCTTTATTGTTAAGTTTGTTGTAGGGGCCAAAAACCTTCAGTAAAAAGGTCAAATAATATGGAGATTATTGGAGAGGAAATTGATGAAACTAAAGTTAAATGCTTTGTCAGTTTAGTCAGGAATTAGGAAATGATATTTAAGTATTTTCATAAACATATATATATGGTTAATGAAAAAGTATAAATTGTAAACATTTATTGTATTAAATAATTAATCGGTTCCATGCAGTAATTTTGTGTTGCTTTGGGTATTGCACTAACAATTGCTTTGTAAAAAATGCAGATCTCAGTAGGAGTTTTGTATAAATAGGTTATCCTGCAAAAATTTCCTTCCAGTATTGCACATCTATTGCAAAGTTTTAATAGCTTTCTTTGTTGAAGAAAGCTTCAAATTTTCTGCATTTACTGAAAATTTTGGCATTTTAACTGTATCACAGTCCTCTGCTGTAAAGATCTCAATTCTCTTCAGAAAAAGCATCTTTTATCTGGTCTTTAACCTCAATTTCTTTTGTTGGTAACAAGTTTCTTCCACAGTACTGTGAAGTCAGTGTGAAGAGGTCTTAGTGACTTAATAAGAACTGAGTGGAGCTTAAAAAGGCCCATTTCTGATTTTTCCCCTCAGTGTTTGGTCTTAGTGTTTCATCTTCCTTTTTCCTGATATCCAATGGTTCTAATTTTATTTTTTTTGTGTTAGATACTACAATACAAAACCCATTGCTGCAGTAATTCAAAGTTAATTTACTACTAATACTTAAATTTGGGTTATTGTAACCTCAAAATCTAAAAATAACGTGCTAAAATTACACATTTATCCTAATTCTTAGAGGAGACCTAAACTTTCTCATTAATTTTTTTCCAGAAATCCTAGAGGAAGACCTGAAGGGACAAGAATATTAACTTTATCACAGTCTTAATAATATAAATGTGTAAAAAATTGATTCTTTTGAAATTGTTGTGGAATCCAGGACACACGCAAGGAAAAACTATTTCATTTTTTATTTTAATAAAAATAAGACATGTCATAAAAATGACTGATATTGCTTATTCATAATACCACATATAACAAAACCATTGTCTTCCCTGTACCTGATGTCTTCATTTTTTCTAGTAAAGCAAATTAGAAAGTAAATCTGTGATGTTCCAGACATGGAAATCCGGGAAATTTCTTTGCTCTCTACTGGTATCTCTATACAAGAAATCCTGTCCCTCAATTCACTGAGTGCTTTATTTTGGAATTTTGGAATTTCCATGACTGTTGAAAATTTTTGTTTTACACAGTAATGGCACTTATATTTTTTCTTTCATAAAGATGAAAATCGATTTTTGTTTAAGTTGTCAAACTAACATTATTACTTGACTTGCTATAAGCCCAGCCAGTAACTAAGCACCACACAGCTGCTTGCTCACCCCATCAAGACGGGGAGGAATAATCAAAAGGGTGAAAGTGAGAAAATTAATGAGTTAAGATAAAGGAAGTTTAATAATTTAAATAGACTAAAATGAAATAAAATTAAATAAGCCAAGGTGAAATAAACTAAAAACTGCAATAAGGAGGAATAGTTTTTCTATTTTAAAAATACAAAAGATAGCAGTGGTACCATAAGGATTTTGCAGACATATATGTCCTGAAGTAAATAAGAGTTTAAAAACACCTACTCTTGGCTGATCTAGCAAGTTAGCCCGACCTAGTGAGATGGCTCTGTGTTGCAGTTTAAAGATTTCTGAGCTGATATGTCCTTTACAACTGGGATTTCTTTAATATTAGTATTTTAAACTTAATTTAAAAAAAATAAATAAGTTGAGATTGCAGCAGATGCGAGTCTGTAGGCCTTGGCACAAATGAGCATTTTATACTGAGGATATGGCCTTAGTAGAGGCCATACATAGATTAAAAAAAGGTAACCTTCGCTGTAATTTTTGCCATAGCAGTAGATTTCCTAAAAAGTAACAGAAATAGCACACTGTAATTACTAAAAATTTTCTAGTCACTGGGATGGTACTTGACAAAGTCAGAAGGACATTTTTCATTACATATTCTCCTCTTCTAGTGGGGGCAACTCTTTTTTTAACAAGTCTTATCTAAAAAAAATGCCATTAAAATAACTTTTTTGGACAAGATTTAAAAGCAGCCTTCTTCAATGATATAGAGTGGGAAGTAAGGGGAGTACAGAGGAAAGAGAACTATTATTAATAGGATTTAGTCATCCTGGCATATCTGTTTTATATTTGTGCTTTTAATAAATAAGGCATGATTTTTAAGATTTATCAATACTGCTGGCTAATAGGAAAGCCTTTTTTTCTCCATTTCTCACTGCAAGATGATCTGATGAGAAGGAATTCCAACCATCACCTTTCTATAGTGACATTATCTTCATAAAAATTTTGAATGTTTTATGAAAATAAATGATGATGTATAAAGGAAATTTAAGCTTGTTAAATTCAGATTAGGTTGCGGTGGGTTGACTCTGGCTGCTAGCTGAGTTTACCCCCACCCGCTCTCTCACTCCATCTCCTCTAGAAAAACGGGAATAGGAAGACAAGAGTGAGTAAAAGAAATGGCCAACATAAGGGCATTTTAATAGGTGAAGGAAAGAAAAGGAAAAAATACCCAAGCAGAGGTTTAGCTGCTGAGTTATCACTCTGTGTGCTGTTGGAAAATCCCTTCGGCAATGTGAGCCAGCTGTCCCAGCTGTGTCATCTTCCGGCCTCTTGCCCGCCCTTCAGCCGAGTCACTGGGAGAGCAGCAGGCTGGGAAAAGGGAAAGGTTTTGCTGCTGTGCAATCACTGCTTAGCAATAGTTTCCAACACTGTCTTAGTCACAGATCCAAAACTGCCCAACAGGGGCTTTTGTGAAGAAAATCAACAGCTGGTGGACTACCCTGGGGTTCATTCTGCTGTGTGCATTGCTTTTCACCCTGTTTACATATCCAACTGTACTGAACCAACCAGCAGAGAAAACAGGTCTACACAAGATTTTCTGATGCTTTGAAAAAAAAATACTGCTAAAATCACTGATCAAATTTCAAGCATTTTAGGAATAAAGCTAGAGGGAAAGAGGCTGTGGAGATGGTTAAATGCCAACAGATTGTCAGTGGCTATTATTCCCATAAGCTTTATGAGTAGATGATTATATTGTACACAGTTGTACATTCATTAAACAATATAATTGTTCGAGTAATTTTTTCTGTTTAGGCTACAGATGTTTCATTCAGTGTATAATCAAGGCTAATAAAACATAATAATATTGAATAATTGGTCATGCCATAATTAGATTTGACTCAGCATACTTGTGTGTTCATAAAGGTTCTAGATACAGATTAAGCTTTATTTTCTTGAAACAAATAATTCAAGTGATGAGATAGGTGCTTTCTCTGGTTTCATCACAATTCCTGTACTTGCTGATATACTTTTTTTTAAATTATTTTTTTTATGTGAGGATAGATGAAAGCATTTTAAAAGACAGAGGAGAAAGCAGCCAGAACTCATTCTTCTAGTCTGAAACTGAAGAAACTAGACTATTTCTCTGTAGCATTGTGTATTTTCAAGCATCTTAGTGTCAATAAATAGTATTAAAAAAAAGTTGTCTGCTACAGAATGAGGATGGCCACCAACCAATTCAGAAAATTGAATGCCCTTCAGATCAGGTGCAAATGCAAATCCCTCTGAGATCTACAACTTCAGTGACAAGTCAAGAGTGAAATGTCCAGACCTCCTGAAAGGAATATTACATCCTTAGTGAAAAGATTCAAAATCAAGAAGAACAACTTCTAATAAACAGTGTTTAGGTTCTCTGAAATTATCCACTGTCTTATTGAAGGACATAACCATTTTCCATTTTAATAACTAAGCTGATGGCCATGATATCAGTTTTTGCCCATAATAAAAATAAGGACCATATGGAAGCTTTACTGTAGGGCAGAGTAGCTAAGTATACCCCCATTCTGAGATTCCCAAATGAAAAGAATTCAAAATGTACAGAAAGATATATTTTTACTATGGATGCTAAGAGAGAGTACTGTGTTTCTGCTCTAGAGACATCACTAGAAAACATGTACAGTGCTACCTGCTAAGCTATACCTTGGGGTTTTTTCAGGTTTTGCCACAGAAGCATGTCCTTGGGGGCTGAGATCTGTCTGTGTATTGACAGACTGTTTCTACTCCTCCCTGCCACTTCCCCCCCTCACAGTTTTAGAATATCTGTATTCCTGCTTTGTTTTGCAACCCAAATATCTGGTGAACTTGAAAATCAGAAATCCCTTTGGGTTTTTTTAAGACTTGATTCATTCTCTGACCTCCAGATATCAAAAGTGGGAATACAGTGTTGTACATCCCCCTCACTACATGCCTACTTAAAATCAGCCCACAGAAGGTACTGCCTAGAGAGACTCTAAATGGTCGAGTCCTGGTGTTAAATATTTATAATCCAAATACAGTTTGTATAAATATAAAATGAGTGCCACAAACTGAAGCATTCTCATTTTGAAAAGCTATTACAATTTATAATTAGCTTGAGAAAATTACGCAAGCCCTACTATCTGTTTTTCCTCTGGCATTAGTGTTCCAGGGAAGGTTTTATAATTTTCTGTGAACTGTAAGGCTTGTGATATGGTTTAAAGTGAGAAATCATTATTATGAATATTTTGAGATTGGGTTTGGGTTTTTCTGTTTGCCTTTTTTTTTTTTTTTTTAATTTGGACTACTGCCTTGCTCCCAATACTGGATACTTAAAAAGATGTTAGTGTGTGCTCCAACCAAATATTCCACAAAAATACACTTTCTTTGAATGGAGAATGCTTTATTCATATGATAAAAAGCAATGTGTCCACTTATCTTTCATATCAGAGGTCACTACTACAGATACGCTGTTTATGATATGTATTAACAATAAAAGGTTTTTTTCTAAAGAGCATTTTAGTAGAAAAAAATACACTATACAATACAGTTCTGCATGTGACAATGCAATAACCCCTTATTAGCTTGGGTGTTTCATTTCACAGTTAAACTTCTAAAAATGTCATTATGTGGGCACCTTTAGAGAAAAAAATTGATCTGATCCGTTTTTCTTTCTGTTGATAAGTATGAAGCAAGGAGGATGATAGCTATGCTTTTCTGGAGATGAAGAAGCAAGAAAGCACAAAAAGAAAAAAGAAAAAAAGAAAAGAAAAGAAAAGAAAAGAAAAGAAAAGAAAAGAAAAGAAAAGAAAAGAAAAGAAAAG
>JAYDZK010000056.1:38692524-38727421 GCA_034509185.1 Euphonia xanthogaster | reverse complement strand
TCTTTTGCCTGGTATTTGTTAGAGTTTATCAAATCTTATTTTCCCCCAGAATGAAAGGAAAAAAATTCTTTTTAAGAAAAAGAGTCTTTTGTTATGAAAAATATTTCAAATATACAATGTATCCTGCATGTTACAAAATGTCTATATTCAGTCTATGAAAAGAGAAAGGTGGAAAGAGGACTGAAAGAGTTTTCAACTGACAACCCTTAAAAATTAAAGAAGAGATAATTTTATGACCAGAAGCTAAATCTTCCCTTCTGCTAGTCCAGACAATGTTGATTAGGTAGGGATTGCCTATGTTTGTATTCTCATTAAAGTCATTAAGAATTAGCAATTGAAGTTGATTAGCCAAGTGCAAGTCATTGGTCCCTCGAAGCAGCAAATCTGCCTGTCAGAGCTCTGCAGCCACAGGAACAGCCACAGCTCTTGCGTGGCTGGGGAGGGAGGTGGTGTGGGGTGGTGTTGCCTGGGTGAGAGGCATGCCTTGAACTCCCTCTCTTCTGCCACGGCAGGTGTGACAGAAACACAAAGAAGGCAGCAGAGTGCTCTCATACAGGCACACCGAGCCCACCCAGAGCTGAGAGATCGAAGGCTGAGCTTGCAAGGATTGGCTCACAACTCCTATGAATCATGAAATATCCTTTTCTAGCTATTCATCCACATTGCACAATAATAGGTGCACTGTAAAGGAGTTTATTGTCCTCTGGAACATCTGATGGCCATGTCCACAGTTAATAATAAGACCTAGTTTTAGTCAGAGTTTTTAATTATAAGCCTGAATCGTTCACAAATGAGGCCTCATCATCTCCATTTTAGAAACAGAGAAATGGATGCACAAAACTTATTTGGTCATGTCATCACTGTTGAAGCTGGAAGGGGACACAAACCAGGAAATTTTTCACTTTTCAGTGGAAAATTCAGTGTGGTGGAGAAGAATTGCTACATAATATTTGCAATACATGCATATCAGGGCTGAGACAGCAAAACAATTGTTGGTGGACTTTGCCTTAAATATCATGAGAAGAATGGGCTTTCCCTTCCTTGTGTTATGCTTGTTCAGCAGTGAGTGTTTAGCAGCAGTAGGGAATGAAGGTTTTGTTGAAGAAATAATAGCAGGCTGATGGTAGGCACAGTATGGTACTTCTCTGGTCTGCATTTAATCCAGCAGGAGCACCAGAAGAGCAGTGTTTGCTCACTCATAGCTGTGTGTTAAACTACCAGTTAAACCCTTTTAATGCTTTTATTTTTTTTTAATATTATTATTTTCATTTGATTTTCAGTTGCGTTTTCAATGCATGGGACTGTCAGAAGCATGAGAACTCAGTCCTCTCCCATCTCTCTTTTCATCCACTTATTTAAATTTTGCAAAATGCAGGATATAATATCTTCTCAACTGGTAAAAGAAGTGTTCTCTTTTGATGCATTTGTGTGTCATCATTATAGCATTCAACTGATGTTCACCAAATCAAAAGGCTGCATGGTAATGTGTGTTTATTGTACATTTGCTCTGTGTTATGTATACGCTTTTTCATTTCTCTATGAGTTGTCACTACAAGTACTTCACTACTTCAATTTTAAACTCCAATGCACGTGCAAAACTAAAGTACTTGACAAAGGACAGAGGGCTTTGCTATTTGTAGCCTCAGTGCCCAAGATATTGCAACAGTCTTTCCAAATACTAATCACTTTGTAGCTGTCAGTACTCAAAAAATGTTTATTTATTAATAATGAGAATTTTATTAGGTACGTGTCTTTATTCTGGAAACTGTCATGTTTCAAGTCTAATATGCTCCTCCATGGTTTTGGAGTTTATAGACCTTGTCATTTATGCATTAGGAGAAAATAGAAGTAACTCTTATCATGGCATTTGCTTTACATTCATCTCCATCACCACTATTCGGAAATATCTTAAAAGACATAGTAATGGCTGTGTCTGCCTCTTTCCTATTTAGGCCTGTTGCTTTCTTTTCATTCTATGGCCCTCTCAATCTTTCACACTGAATTTTAAGGAACATTTGCTTGCACCTGACAGTATTAAATTTCCTTTTAGAAACATTTAGATTCTGGCTTTTGTAGCTTAAATAAACCCAGTAATTCAAATGGTAAACCTAGTGAAACACTAAATATCTCTAATCACTAATATAAACACTAAATATGAGTGACACAGCTAAATATCTCTCCTGCTAGCTTCATCAGAAAATGTCTCTGGAGTACTTATTCAAAAAAAGAAATATTTGACAGAGAACAAGGGACATATGGGCATTAATCAATGTGACATTTTTTGCCCTGTTAGAAATATTGGGGGCAGCAAACAACTGGAAGTTATAGTGCTCCAAACTGAGAAGAAAGCTCTTATTCTAGAAAATATGTACTGGGTGTTTAAAGTCTTGTAGGATATTTAAAATGTAAAGCCACTCAGATACAAGAAGATGTAATGTTTTCTTGGAACTGAGCACACAATGAATTATACAATTCACTTTGATAACTGAGTAGAGTATCTGGAAAATGCTTTAGGGATTTAACCAAATGAAATATTTCCAAGACAAAAATATTATCTTGCTTATTTATATACTCAAACTTTGGAGATTAGTTCTAATAGTATCAGTTGGTTTAACTGTAATTCTAATGAGTATTGCTGATTGTAGCAAAGTATTAGAAACTGTGAAATAATGTTGCTAGATTGATTACTACAAGTGTTGGCCCTCAGCCAGTCAAAACACATATGTTGGGATAACATTTAATAAAATAAATTAAGGCAGAACTCCATCAGAAATCATAATGCATATTGCCTAATTAAAGAATATCAAAATACATATCTTGAAGACAATGATTCAATGTTAGGACAATAAACATGCTATTGGTGTTAATATTTCTTGATTTATGTCTGCTCCACTTTAAAGAAAGAATATAATAAGTAGAACTATTTTCAAACACAAATTTCCTGGCATGCCTAAATGCAAACAGCCGTATCTGATGAGACCAGTGAGCTTCTGGTCAATGCCAGTGCTCCAGGAGTTGCACGCCCCACCTGAAGAGCAGGGCTGTGCTCCAGAACAGATGCTTGCTGAACAACACACACCTTCCCCACACAGTACTCCAAGGCTGGAAAATGCCACAATACATCACTCTTTGCATCTCTTCTGACTTTTCACTAATGTCTTTGGGCACTAAACTTGCTGTCCTTACAAATTCAATATCCTATCAGTTTTACTAACCTCAGTGCTTTTGGATGGCCGTCACTTCACAGTCTTTTCTTATCCTTGTGACTGAGACTACATAATTCACTGTGATTCTGAACTCTCCTCTTGTTTATAAATTTCAAAATTACAGGGCAATTATTTGATGATTTTTTATGCAATTTTAGAGAACTAAATTTTCTGAAAGGCACAGAGGTCCCAAAGTCTCTTTCCCACTGTGTGTCAGGTTGGAAGTTGTGCAGATCAGAAGTGTGCCTTCACAGGTGGGGATGTCAAAGATAAATTCACCACTAAAGACCTAATGCAATATCAGTCTTACATGATGCTAGTGAACATTTTAAATGAATTTTGTTTCAAGCCACACATTATGTCCATGTAGTGAAAATTGCTAATGGAAATAGAGGATGCAGGGACAAAATCCTCACACTTGGAGCAAGTTCCTTTAATCTTCTAAAGCAGCTGTTTTCAATAGTTATTGTATAAAGGAAATTATCTGTGGAAAAAAATACACACACATACACACACACATATATATACACATATAATGGACCATTAAGTCCCTTTCTTGACAAAGTGTTAGGAAGCACCCTTCAAATATGACTTAAGTCCTTTATGTACATCTTTCACTTCCCTATTTCCCTCTTTTAAAAAGCCTAGCTGTGTTCTGCAATTCTCAGAGCAGTACATGAGTACATACTGATGCTGCTTGTGGGTCCTGGTAATCTGACCGTGTAATGTTTAGTCTTTTTGGAAAATTCCAAGGATTTGGAGGACTGCAAGTGAGAAAAAGAAACTGTCTGCTCTGTGTCATTTGTAATTGATAATTGAACTGAGACAAATCTGTGAGTAAATTTATTTTATAATTTTTAATAACTATGAGTTAGTTGCTAACCAGTAACTACTAGTTAGTGTAAAAAAATGGTGTCTGTTTACACTGGAAAGAAGAGGAACTTTTAAAATGCAAATTGTTAGGGATTGTAGGTTATTAGCTTCTCTTCTAACACCGAAAAATTCTCAACTCTACATTTTTTGCAGTTATCTGAAACATATAGTAGGTATTATGTATTTTAGGTGAAATGGCCAGCATGTCAGTCATTCAACTGAGTTTTGACTACATGGCAAACATAGAGGCATCTATAAACACTTGACCTTAAAAAATCTTCTTATTGGGGGTGGAGGAAATGTGCAGGTGGCTCAAAGATGGTAAAAATGCAGTAGTACTATAAAATACAACAGCAAAAATTTAAACAGATGAACAAAATACATTTTTCAAATACAGATGTTTTTTCTTGTGAGTACACAGTATCTAACTCCCAAAGCAGTGAGCCATGTTCTCAAACTGAAGCAATGTTCCAATGCTACTGGAACCACAGCCTCAAAAAACACATGGAATACAAGTAATAAAAAAAAAAGAAAAAAAAAAGGAAGAAATAATTACAGTAAATAAGTGTATATTTATGATCGAATTGTAAGAAATGATTAGGGGTTGTCACAAACAGAACAACAGACACTTTCTGAAAATGTTTCAGCAGTAAATTGGACCCCCTGAATTTGCAAAGCTAATTTCCTAGTTATTTGGTTTGAAAATGTGATTCATAGTGATTTCCCATAAAGAAAAGAAAGATCCCTGAAGAAGAGAAGCTGGTTTAACCTTAAACCATAAATTTCTTCTATTGCAGCTACCAGTTTATTGAGTATGGCTGCTGTTAGTTTTTATTGTGGCATCTGTGTTCCTTTTAAATAAGAGAAAGCTTGTTCCATGTGAATGATGGCTATGAAACACATTGTAAAAATTTCCTTTTCCGGTAGGATAGTTTTGTTTTGAGCATTTCTTCTTTTTCTCTAAGACCAGTGATATGATATCCAGCCAGTGGAAATCAGCAAAAATTCTGTGGTATTTCTCCAGAGCTGTAAATAAAAGCTATCAGGACAAGTAATAAAATTTATGTTTTTGCAGTTCAATGTCTATAGGGTTTGTAACATCACTAGCAAACAATTTCTGCTTGAAGACATTTTGAAATACTTCTGTAAAGAAACAATTAAAAGAATTGTGAACTTCAAGACAGAAACATACTTAGGGTTTCCCTCCAAGAATTCATACTGTTCACTAAAACATACTTTCTTACTGTTTCTTATGTGCACTTCTACTAGAATCTCTGCAGAATAGTGATGCTGTCTTGTACATATCAGCCGTCAGTATGGATGGAAGCAACCACTGCACTGATGTTCATGAGAAGTGAATTGGCAGAGGGTAAATGAATGATTTGTACTGGAACAAGTGTTTCTGCTGTAATCTATTTTGTCACTGTTTATTGACCTACTCTACTCCTTTCTGGAGCAAAGTCTAATAAACTGGTGTCAGTCAGTGCCTCCTGTTATTCTTAAAACATGCCATGTATGCTGTGGAAATGAACCAGAAAAAAAATTAAACTAAGCATCCCTTTGATTTCAAACTGGTGTTACAGCAGTGAATCGCCAAGAGATGCAAGAGAAGAGGATCTTGTTGAGCACTGATCTATGACTCAGAAAAGATGGGTGACATTTCCAGTTTCTTGGATTTTCTGAGATTGTCAGAAGATATTGGAATCTTAATGCATCTTAAATCTCAATGCATCTTAAATTCTTCAACGTATCATAGAAACAATGCTATAACTTGGTAAAAAAAGACTGTGTAGAAATAAACTTACTGCCTTTTCAAGAGCTTCTGTAAAACAGCTTAGGAATGTACAGAGTGTCCTACAACTCAGAAGACCATTTTTCTGTGACAAATGTGGCCCTTTATCTGATGTTCACTGTTTTCACATTAAGAACCAGAAAAATTCCAAACACACCTTTTTTATCTTAGATTACCTTCATTGAAGAGTGTATCTTTATCTAAACTTGCCATATCTATCTTTATAAATACATTTTTTCAAAATAGAAAATTTAAACAAATTTAAATTATCATACTAAGATGAGTCTTACCAGATATTCTTGGTATTTATTCAATAATTTTTGCAAAGGGAAAAAAGTTTAATTTTCCTCTTGTGTCTCTGTCCGTAGATTAGCTTTTAAATAAAAAGAGAATATGAATTTGTTTTCTCTTGTGAAAAGACCTCACTGGTGTGATGAATTGGAATCTCCAATGTTAAACAATTTAGGTGAGACTACAAAAATTTTCTCAAATGCATATGGAATTTTCTTAGGTATTTAGGGTTATTTGAGGTTATGATGATACAGGAAAAAAGAGGGAGAAGAAGAAAGGATCCTCTCTGAATCTCTAGGCTATATCCCTGGAAACACCTGAAATTTGAACTTTTCTGTGTTTGACCATTTACATAAATTATATTTGTTCATCAATTAGATGCATGTGATTGCATTCTGCTGTTTTTTTTCAGACTGACAAGTAGTGGCTCCTAGGAGAATTGCAGATGATGTGCTTGATAGAAAATCTAGCAGGGCAGAAAGATGAAAAGCCTTAAAATTGTAAACATTCCTTTCAAAATATCTACTATTCTGCAAGATGAGGGAATTTCAGAATAATTTTAATAATGATACTTCAGCATTTACTCTTATTCATTTTCTTAGAAAAACTACATTACACCAAGTTTTTAACAAGGCATAATGAATAAAAGTTGGGCCTTTACATGGGAAAACATTTAACAAGGCAAAGATTTCCCCTAAAAGGCAGACATTACAGTCCAGCTGGCAGTCTTCTCTTTGACTTAAATGAAGACTACAACACAAACCTTGGAAGAGCAAGATTTCCTCAGGATTGTTAGATTGCATGGGTTTTTCTTCCTCTGAGACTTAGCTCCACAGCATACAATTTCTTGCTACTGTTTCAGGAAATTATGTTTCAGACTTCCCCCATTTTTCACTGTCTCTTTAACATAATAGGCCATGAGGACCTTCCCTTGATATCATGGAGTCCCATGCAAGTCCTGAACCTCTTTTCTGTGGCAAAAGCACTGTGATCTCTTTGCTATTTGCCCTTTCAATTTGAATTAGGATGATGTGTTTTTCATGCTACTAAAATAAATAGAAAACTCTTACCATTGATAACAATGGGGACAATAAGTGATACAGCAGAGTACACGGGGTTTTTTTCCAGTTGTGATGAGGAAATAATATGAAAATGACAAAACAAGCAAAAAAATCATACAGTAGCAAAAGGAAGAAAAATCTAAAAAGGAATATTTCAGGAAAAAATTTATTTTAAGGTTTGTATTGAAGCACCTGTATATAAAAGTAAAAGCAATATTCCTAATCTCTCCTTTAGGACAGAAGTCCTATTTGAGACTCAGCAGAAAGCTCTACCTTCTCTTTTTTCCCATGTGCTCTCTCTGTGATCATTCCTGTTGAGAAGTATATAATTAACTGCAATACAGCTCTTTCCCCTTGCTTATGAAGGTTAAATCTTAGATTATCCCTTTGCAGCTTAAACCTACCAGGGTTAAATGTCACTCTTTGAAGAAAGAATTGTTTGCATTAGAGAAGAGGTGCAGTGTCAATAATATATTTTGTTGGAAAAGCATTGAATATTGTATCTGTTCCCAGATGTTTGTGTCCTTTTGTTGGGATGCAAAGATGAAACATAAGTACGATTTATTACCCAGAGCTGCTTACATAGGAATGTGTTGGGAACAAGGACAGTAAATGGACTGAGAGAAATTTTTAAGAAACAGATTGCTCATTGTGCAGCTGTTGTCAGGTAACAGACCAAGGTGGATGTTTCCAGCATCATAAATTCATCATAAATAAACATTTAAAGCTAAATCAGGCAAGCAATTAACACTCATGTAATTTTTACACCACTCTAGAATGCATTGGTTCCTAATTCCTTTCAGGTGTTTACAGTCTTGCTTAACTGTAAATCTCAGGGAGACTCAAAGCACTCAATGCTTTTTGATCCAAATTATTTCTCAATTGAAATTGAACAGGACCAAATGCAGGTTCCTGTTTCTGGAAAACAAAAGCTGTAATTTTTTTTTTTTTTTTATGTCAGGAGCTCAACTGGATTTAATCAGAAACACAGCAAAACAACACCAGCTGATTACAATATGATTTGAGGCCATGAAAGTAACAATAACCTCCCAAGATCTGAATTCTATGTATAATTCTGCTGAAGAAAGATGTTAGAATTGCAGAGGGATACAAAAAGATTGCTATGCTGGTAAGAAGATTGAAGTGCTTTCTACATGGAAACGAAAAAAAAAATGAAGTTCTTTGCTTTAACATATTCAGGTTGAAAGGAGATATCACCATTGTACACAATATATGAGAACAAAAGTAATGGGAACAGAAGAAAATCTTAGCATGGAGACCTCGGACTAGCACCCAGAAAAATAGCAACAAATTAACAGAGGATGAATTGCTTCATAAGCTAGGAAAAGTTTTGGAACATATCTAAACTGGAAGTCATGGGCTCCAAAATCGCTCTTGTCTCATGAAAGAAGATCAGATAGCTGCACTCTGTGTCTCAGGAGTGTCATTCTTCTTTCTAGCCTCATCACAATGCTAAAATAAATTAACTTTAATGTTGTTTCCCCCTTTAAGTCTTTCAAGAACTATATGTCCGAAAATGATAATAACTTTCAATCCTAGGTTTTTAGTGAATTAGGACAAAATTTAAACATGAAGTTTATATGTTTATCTACTTGCAAACAGATTAATTCTCATGTGTGAAGAGGACAGATGGTAATGAAGAAAAAAAATTGCAACTGTGTGCATGCATGTGCATGCATACACACACACACACACACACACACTTTTCCTGCATAGTTGCATAGCTTAATATAGAATAATTCTTCAGCTGATTTTCAGTATCTGTAAGCTATTTAAATATATTTAATTGAACTGGAAAATTATGGTAGCAGCTGTCTCCAGAGATGTATAAAATGAAGCAGACTTTGTTATTAAATCACAGATATGTCGCCTAATTGTCTTGTTTCAAAATAAAGATAATTATTAGTAAACCAATTGAGGGCTCTGAATAATAACTGTAAATGTACTTGTCAGTCATTTACAATGAAATAAAATGCATCATTATATCTATCATACAGAAATGAATCCACTAAAATTTTCTTAGTTATCAGAAATAAATTCAGGTTTCACTCTAGGAACATTTATTCTTACTCAAATAGAAAAGCCCCACCACTGCAGTTAGAATTTTTCCATCCAGAATAAGCACGCACAAGTCTTTGTGTATTAACACTCTCCATTTTGAAAAACAGCAGAAGCAACTGGACCGTGGAATAAATTATCAAGGGAAGTGGTCATGGCAACATCACTTCAGAGAGTGAAGTCTGTGACATTAACAAGTATGGCTTAATGAACTGCTGTGCCAAATGTAGGTCGAGCTCTACCATACAGATAGTTGGATTAGCTGACCCTGAAAAGAGAATTCAGTTTCTGCCACCATCAGTCTGTGCTTTTCATTTCCCCCAGCCTTCCTGTCTCATTCTCAGGCTTTTTGTAGCTGAAGATGGCTGCCAGTGGTGAGAGATGGCTGTGTCTATGCCCAGCCCAGGGGTACCAGCTGTTTGGGGTCCTGACTGCCTCCGCTGCCTTCAATGTCCCTGGAGAATGCTCACTTCTTGTTTTGCCCCAATGAAGAAGCCATGCACAAACCTCATGAGAGCACCAGTCTGACAGCCTGCATTTGCTGGTTCAGTAAAGTAGATGAGGCAAGTGGCATAAGCTCTCCTTCCCAAGGCTAAAAAACAAAAAAAAAAAAGAGCTGGAATGTTTTGTTTGAAATGCACCTGTACCTGTAACACAGCCAATTTTGTAAGTGGAGGTATATACCAGGAGTTAGCCTAGGAGGTAGATGTATTCTTTTGGTTTTAACACCATAATCTCCTTTTTTTTTTTTTTTTTTTTTTTTTTTTTTTTTTTTTTTTTTTTTTTTTTTTGTGGTGTTGTCCCCAACGTCAAATTGATTGATGGCATTTTTTAACCTTTGTGTGTTTCTGCAAGTTTGAACATGCAGAGATGAGTGCAACCTCAGTGTCTGGATGCAGCACATTACATGACATGTATGAAAACATTCTCTTTGAATAAAATAATTCCCTTGGCCTCCTGTCTAAAACCTTTCTTTGAACTAGGAAGCTCCTCAAAGGAGAAAGCTTCTCTACAAGTGTTTCTTTTTTCTCCCTTACTCTGAACTTCCATTACTGACTAGAGCTGAAAACAAGATAGATGTTGAGTAAAATTTTAGGTCCTGAGCCAGTGTTGTCACTTTTTTCATTCTCTACTCTTACCACGGGATTATACTATTAGATTAATGCAGAATTTACTTGCTTCATATTTTTTTAAATTGATGGAAGTTTTAATACAAATTAGAGCATTCCTGAAGCTACAAAAGGGTAATTTTACTGAACTATAGCCTTGAAAAGAAAGCCTTTGCATGATTTTACAATAATGTATTTTTAGCTGAAGACTATAATTACTGTGTCTTTTGTAAATCCTTAATAAAAACAATAACAAAAAAATGCAGCAAAACACATGCGCATAAGAACACTGAAATGAAAAACTACCTTGAATATTTTCCTTCCAGACTGCCTTCTTGGCTTAGTAAGCTCCTTCCCAAGCTGTATCTATGAAATGTGAAACATTAAATGCTAGAGAGATGGGAACTTTCAATAAAAATGGCATTTTTGTCACAAAAAAAGAAAAGATACATTCCACATGAAAGTGAAAAATGTAGTCCATGCCTCTGCATGTATGATAGGTACTGCTCTGAATGGCACGCTGTGTAAGAGGGACTGAGTGGACTTGGACTACGTGATTATATATGAGTGTGTGCCTGTTGCATTTGTTGCAATAATGAGTAAATCAAACTTCTATACCCTTCAGTTACCTGGAATGCAGTAATAACTTCAGAATGCAGTTTACCCCAGAAATAGCCACAAAGTAATATTCAGTCACTGCTTCTGATGGGCAGGCAGGTGTTCAGCCATCTCTAGGAGAGCAGGGCTCCATCACACATAACAGTGTTCTGGGAAGACAAACACCACATCACTCCAAATGTTCTCCCTTCTTCTTCTTGCAGCTTTATATGCTGAGCATGAAGCCATATGGTCTGGAATATCCCTTTGGTCATCCCTTTTTGTCAGCTGCCCTGGCTGTGTCCCATCCCAGCTCCTTGTGCACCCCCAGCCTCCTCACTGGTGGGGGTGAGAGGCAGAAAAATCTTTGATGCTGTCTGAGTACTGCTCAGCAAAAATTAAAACAGAAGGCTTATAGCCTGCAGTGACAGCACAAGGTGCAATGGTTTTAAACTAAAAGAGGGTGGATTTAGACTGAATGTAAGGAAGACACTTTTCACAGTAAGCATGGTGAGGCACTTAAAAGATTTTCAAGAGAATTTGTGTGTGCCCCATTTCTGGAAGTGTTCAAGACCAGGTTGGATGGTGCTTTGAGCAACCTGGTCCAGTGGAAGGTGTTCCTGCCCACGGTGAAGGTTTGGAACCAGATGATCTTTAAAGTTTCTTCCAAACAAAACCCTTCCATGATTGTGTCTATCCATTCATTTGTCTATCCAAACTATTTCAAAACATAATAACATAATTACTTGTCCTATAGTTTTCTGTTGCCCCTAAAGTGAAAAATGGCAGACAGAAAAAATGCAAAAGATCATATATTTGATCAACTATATTTGCTTATGGCACATAAATATTTTATTGAATTGAGGCAATTGAATAGGTCATCAATTCCAGTCTAAAGCATTTTTTGTATCTTCAGTCTCATTCACTGGAGAAAATAAAATGGGAGGCTCCAACACTTCAGCACAAGTAAAATAAATATTTGTCTCTATTTCGAATGTGTATGAACTAACATCTCTAACAAAGCTGTACTAGTGTAGATTGTATAATGACATTATTATTTGCTTTCTCATTTTAAGATTGTTTCCTTATTATATTGAATTCTATGAATTTGAATTTTTAAAGAGAATAAAGGAGGACTAGAATTCTGTGCATGCTTGCATCTCCCTCGTTCACTTATAATACCATCACTGAAAAATGGTTGTAAAGCATTAACTGAGACTTGCTAACAGAACTTTATACTCGCACATTTTACTGCAAATGAAAACAGAAACAGAAGTACAGTGTAAATAAACCATTTATGAGCGGAGACTACGTGTGAGAGCCATGTGCTGATAAAGACCTGTAAGCAAACAGATGACTCCAGGCCAATGTCTCTCTCAAAAGCATTTCATGTTCTTTTGGAAGCAATTTTAGGAAGTTTGAGAAAGTTTTGAACTCTGGCCACTGAGCTTAGAAGGATGCCTTCCAGCCTGTCAAGTCTTCAAGGCAACTCAGGGAAAGACATGCCCAGTCATTCCTACTAGGATCTGAATTTGTGTTTTGAGACACTTTTACAACCTTTTACTCATATGTTACCGTTTCATGTTTGTTTAAGTAAGTCAGCTAATTATACCAAAGCCATTCCCACCTAACAAGTTGGAGCAGTCAACACCTTCTGGTCCTGATACACTGGCTGTGTAGGATTTTGACTTCCTTTCACAGAAGCAAACAACTAAATTACTTCACCTTTATTCTTCTCACCACAAGAGGTGGTTTTGTACCCTGTAATAATTGAAGAGAGTGTGTCTCAGCATTGTGCAGATAACAGCTGCAGTATTATTAGTGGGAAACAGCTCTATTAGTACTTACTGATAAGCTGTTTCTCTTTGTGTGAGCTCTTTTCTTAAAAAGCATGCAAGTAGACCAACAGAACATTCCTTTTGCTTTTTCCCATTTATTGTTTAAGAACATGTACTTTATAATTAAAAAGAAAACTGTTTCTAATACTAACATAAAACCCATTGCTTTAAAGTGGTTTTAAACAGATTTACATAGAATCTTATATGTTAATGATTTGTTAGAAAAATATGGAAGTCCAATGAGCAACAGATTTGAGTTTTATGCTTATTCAATAAAATTATTTGTTACAGGTGGTGTAAGTAGTAAAGCCTGTACTTAAGGATGCCTACTGGTTTCCATTGGAAGACTCAGTTTTTAATTACTTTTAGTGTTTTCAGACCTAATGTAC
Organism: Euphonia xanthogaster; assembly: GCA_034509185.1. Classification (NCBI taxonomy): domain Eukaryota; kingdom Metazoa; phylum Chordata; class Aves; order Passeriformes; family Fringillidae; genus Euphonia; species Euphonia xanthogaster. Next base: position 38,714,186 of record JAYDZK010000056.1, on the reverse strand, counting down.
TGTTTAGATTTTTCATACTGTGCCTACTAAAGAGAGGAATTGCAAAGAAAATATAATTTTAAATACTTCAGTCTTTGCCCAGAAAGATACTTGAGAAAATGTTTTGATTCCTTATTTTAATAAGTGTGTAAAGCAAGATATTTTTCTTTCTTATGAAGCATGCAATGTTTTCTAATTTTGTTAAATCTATGAAGTAAACATAATTTAAAAAATATTTCTGTTAATGTTCTCTCAATCTTGGCCAACTTACAAACTTTAAAAAAATTACAATATAAAAGTGTCAATTAATGTTCTGCTCTGCCCACTGTGACCCATCCACTTCCAGCTGATTTATGTGAATGCTCTTGGACTGGCTGTTGGCATAATAATTGGTAGCAACAATGGGAATTACAAAAAACAAATAGAAGTAAGGGCAGTAGCAAGGCAATAATAATAATAAGAATGAGTTAGCGATCTGAGTATCTCTGTTGCATCTATTCAGAAGCAGAGAGAACAAGGTGAGAGCCGACCAAAAAAAAAGTGATGTCCTAGAGGAGTGCAGGGCGCCCTTTCTTCTGCCACTGAGTGCCTTTGTGAGAGGCTGTACAGTTCACTTAAACAAGAGTGCTAGCATGTGGGCTTGGGTATATCAAAGAACTCACCTTAGATCTATTTAGCAGGAAAAATGAGGAGCTCTGCTCTCATCAATTAGAGAAGTAAAATGCATACAAATGCTATTAAAGTACTAAGTATTCTGAAAAAATCACCTCTGTGGGTTTCAAATTAGCACTATGAAAAATGGATACTATGGATAATTTTGGCCTTAAGCTGTTTTTGATAATTCTCCAGGTATGAAATGGAGTTACCTCACAGAAGGACTGTGAAGATAATTTCATTTGCATCTTAGAGAAACGCATCGGATGCACTGGCAAGCATTTAGAAAAGCTCGTGAGAGAATGAGCTGTGTGCCTCAGTAAATAATGGATGGATCCAAGCACCTAGAATAATGAAGAAGAAGCAAATAAAATAACATTGAGATATCCTGTCAAAGAATACTCTATTCTTCCACTACAGCAGACAGTGCTCTGAGGAAAAAAATTATATATTACTTTCAATCAAAGCTGTATTAAGATGTAGGAAGCCTAGTTAATGTAGCCTGAGCCAATTTTGCAATTTCAATATGCATTTCAGGAGCGGAAGAAAATGCATTATTATGCAACATTAGAGATTTCCATCACTATTTAATTCTTTGGTGTGAATACAGCAAGTAAGGTACCAGGAAAGTTTTCCTTCACATGTAGTTTTATTAGAAGAAAACACTTTCTCTGGGGTCATCCCTGAGGTGGCCGTAAAGGTCTTATTTAGTTTCAGAGATAGAAAGAATTAAGCTGTTTACTATGCTCTATATACAGTACTTTTCTAAATTTTCTATCAGTATTATGAGTGTTTAAGAAAAGTTAGAACTTGCAACTATTCTGTTTTATAACCATTTTCTGTTGCTTTTTAAATGAATAATATCTTCTGTGTGTATCTTTGGCACACTTTTCATTTTTTTTCTTTTAAAAAGCACTGCATTTAGTTATTCCATCTCAAATAATAATCATATATTGGAATATATTGTTCTAGCATGAGGAGAATACGATAAATGTGAGCCTGTTTCCTTAAAATTCCTCTGCACATCCCACAAACAACTTCTGGTAATACAAATTTGACAGCGCTTATATGTTTTTTAAAGATTTCAGTGAAAGTAATAAATCCCTGCGCTTAGCTTCTCTACTTGGCAGTTTCACCATGATCCCTTGTTTCAAACAAAAGTTTCTAGTCTAATCTTTGAGGACAGCTTATGTAAAAGCAAACACTCCTGAAGCAAAATAGTGACGTAGTTAGCTGTGTCATTAAAGCCTTCCCGAACATAATGATCACTGCCAGGCACGCAGCATTACAGACTGCTGCGCTTCTTTCAGCTTTGCATTACAGGAAGGCTCAGACTGTGTCATCTGAAAGTCACTGTGTGCAGTTAGCAGTGACCACCCATTCCATGAAAAGGTCACACTTGGTAAAAATTCAAAGTAGTGTCAAACTGATGGTTTATAGAAAGAGTGAAAAATTTTAATGTATGAAAGTTAATTTTATATTTGCTTTTCATATCCTATTTTATTGTTAGCATGGGTGAGGGAGAGCTCAGAAAATGAAGACAGACTTACGTACCTTGGCTCAAGTGTCTGTAAAGTTCAGCCATGAGAGGATTTAGGAAAGTTTATCACTTAGTACTGACTTTTGGTTACTTATTACTTATTCAGAGAGATTATGTAAACTCAACTTTGTGTTTTGAAGAGTGTCATGCATATGTTTTCAGGGAGCACAATCTGTACTTGTATACATTGCTTTATGTTATGTTGCTTTTTTGAGAGTTTGAAACAGAATTCATATTTGAGAAATGAATTAAGCCACCTAATACCTTATCCTCAAAAAACCCAGTGGCTTCAACTACATAAGAAGCAATTTCATAGCATGCAAATAGCTGTGGCATGTCCCTCACAGCCGAAATTATTCTATGATTCCATGAAAATATCAATGGAAGGTGATTTGTAAAAACACCAATGTTCTATATCATCTCGATTATTATCAGCTTTGGAGCACATTCTTCTTTAGCATAATCAGACTTCTGCCTTCTATTTTTAAAGGAAGTGGTTCACTTCAGTCTGAGAATCTGAAATCAACAAATATGTTCTGCATAGCTCCTTGTCTATTGGGAGTCTCTGTTTCCTACTCTGAGAACAGTTGTCTCACTGAAGAAATACTCAGAGATACAGCGACATGAATGAGACTGCTTATGGACTTGTAGCACTGTTTCCTCTTTTCAGATAATAAAATACTGATTGAGGCCCCAAGAATAAATAAGTGCACTAAATCATCACCTAAAATGCATATATGAAACCAAAGCAGATTTTCTGAAATTAAACATATTTGCATTATAGTATGTTTTATAATTCATATACATGACCTAAAGGGAAGAAGATAAATGTGGTCAGATTCATGACAGTCCTGAACTGGTTAATGTGATGCTAATTATTCTTGCATTTAGAAAAAAATTTGCATGAGGGCAAGTATAGGGGGGGGCTTCCTGAGCAATGTAGTGTGGCAACAACATTGCATGAATATTTGACGACACAGTTTTAATAGTGCTATACCAATTCATACCAGGAGATAGGTCACCCACATCATGTCCTAAATACTTTATAGGCTTATGTAAGCAACAAATATTTGAAGAAGAAAAGTATTAATCTCTCTGAAGAACAGAGAGCTCACATAACAATCTTGTTCTCTTGTTGCTTAGTTACCTTGCTTGAAATAAGCTAAAATCTGGGAAAAAAACCCATAATACATTACATTTGAAATTAAATATAAAATTATTCAATGGTAAAGTTTCATATCATTTATTATCTTTCAGGCACAGGACAGTCTAGCTTCTGTGTTCTAACAAAACCAGAATTCTCCTGCCCCTGGACCTGAGTGTTACGGTTGAAATATTAATGGGAATCCTGAGGAAAAGCAGTAGCTGCCTTAACCACAATGCAAAGCATGAAAACATGGAGTATATAGGATGTCTAAAGATGGGGGTAATCTAGTCAAGTACCCATGTACATAGCAATGAGCAGATTTTATGAGTGATCATTTTTAGGATAACTTTTGCTTTCACTGTCTTTGAAAGCCATGGCTTGAAGATGTGACAAGTATTCTTTATTAATAGTCCTTTGAATCCGCTTAATATGTTATTCTCCTTGGTTTTGTGCATCTCTAAAATGTGGGACACAAGCCTACTTCTGACTGAAGTTGTGGTGTGTTTCCTGTCTGTATCCTTCCACCATGCTGGGTGCAGCTGAGCACTGCACTGATCTGCTCCTTGCTTTGCTTTCCAGGGAAAGATGACTTTTTTTTTTACTTAGACTAAAATAAACACTGTATCTGAAGTTAAGACCAACCAATAGCGTCATCCAGCAGAAAAAAAAATAAATTAAAAATTCTAAAGGACCTAACTTTTCAAGTGTTCTTGATGTGTAAAATTAACATTTGCTGTGTTCCACTACTGACACATTACAAACACAAATAACAGATGTTTTCAAAATTAGGTTGGAGACAAACCACTTTGACAACCTCCAGCAATGACAAAATCTGGCAATATACAAGGTGCTAAATTGAGGTATCTTATGCCCAGCAAGATTCTCTGTGTCTGTGAAGCACTCACCTAAAGGGTTCCCATAGCCTGGATTGGTAAAACTCAACAACAATACCACAAATGGCACTAAATTCTCTGTGTTTATGATGGAAACTCATGGGCTTGCACAGCGATCAGCATCTGCCCTGTGATTTATGGAACAGTATTAACTAAAGAGGAGTTGAAACTCCCTCTCACAGAGACAAAGGAAACTAGACTAAACGGATTTCTCTAATCAAGGAACTTGACAAGATACAAGTTCCTGTCTATGAAGCCACATACCTTTGAGTAAACCACGCATGCTTTTGAAGGCATCAATTTACTTTGCCTGCATTGTAGTGATTCTGGAAGAATTATATCATTGAATCATAGAATGGTTTGGATTGGAAGGGACTTTAAAGATCATCTGCTTCTAAACCCCCACTCTGGGCAGGATCACCTTCCGCTAGACCAGCTTATTCAAAGTCCTGTCCAACATGGCCTTGAAGACTTCCAAGGATGGGGCATTCACAGATTCTCTGGGCAATGTGTTCCAGTATTTCCCATCATCACAGGAAAGGATTTCTTCCTTTAATTAATAACTAATCTAAATCTATCTTCCCTCATCATAAAATGATTCTCTGTTGTCTTATCATTGCATGCCCTAGGAAAAAACCCTCTCCAGCCCTCTTATAGGCCCCTTCAGCTACTGGAAGGTGCTACAAGGTCACCACAGAGCCTTCTCTTCTCCAAGATGAACAACCCCAACTTTCTCAGGTTTTCTTCATAGGAGAGAAGTTTCATCCCTCTAATCCTCTTGCTGGCCCTCCTCCAAACAGTCCTTCTTATGCTGAGAACCCCAGAGCAGGTTGCAGATATATTTGATTGTATGCCAAATACATTTGTACTGTCAGTATGCCCTGGTGTGTGGTTTGCAAAATAACCAGATCACAGAATATTCTTATTTGAAATGGACTCACAAGGGTCACTAAGTGCAGCTCTTAAGTGAATGGCCCATATGGGGATTGAAGCCACGGCCTTGGTGTTGTTAGCACCATGCTCCTACTGAGCTAATCTCAGTGGTGTACCCCATGGAAAAGGAGAGAAGGGTACACAAGCCTGTCCCCACAAGAATGTGCTTATGCATGTATAAATGGACTGAAAAATACAACTTGAACTCCAACCAGGACCACAGGTTGAAAACGCCAAATAGCTTTTATTTTCAAAGGAATTCTTCCAATTTGAGTGAAATAATCAAGCATCTGTCATTCTTTAAGCTCTTGAGATTTCGAAGAGATTTTTTTGAACTAATCTGCAAAGGAGCAAACACTTCCTAGAATGCCTTCTGTGCATGTCGGCTTTTCCTCTTTCTTTGTCAGGACTTCCATTGGTGTAAATTCAATACCAAATAAATTTGTAGGGCACAACAGAACTGAAGAGGTAAACCCATGCAAAGTTGTAAAGAGGCTTGAATTAACTGAGATATGAAAAGACATTTTTTGTATACTAGCTACATTCAAATCAGCAATGGCACAGATACACCATAGAAGCAAATAACCAGGCAACTACATTTATCTTTCTGTTGATTGAGAACTTATTCCATTAAAATACATGCTAGATTAATTGAGAGCTCTAGTCTTTTAATTTCTCTTAAGAGAATGCTTTGATGCAGTTTATCTGACAAGGCAAGACTTCAGTAAATGAAGGAAAGACCTTAGCAGACAGAAGTGTAATCAGTAGCCTGCAATTATTCAAAGCTCTGCATCTGCTTAAAAGAACAACTCATAACAATGCAAGAAATACTAATTTTCTCTTCTGTTTAATGCAACTCAACAGAAAAAACTCCATTTGTCCATACAGAAAAAACCCACCAACTTTGAAGCTTAGGGTAAGTAACCTTCCTATCTAGATCCCATTTACTGAAGGATGGACAGTATTGTTAAATTGTACATACACGTATATATAAAAAATAGCTCTAAGACAGTATTAGACAGTAAGGATTTGATCCACTTTAGGAAATAAGAAGAGATAGAAGAGATTATTTTTTTCATTCAAACCTACTTTGGAATTGGATATAAAAGGGACTTATCTGAATCGTGATTTTATAGACCCCAAGGACTGGATATGAATATCACTAACATTATTAATCAAAAATGACAAAAATACTTTGATATGAGAAAATGTGGCTTCTGATAATACAAAGCCAATGTTAGGGTATTCCAGAGTATACAGTATATACCATATATATGTAGTATATACTATATACTATATATATAGTAATAGGTATGATAGCCTACAGATTTTTCTACCATAGTCACTGAAAACAGACTACTTTGTTTTAAATGGGAGTTTTTAAAATAATGAGGTCATTAAAAAAGATCTGCGAGTAAAGAGCAAACAAAAAGTCTTGGATTGAGTGACCATAGATGGATTTTACTGAATAAAAGTATTTCTATAATGAAAGATCTTCAGCCTAACTTAGTTCCCATCAGGCTTCTCTTCTTTCAGGAGAATTAATTTTTCATTGGGAGTTAAATCAGGATAGCTATTGGTAAGCAAATGGGAAGGCAACAAAATGACTCAGAATAGCATCCCACAGCTAACACTTGAGAGTAGTTTGAAAATGAGTCACTGAAGAGGCTAGTTCCACCTCCTGAATTCATTGAACTGTTTTCCAATGGCCTCAGTAAAAAATGAACAAAAAGACCCCAAAACACCTATGAACCATATAACAACCCCCCCAGATCCCCCCTAGAAAAACTGCAGAAGCCCAAAAGCAGGTTAGGAAACAGAAATTTAGTCAATAGTGAAACTCAAAATGGAAAAGGAATGTAAGGACTGTTCTGACCACTGATAAAGAAGTAGAGAGGCCGGGTGGCTTTACCAAACAGTGGAGTTCAGCTGTGACTGGCATTTGTGTAGGCAGTCTGTTGTTTTAAATACCTTTCCTTCAATTCAGTGCTTGTACCTGATGTGATGATGATGAACTTCCAGTTTAGTCTGTCCGTCACTGATCACAGCCTCCCAAAAAGAAGAACACACCTGTTGGCTAAGAGCAGTTGATCTGCAGGGTATTTCTAACCAAGGTTCTGCCTGAAAACAAGTAGACTGGGTAGCCCAAGAGATGGAGGAGGGCATCCAAGAAGTTGTCTTCATATTCCTAAAAATGGATGCTGTAGTGCTGAAAGGCCTAGGGAATGGTTTTGACACTGAGGCCAGAGTGCACTTGAGTGGTTGAGTGTCCACATTTCATAGTATTTGGCTCAAGGTAATTACCACACAACCCTTTCCTCTCTGAGCTCTAGATAAGCTTTTTTTTTGCTTACCCTTTCCAGTTTATTTTGAGTGCAACAATGCATGTCAATGTACGTCAATGCATGTCAATGTATGTCCTGTAGTCCATCAGAATGGTGCTATTTTATATAATGAAACTGAATACATTCATCATCTGAGCCATGGTGAGAGCACAAGAGTGTTTAGAGGTTGCAAAACCTGGTGGAAGAATAATTTTGGTAGATGACATTGAGCTGAAGGAGTTCCTCCAGGTGAAGTTTTGTTGATGCAGCCTATTGGGAACCATCTCTGGAATAAGCTATCTTCTAACTTTTTCTGGCCTGGTATTGTCTTGGGGGATGCCCATTGGAAAGGAGAAGACTAGTGGGGCTTTCATGTGGATTTCATTCTCTGGGCAGGTGTTCCAGGGGAGGCAGAGTTGTCACCATCAACATCATCAGTTACTGCCCTATCCCTGGAAGGAAGGAAAACTATCAGAGGAAAACTATCCTGGGTTTTCTTGCAGCCCTATGGAATATATACTTAATTTTTGCTCTGAATAGTGGATATACAATTCAGATTGAGAAGCATTCTTCTACTTTGTTAGTACTTTGTCAAACTTGGACGGTAAGAAGCTGCGTCCCATATTTTTCAATTTACACACAGAAAGCATTCTATTAGATTTTGGAAGCATGGTGCAAGACAAAAAAATCTTGATGAATGGAATAAAATAGATAAGAGAAAATGTAATGAAATATTTTTTCAGAAGCTTTCAAAAACAGGTAAAAGAGAAACTACAATACCCTCACCGGAAAAAAAAAAAAAAAAAGGAGATATAGCCAAAGCATGCTGCTGTGAGAAGTCATAAAATCACAGAATATGTTGAGCTGGAAAGGACCCATCAGGCTCAATGAGTCCAACTCCAGGACACCCCAAGAATTGCACCATGTGCCTGAGAGCATTGCCCAAACACGAACTCTGGCTGGCACTGTATGTGCTATGCAGCAAATTGCCATTTTATTGAAAAAAAAGTATAAATAAAACTGAGATAAACCATAAAAATGTTTGTTATAATTATGTGTATTAATTTCTTCCGTTTTTTGTGTTTTTTTACTTTTTAAAAATAAAATAATATTCTAAATAAGCTATCTTATACATAACTACTTCAACATTATACACAGTAAAGACAGTAATGAATCACATGTCAAGGACATTAAGGCTTAACAAACAGGAAACTGGCTGCCCTAATCTAAGGCACTGGAATCCCATCCTATAAATTCTCATATGCAATTTACATTTCTACTGACAACTAGAAAGAAATCATAAAAATAGCTAATAACAGAAGTAAATTTTCTTGATTATTCTTTTGTTGAATGAGCAACCCCAGGGTGGAAAAGGACCTGATGCTGACCAGTCATGCTGGTTCTCAGAAAGGATGTGTGTTGAGTAGCTTCTTTCTGTTGTCCTGGTAGAGACTGAAGTGAGACTTAGCCAGGAAATTATGAACCATGAAGCTGTAAGTAGAGTATACAGTAAAACAAGGAAGAGGGAAAAAATGAAAAATGGGCAAGCCATCTGAATACAATGGAAATATATCATTAACAACCTGCATGTGTGGGACAGTATGCTGCATGTATGTGATATAAGGGGGAAGCATAAATTGTAACCAAACATATGCAATGAGTCAGGCTCAGCTTGTTTCTCACTAGCAGCATTTGTTTCTTATACAGCTGTTTTCATACAACTTGTTGGAACTTAAAAAATTTGATATAACTTTCCTCCAGGGGAAACAAACAGACATACCACATACAGTGTGTAATCATGGAATGTATTATATTTAAAATGAAATAAATTTCATTATCTCACCAGCAAAATCTTGTTGATGTAGTTAAAACAATGAATGATGGCTGAAGGTTTTGACTAAAACAATTAAGTTAGCTAGGAATGATGGTTGTTTTATAGTAGGTAGGAGAGAAATCACAGAATCATGGAATATGCTGAATTGAAAGGAGTGTATAAAATCCAGTTAGGATTTACAGAATTGCTTTGGTTTTTTTCCTTTTTAAAATAAAATTATATTCTAAGTAAGCAATCTTATACATAACTACTTCAACTTTATAGAAAAGTCCAAAGATTAAAAAAAAAAGAAAAATCATGCTTTGCAGAATTGGAAGTAACTGGATTCAGACAAGATGTATGGAAGTAAGTGATTTGAGCAACCTCATTTTTTAAGCACTTCTATTACTGGATTTGCCTGATTCACTTGGGAATTCATTAGAAAATCAGCTGGTAGCTCTGTTCACATATCACAAACTCATTTGAAGTCCACAGATGTCATAAAAAATCAAAGAAAACCTTCCGAGAAACTTTAGTTTTAGTAATTCCTTCTGGAAGAGATTGTAATATTCATATGTCTTTATTTCAAAACAAATATTTTATTGGATTCCCTTATTTAGATTAAGAAGAGATCAAATTAGCATGTTTCTCCATGGGAACATGAATAGGATTTCTTTCCTCTATACAACTATTCTCAGAAAGATTTAAATAATTTTTAAATATTCTGAAGTTACAAATTTGATCAAAACTGGCCACTGGTATCAGAAAATATTGGGTGAAGGCAGAGGAATTGTCTCACAATAGTCAAGCACACATGAATCTATGAAAAAACCAATTTGTGTGCAGTGTCTTCACTCTGCATTCTTCACTCTTCACCCTATGCATTCTGGGTCCTGCCCTTGCATCCTCTTGTTTTAAAGACCATGCAATCAAAATCTGAGTAAAACAAAATCACACTATAAAATGTCACAACTTTCTACTCTCAATGGGACACACAGGAAAGAACTGAAGTTTAAAAAAGACAGAAATTGGGGAATGATAAAACACCAGTGATGAACAAATATTCCAGGAAGAATTCTTCAGAAAAAAGATGTTGGAACTCGTTTCTCAACAAATGCTCACTGAGAACAGCTTCCAAAGTTAATTTAGCAGCCAGAAAACTGCACCTTTTAAAAATAAAATAATTTCATCCCAGTTTGTCCAAGCATATTGCATCAAGGTACACACACTTGTATAAAAATGTGCAGTTATATTGGGGCTGAAGGTTTTTGCTATATATTCAAAAGCCTGGGTTTGAATATAACTTCGCACTCATTTCAGAACTGACCTTCATTGGTTCAGCTCAAAGTGATGCAGGTTTTCAGGAGGAGAAACAAAGGTGATTGGAATGTTTCTCATACATCTCTGGCTATAAAAACTCTTACCATTTTCTTACTCTTGCTCAAAAAACCACCTAGGTTTAACACAGATTATTTGTCTGTATGTTAGGAATGCCAGTGATGTAATTTAAGCAATTTTTGCAGAAATTTCTAACTGTTAGATAATGGCTCACAACTTATTTATGAAATGATTCATGCTGCTGTCATAGTGGCCTTCCAAGCCTTCTGTTATTTTTGTAGCACATAAAGCACACAGTACACAGACATTTCAGCCATACATCAATGCCTTAACACGACCTCTGTATTGCCACATAGAAGATTTTGAGACTACACAAAAGAGAGGTGCCCTGCCTCAACAGATCTTGCAGTTGACTTTGATATGGTCCAGTCTTGCCCTTGGAGCAGCTTGTAGCACTTTTTGTGCTTTTTTGCAGTATTGCATGTGAGAAAATGTTAAATACTCATTTGGATTGAAGGCAGAGTTCCATGCTATAGAATGGGTGAGCATCAGCTACTAACACCAGTGAAGTTGTCCAATTAATTAATCAATGTTTAAACTACCTTGAAAATTAAAAGAGTTATGTGTTATTATCACTTGTTGATGTCTTATGATGATTGTATTAAATGAAAATATTTCGGCTAATTCATGAAAGTTCAGAATGAATCTTTTGCTGAATGATTACGATATGGGGATCATTGATTCTATGGGTAAACAGAAAAGGAAATCAGGTTATTTGTTTCCAGTGCATCATCCACAAGATGAATGGATATTTTCTGTAAATTAAGCAAAGGGAACATGAGTTAAAATAAAATCAAATGCCTAGAAGTGTTAATTATTGTGTGATATATATATATATATATATTTTTAAATCTAACAAATGTTTTCCACACCCAAATAGTGAATCACTTTTCATTGATAACTAAATGCATTGTTGACAGTTTTCAGTTGAATTCATTGGTACCAAGATCAAATACTCTCTGTGACTCTCAGTCAAATGGCATGGGCAACAAAATCCTGAGTGGTTTATGACCTGGAATACACAGATCACGCCAGTAATCTCAAGTGCTAGTGCAATTATTTGCTAGATTTCAACAGCTAATAATAAATTGACTATCAGAGCAAAGGTTTATTGCAAAGTGCACTGATTTTAAATAAATGTGAGAATTTTTACACACATACAAAAAGATGCAAAAGAATTTGGATCCTTTAATAAGCTTTTTTTTTCAGGAAGGGGTAAAATGGGCTTAATTTCACAACCATGCCATTAGCAATATCAGGAAGGGGAAGCAAGAAGACAACTACTTTTTCTATTTGAGGATAGGCCTGAGCATTAATTTCTCCAAGGAGGTTCCTCAGAAGCAATTCATACAATTTATAGATCGGTTTTAACAACTGCTCTCATTTCAGAGTGTGTTAGCTACATTCATTCATATGGTTGGGTATTGTCTTACTAAGGTTGTTGATGAAGATATTTAGAAATTTCCCAGCTCTTAAAAACTTTTGTCTTTTAAAAATTCTAATTTTTCAAAATTCCTCCAATTCCTTTGCATAGAAACACCCAAGTCCTAATTCTCAACATACATGGGAAGAAAAACACATGCCAGTTTTCAAATTAGTACATCTTTTTCTTTCCACCAGAAGTTTTGTGAGTATCTCTGAATTTCATACCTGCAAATGTGAGGCATTTAGTCTGGAGTAGAGTTTGGATCCTGCTTGGCTATAGCAAAGTCTTTTTTGTCTGACACATTTTTATTCTGTCTACCAAGCAGACCAAGCAGCCTGGTAAAATCTGTTGCCCAATCTACGTGCAATCTCTGTGGCTGGAGACGCGCTCTCAAAAGGCGCTGACAGCAGTGACTGCACATTTGCAGAGGGCATGAACCTGCTAATGGTGATGGGATGTTCTGAGTTCTTCCCTAATGACAGCAATAGCTTGGGAGGGAAGGGAGGTCATGAGGCAGCTGGGAAGACGTTTGGAAAGAAGGTGGCCAGAAAGTCAGGCTCCCTGGGGAGCCGGGGTGTTGTGTAAGACAGAGCTGTGGTGGGCAGGCGGCTGAGTGCTCTGTGGCACCTCACCAGGAGACAGGGACAGCAGCTTGACTGGTGCCTAAGCAGTGATGTGCATGTGCCTACAGATATTCCTGCACATGGTGCAGCAAGTCACTCAGTACCCACATAAACTGAGCTGATGGTAACAATTATGAAAAGGCTCGCATTAGGAACTGGTTGAGAATTTTTACACAGAACTTCCTATCAACAGAAAATTCAGTTTTCTTACCTAAGCTATAACTTACTCTCTCAAAAGCATTGTACTTGTCCTAGACTAATATCATTTTCTCAAATACTTTTATCCAATATTTTATTATAAGAATATTAAACAATAACCATTTAAGGCAAGATTTTATAACCATATTAATTATGGTATGTAAAATTAATGGCCGAACCCATATATATGAGAATCTTTTAAATAAATTGATACTTCTAAAATTATGAATATGTAGTAAAATTATGATGTCACTTCTTACAATATTTTAAAAAGTGGAAATACAAAAATTCACCTGCCAGTAGAGATTTCATTTTAAACAAAAATAAAATTATTTATAGCAGGAGAACTAAGAATTAAATAACTAATATTTTTCTATAAAGCTATTGATAATTTTTCTCTACATTATACTGACAGAATTGTAGATTGATGTGTCACTGTGATAACTAATTTTAGTTCAAAAAACAGGATAAGGCTCCAGAGGACTCTTTTAGAGAAGGCAAGTGGAGGTATCAGGAGTAGAAAGCATCCCAAATGTCTATTATAAAAGAACACTATTTGAATGTAAAAGAATTAATTCATAAATATATTTAAAAATAATTAAGGGAAAAGCCTTACTGACATATTAATACGAGAAAGGTGAGAAGTATTTTGAAGATTTTTCCCTATTAGATCAATCACTGAGATGAAAAATCTGGTGCTTTCAAATATACTATTCTTAGAAAGGAATGCTAAAGGCGATGGGACCTCAGGTGTTCATTTTGGAAAACATCATGGTTTTAAAAAATAATACCTTTCAATTCCAACCTCCCTGTTTACTATTAAATTTAACTATTTAAATCCTATTATATTATGAAAAAGAAAAAAACCCTAAACTATGTGATTAATGGTAAAAACAGTAAAAGAATCTGGGTTAGGTCCTAACAGGGACAATTAAATTATTTCTGATGAAGAAACTGAATGTCTTTAAAGCCATTGCTTTAAGAACATTCATCATAATATATCAACATATCATTGATGCAGTGTATGAATATAACTCTTATATTATGCAACATCTTACTAAGTTTTCTTACCTAAGCTATAACTTAGGTAACTTCAGCAGAGAAAATAACCATATACATAACCATATGTCATTCTTCTTACCAGTTATACCACAGAGTAATGCTAAAACCTGACTGGAAATTAAAAAGTCATCACCTCCTCAAATGATCTTTCAAGATGACTCCCCCCAACACCCTTTTTCTGGTTTGAAAAAAATGCCTTTGCTGAAGAATATCTTCCTACAGTATGATTATTATAATATCAGTGATACAGATCAAAGTTTTTTTTGAAGTGTGAGCCTCTTTTTTCAAAAATTAAAAAAAAAAAAACCTCTCTCTTGCCCATTCTTCTTCCATTCTGATTGCATTAAACATGAAATACTATGGCTATGAAATAATAATTTTTAAAATCACCCTCAGGCTAGTATTCTTGGGCTCTGTCGACCTATATATCTAGGATCATGCTAACCCTTCAAATGAGATGCATGAGCACAGCCTGAAAGGATATATCTAATATAGATTAAATTTAGCAAGGTAAAGCAACCAAAAGCAATCAGCTCAGGTTTCTTTGTGGGCCTATGAGAACATACTTTCAGAAACTTAACTACAGGTATGACTTTTCTGCAATGATTGCTTCAGCTAGCTGGATGCAAGCAAGTTTAAGTATAGCTATAGTTGCTGCAATCATGCCTCTAGTTGCAATGTAGACATAGCATAAAATCTCCTGCAGAGACATAAATCAAATGCTGAGAGTCAAATACATTTGGATTCTCAGGTATGGTTCAGGTAATTTACAATTACTAGACTTACACAGTAGGATTGCTGGTTCAACATGATATAAGGTCTTTGGTTGTGCTACACCAGTAGTTTTAAATTAGAAAAAGAGATGCTAAACCAAGAAACTCAACTAAAACAACACTTTCAGGCAGCCACAGATGAAATCAACTGGGCAATTTTAAACTTCATCTTGAAAACATATCTTTAAAAGAAAGCCATGGAAAAGTGCCTTTTTCTTTCCTTGATTTTTGTCCTCAATAAATCTGAATGAGTTGACTTAATGATTGTTCATGCCACAAAATTCATAAACATATCTGACACTACAATTAGGTTTTAATCACATTAATTTGTACATTTATATAATTAAATGTACTAATACAGTATTTCAAACATTTCCCTCTTCTAATTATGTGGAGAGCAGTACAATACAAGCAGAAAATCATTTTGCAAAGAACTTACAATGGAGGATAATGGATTCCTTCTCTGCTTTCAGTGACAGTTTAGGAAAACACACATTGGTTTCTTTTTTCATGCATTTTTATCATGCCTATTATATAGAAAAATGTGAGGCTAATAAAAGATACTTATCATAGAATATAGTCATAGAATCATCAAGGTTGGCAAAGACCGCCAAGTTCATCAAGTCCAACCTTTGACCATATTCCGCCATGGACATAAAACTATATCCCAAAGAGCCACACCTACTCCCTTTTTGAACATTTTCAGGGATGGTGTTTCCACCACTTTACTGGGGACTCTGTTCCAGTGTGTAACCACTCTTCTGGTAATTTTTCCTAATATCCAACCTGGGCAGCTTGAGGCCATCTCCTCTTGTCCTGTCACTGGCTGCCTGGGTGAAGAGACAGATACCTGGCTACAGCCTCCTTTCAGGCAGGTGTGAAGACTGATAAGGTCCTCCCTGGGGCTCCTTTTCCCCAGCTCCCTCAGCCACTCCTCACAGGATTTGTGCTCTAGACCCTTCACCAGTTTGTTGCCCGTCTCTCAACATGTTTCAGCACCTCAGTGCTTTTCTTCAAAGAATAAAAACTAAGCAGACAACAGTCTGCTTCTAATTACTACATAATATTTATACAACTTCATGCCAGATGTATATGAGCAAGATGCATGTTACCCCTTTGACAGATTAAGTTAGAACACAGTTCTTTATTTTAATTCAAAAGCACAGGGTATAAAAGCCTTTTGACCTCTATTGTGAGACAGGACTTCAGGCTAAAGTTAGTCTGAAGCGTTCATTCATCCAGCTTAAAACCTAAAATACACTCTGTGTGACAAATTTCTCCACAACTGCAGGTGTTGAGAGTTATTAGGCATCTAGAACCACTAAAAAGGAGCTATGTTTCAACACACACTAATTTATACAGGGTGATAAGCTGATAAGAAATAACGAACAACCTAAACAAGACAGCAATATTACATGTGTGTGGTGACAGATGTTGTTGTCATGTTTAGCAGGAGTTTGATTCATTATCTTCTGAAGCCAGTAGAAATTATCGGGCTTTATGGAGACTGAATGAGACTCACAGAGCTTTGTGGACTTTTAATTATCATATTAGGTTCCTTTGTCTAGTAGTCAAATTCATAAAGGTTCCCCTCACTGGAAAAAAACCCCATGAATTAGTAAGAAGCACTGTAGTCTCTGAAAGAAATTACCTCCTTACAGATATTCAAAAACTACTTATGAGACTTTTGTGTCGTTTCATGTACTTTCAAACACTAGTTTGTGTGTGTGTTTCTATTACCACCTTGCAGAGGTAAAATTTTGCTCTTCACCATCAATTCTTTTAGAAATGTCAGTTTCAATTAAAACTAGTGCTTAATTGAAGTACCAGTATGAAGCGGCGTACACAACACAACACCAGTAGGAAACACAACACCCTGGAAAATGGATATGAACAGGAGTTGTAAAAATTTTAACATTGATACCAAAGTATCATTGGGGGCTTCTTGAGGATCACCTGGATGTTTTGTGAAGAAAGCAAATTTCTACATATGACATGACTTGGTCATCTGTGAAATGAACACAATGTAGTAAAAGAAATGACTTAGAGGAAATGAACAGCACAGATATTCTGTGTTGGTTTCAGTTTAAGGGGATGTTTCTATGCAGGTAGATGTAGAACATGAAGGGCTCCTTGCACACATGCTCTGAGCCAGCTGGCCTGCACCAGCAGGTCTGGAAGCCATGGAGATCCAAGAGCCCACACCAATGCCTGAGCCAAGGAGCTCATCCCAAGAAATAAAAGTGAGGATAAAGTGTGAAAGGAATTTGCAATGTTAACAGGAGGATTGTATCAAAATCTTCACCTACAGATCCCATGAAGGGCCTGTAGTAGCTTCTAGTACTTCCCATCTCAGGGGCCTTTATCTCTCCCAGAACTTAGACCTCCTGCTCCAGAGATTACCCCCAAGCTCTTCCTTCCTACAACTTTCAAGCTCCTCTATGCTCACACTTCCCTCATTCAATTTAATGCACATAGTTCCCTACTATTTTTCTCCAAGAGTTCTTAAGCTTATTCAGTGTGTTTGAGATCTACTCAGTGGTTGTCAACCCACTTATAAAGGATCCTCACAACGAACCATTCTGTGAAAGGCTTCTTTCCATTTTTGCCTGATCCAAGACTTTCCATTGAGAAACTCATGTATCTTCCATTTGTATCTGTGATCCTGGAGCTAATTCAGAGAATTACATCAAAAAGCACTATGAATTCTTTGTACCAAGTAGAGAATTGCGTGTCCTAATAATGCTGAGATTCTAAAGAAATGTAAGCCTCAGTGACTTACCAAAATGTATGGGTCCCAAAATGTATTTGATGATCTGGGCTTCGGTAATTTCCAAAGGTGACAGAGAAAGTTAATAGCAGAAAGAGGAATTGTAGAAGAATGGAAACTGAAAAATAATCCTTGTTTTTGTAATAAGTGCCCTATCTTTAATAATACATTGCAGAAACATTTTTGTATTTCTGGATATACTGAACAGAATTGTAAATTGTTCCAGTTCTTCCAGGCCATGCCTTCTCATTCATTCACAGTCTCTCTGACTGAATGTCCACGTTCTATTTAGTCACTCAGCAAACTACAGTCCTTAGCCCTGCCAAAAATTGCTTTTATGACCTGTGAACACTAATATGGCTCAATGCTACAGCTTGTCCTCCTAACAGCCTCTGATTTACAGCACTCAAAGGAATTAAAGGTAACAGATCTCTATGTGTATGTTGGTTTTCTTTCTGTTGGCTTTCCCTCGATCCCTTAGATGGATATAATTTAATTTTAGATCTTCCAGTTGTCATGAGTTGCTACAGTCTAAAAATTATACTGGGACATCTCAAGGTCCTCTTCTTTGTTTGTAGTTCGAATCTTTTTCCCATTGACTCTTTTAGTCTGCAGGTTTTTATTTTAAGTAAATGAGAATGGAACACTGGAGTTCTGCTGCTTATTGAACCCTTCTTTCACTTTTCCTGCTCACAGCCTTCCATGATCTCAACAGCACAAGTATAACTGTTCAAAGTAGTATGTATTTTTCCTTCTATTAACAATGTTCTTCTTATAGTTTTTAAGTAATGTTTCTAAATCTGGGGTTAAACTAAGAATAAACTAAACCTACCAATCACAAAGTATCATGTTTGCACTTTATTTTCATTTTACTGATAAATACAATGACCAAACTGTCCTGTCTTTTTTCAGGTTGTCATTTAATCTTTTCTAGTTATGACTCATACATTAAAAATAGATGATCAATATTTATGTGTATTGAGTGTGTATATGAGTACTGAGGGTGCTCTTATAAGGAGAGACAAAGATGTTCTTTCAGAAGATCTAACCTGTTCTGTAGGCAAGTTATTTTTAAAAAATGACATATTTCTGAGTAAGTGGAGATTCTGCCACTGTGGCAATATTTGATACATACAGCGCTGGCATTGATTCCACCCACTTCAGGCAGAATTACTTATTATAATGTTTATAAGAGCACTATACCTAGTTAAAGGCATAGTTTCCTTTTCTTGCTTAAGGCAGTAGAAACCTTTGCACCTTCATTTCTGTTTTAATTTAGCTATCATATTATTAAAGAGACTATGCTTCACTTCTGGAAGCTATGGAAGTATGTGGATAGATTTTTGATGTAGATTCCAAAGAAAGTACTTTGTTTCCTGGCAATGACCACTCTAAACTCATCTGGAACACAATAATAATTGTTAAGCATATGAAAAAAGCTATAGTGGGAATGAGTCATCTTTCAAACTGATGTTAAAAACATATATTTATAGACAGCATTTTTTTCTAGTCATGGATCTATATGTTGCTTATTTTAACTTGTGGCTGGCAAGCCAGAAAACATATAAAATGGTATTTTTGATGCTATGAGAAGCTTATTTTGTTTTCTGCCCTATGTGCTGGTGGGGACATGCCCACGTAGTTTGGCTCATTACCTCTAAGCATGACTGATTCATTTTTGATGTATAAAATGTCACAACACAGCAAATGAGTCAACTGAAGCTGTAACTGAAAGTAGAGCACATGAAAGAATTATTTTGAATGCCCAGATGAATCCACTTGACATTCACTACTCACACCTGACAAAGCTGGCAAATACTCTTGTGCTATAAAAGCCTAAGATATGGAAAAGCCTTTGACACTCTATTTGCTGGAAAAAGCAGCGGAAAATACTGTTTCAGAGTGGGAAGGTGAATGGTATGAGATGTGATAAGTTTGGTTTGCTAGTGTTATATCTGTGTTTTATTTAGTGAATTATAGTAAATATGTGCTCCAGAAATTTTTCTTTTCTACCACAACCCTTTCTGCCTATTTCCAGCATCCTGGAAAATAACCTGAAGTTTGCCCTGTTTTAATTAAGCAACCTCTTAGAATTTACTACGGTTCTTTTATTTTTTCACTCAGCATTACAACAGGAAGGTTATTGAGACCTGAGTCACACAAAAGCTTAGGAAATAGAATGAATTTTGGTACAAAATCATGACGACACAAAAGCACAGTAACACTTAACAGAAGATAAGAATCGATATAAATTACTGTAGATTCACAACAATCTTCTCATCTCAGCTGGGAACTAACAGAGATACTGTCTCAGCAGAAATGCAGATGGCTGCTGCAGGAAGGTATTGATCCAGCTTGTCTGAATTCCCAGTCAGTGAAGGAAGTGCCT
The DNA here is from genome assembly GCA_034509185.1 of Euphonia xanthogaster. NCBI lineage: Eukaryota > Metazoa > Chordata > Aves > Passeriformes > Fringillidae > Euphonia > Euphonia xanthogaster. The sequence continues at coordinate 38,694,264 of JAYDZK010000056.1, read as the reverse complement.
CCAATCACCTGCTGAGGCAGATCCAGTTGAGGCTGACCCTGGCTGGACACCAAGAACCCACACAAGCTGCTCTATTCCTGCCCTCCTCAGCTGGATTGGGGAGAAATAAGGGTAGGCAGAGGTCACTCACCCAATACTACCTTAGGCAAAACACACTTGATTTGGTGAAATTAATTTATTACCAATCAAAACAGAGTACAATGATACATGAAACAAAATCTTTAAACAGCTTCTAGCTCTCCCTTCTTCCAGCCTTAACTTTAATCCCAGATTCTTCACCTCTTCCTCGCAAGAGGTTTAGGGGGAGAAGAAGAGCTGTGGTTGGTTCATTACACTTCTCTGATGTTCCTCTTTCCTCAGGGGCAAGACTCCTCACACTCTTCTCCGACTCTACTGAGGAGTCCCTCCCATGGGACACAGTTCTCTCTGAACCTCTCCAGCGTGGGTCCCTCACACAGAGTGCAGTCCTTCAGGACCACATGCTCCAGCGCCGATTCCCCACACAATCATTGGTCCTGCCTGCAAACCTGCTGCAGCACAGGCTCACTCTCCATGGCCTGCAGGTGGATCTCTGCTGCACTGCGTATCTCTGTGGGTTGCAGGATGACAGCTTGCTTCACCGTGGCCTTCAGTACAGGCTGTAGAGAAATCTCTGCTCCATGTCTGCAGCACCTCCTTCCTCACTGCTGTTTTCACTGACCTTGGTGCCCACAGTGTTATTGATCTTGCACATTCTCGCTCTTTTTTCTGGCTGCTGTTGCCCAGTTTTTCCCTCTCCTTAAATCTGTTATCCCAGAGGCACTACCACCATTGCTGATGGGCCTTGGCCAGAGCTGGCTGGAATTGGCTCTGTTGGACATGGGGGAAGTTTCTGTCAGCTTCTCACAGAAGCCACTCCTGTTTCTATGCAAATCCAACTCACCAATCCATCTAACACAGTTGGATTCTTTTTTAAAATTTCTACAGTGCAGATGTAGTCAATATTGTTTTTTAATCAAATCTCAATATCTGCAGAGCCCTACTTGTGAGGCAGGTGATCACTCTGTCCAAAGCAGCCTCCTTTAAGTATCAACAGCTAATGTTAAATACCGAGGGAACTATTAAAAAAATAGGGAGAGACCTGGTAAGTAGATGAACGGCATTGCTACATAAGCCAGAGAATTTTGAAATGGACCAAATTCCTAATTAGGCAGAATTTAGCACATGACTAAATCCAAATGCACACCACTTAGACAATCCTTATGGAGAGTCATGAGAGAGGTGACATGGTGGTAAAAAGCATTATGAAGAATTTTCCTCCCTCATGTTTCAATGCACTTCATTGAAACATTCCCATTACAGAGTAACTTCTATCTGTACTCCTTTTTTTCATTGTGAATTTCAGAGGCATTATATTTATTAGATGTACTTATATCCATGCTAACTTTATATGTTAATTATGCAAATAAAAATGTAAAATTGTATTACATAAATCTATGATGTTACTCTGAGAGGTTTTTTTACTCTGATTTACATTTCTTCCATTAGCAGCTCATTATTTTTCACAATGTCTTAATGAGTAGTCTAAATTATTCAGCATTGCAGTAATAATACTAATTTGAATAATACAACATCATTGTTAGTTATCTTGCAAACTAGCACTGAACTTATACCTCATACAGGTTTTCAGACCTGTTCATGTGTTTTATCATTCAGCCTGGCTATAAGCCTGTGGAAATTATTTAAAATCTCTGGAAATCA